>MNCI01036879.1:29141-139019 GCA_015680685.1 Gnetum montanum
TTCTAACATCCTATGTTTGAACATCATGGTAACTAATTGTAATTAATCAAAGTAATGTGATGATTTTAGTTACCTCATAACCTTGGGCATAGTATGCTGTCATCACCTTGTGCATAAATGGAAACTAAGGAATCCAAGAAAGGTTAATTATTAAGGAAAATTTACCAAAACTAGTGTTAATCCTTTGATGACTACAAGTGATGCTAAAAGGGACACTGAAGGAAGAAATTCTTTTTCCAAGCATGAAAATGAAGCCAAGAGGGAGACAACAAAGGATATGCCTATGGACAAATAGTAGCATATACAGGATAATGGCTCAAACATCACACAATTGCTGACTCCATTGGATTGTGAGAAGAAATTTAAATCCATCCTTCAAGAATTTTTTGCATAACCAAAGAATCATCAACATAACAATCAAGGTTGGAAGTCTACCACCGCTAGCGGCAACAAGAAGAATCAACTTTAGTAGATTTTTAAGGACCTCTAAAAATTTTGTAATCTTCAATGTCTATATAATCATTTTGTCATTTTGTCATTTTGTAATTTTGTAATGCATGCACTTGAATAAAATTTTGTAATGTGGCACTTAGAGTTAGTCAGTAGTTAGCATTAGTCAATAATCCCATACTTTTTAAATTTTTCAAAAATAGAGCTTGGTCCTATCCTATTAACTCAAGGATGAGTTTTTAGTCATTCATTGGGGTATGATGAAGCATCAGTTGTCTAAGATATTATAGATTCTACATCACACCTACATTGTAGCATCCTTGTTGATGTGACTCTATTGGCTACTACATTGTAGATGCTACTTCACATATGTAATATTGTAGCTATGTTGATGCATACCTGTTAACACAATCCCGTCGACACATGGGATGATGTGTTAATGCATATATGTCAATGCAATGTCTATTTTTTCTTATAAATGTGTGTGCACCTGCCATGTATTTGGCATTTTTTTGTCAATGGAGTAGTCAAACCCTTGTAGTTTTATTCCATAGTCTTAGAGAATAGTCAGTGAGTGCCCACAATGTGGATCTAAGTTAGTTGTGTGACATCTTATTTGAGTGGCAATGTACTTGGACATGTTCTATGAATTGTAATAAGATCAAGATTGATTCTTATTCATTGTAGAACTTTAACTTAGATGAAATTTACTTTCCATGAAATTTTTCTTTACATGTACTTAGCTAATATTTACATTTCATGTACTTGGTTAATATTTACATTTTCATGCATGTTAATCAATTGGTGGAATGAGTACAACTAGTTTCAAGCATAAACATGTATTCTTAGATCCACACTACAAGCACTCACTAACTATTCTCTTAGACTACAAAATAAAATTGTAAGAGTTTTGCTACTTTATTGACAAAATAATGGAATATATCATGCATCCAAGTGTTGTATTTATAGGTAGGCATGCATCCTACAATATCGAATATCTACTATCAAAACTTGAGCTCTAATTTCAGGGCTAAGATATTGAATCTGTGATATTAGCTACTCAATATCTTAGCCTACTAAAAACATGATTTATCATACCCCCATAACTAAATGAAAACTCTTCCTCAAGTGAACAAAATGAGGAACAAGTTCCTTACAAAATATTAGAAATGTATGGGATTATTTACTGACTTTAGCTACTAACTAACTCTGAGTGCTGCATTATAAAATTTTATTTGAGTGGATGCATACAAAATGACAAATTGAAAAAAATACTAGATAGACATTTAAGATTACAAAATTTGTAGAGGTCTTCAAAAATCTACTAAAGATAATTTTTCTTATTGCTGCTAGCAATGGTAGACTTCCAACCTTGATTGTTATGGCAATGCTTCTCTAGTTATGTAGAACATTCTTGAAGGATGGACTGAAATTTCTTTTCATCGCCTCATGGATATACTAATAATATGATGTTTGAGCTTTAATCTTGATATGTACTACAATTTGTCCATGAACATATCCTCCATTGTCCCTTTCTTGGCTTTATTTTCATGCGTGGCAAAAAACCTTCTTTCTTAGGCATTTGTTTTGGCATCACTTCTAGTCACCAAAGGATAAAAATTAGTTTTCATAAATTTTTCTTAATAATTAACCCTTTTTTGATCACTTATTTTGCATTTAAGCACAAGGTGATGATAGCATAGTATGCCGAACACTATGAAGTAAGTAAAATCTTCAAGCTATTCACATTATTTTGATCAATTAATATTAGTTACCATGATGTTCAAAAATAGGATGTTCGAAAAAATTTTAATTTTTTTTAAAAAAACTTCAAAGAAAACATCCTTAGCCCCCATGACTAATGAGTGTAACTCTAGAATCACATAAGTTTCTAAACAACTAAAAAGTAGGAAATAGAAGTATTAATGGATATGAAAAGATAAAAGTAGGAAAAATTAATGAAACATATGAGAAGTAGTCCCAAAATCATGCATAAATTGAAAGAAACTATCACTAATGTTTGAAAAGATATGAAGGTTAGTTCAAATCCATGATCAATAAAAGTTATGTAAGTGGATCCTTCCAAAAGCAGCCTCCTACCATAATGCCCTTTCATTACCACTTCTATAGATGTCTATGGGCACCCTAGAAGTTAAATGTAGATCATATCTTTATTCCAAATAACACACAACTACCTTGGTTGGGATGTTGTACCATAATACACAAAACCAAATAATTCATAATCATATGTAATAGTGATGAATGAATGGGATAAGAAGGGATTGCAGAGATCAGGATGTAAGGTGCTTTACCATGTCCACAATAAACTCTTGTGATAAATGTGATTAAAATAATCAGCATACCTATCTATCCATGTTTAGACCAAGTCCATACCATGAACAGTGACCTCACATTAATGTGTTCCTTCCTGTTGACTATCATGAGTCCACAAACACCACAAAGAACAATCATCACTCCAAAAAGAGAAGAAAAGAGAAGAAGGAAAGAAGGGCCTTAGTTACCTTTAGGCATGGGTAACATGTCTTTCTAGCCTCATAATGAGTGCTTGTAGCCCATTATTGTGTCTAAGGGGTGTGCTTTGAATTTCCATTATTTTTTTGAATTGTATATTTTTATGATTTTGGATGAAAATCACACCATGCAAAGACTTTTAGGTTCCTACTATTGGTTGATAATAGGAGTGATGATATATTCCATAAGGAGTCATAAACCACACTAAGGAAGTCAAGAAGAGAATCCAACAAGTTCCCTTGACGTCACATCCTTTGCCATTTCAACTTGGTCATTTCCTATTTCTTCAAGGTACAATGATCATTGATTTATTTTAGCTTCATGAAAGAAGAACCAAATTGTTTTCATGACAAATACCTTTTATTCAAAAAATTGGAGGGATGGATGAGGTGGTCTCACTGCTCTAAACAATTACTTATCCAAACATCCTGATAGCATAGCACAAAAACCCAACATATAGCATTGACTTCTAAATCATGACTTGGTGTCATTATTAATGAAAACATAAAAGAAATTCATAAACATAAATAATATTACTCAATAAAAGAGAAAATTATATAAAGAAAAGAAAAATATTAAGAAATGAAAAACATATGAAGAATTCAAAAATTTTCTAAGAAATAGGAAAATGATAAGAAATAGTGAAACCAAAAAAAAAGGTGAAAAACACTTATTAGTTTTTAATTTAGGATGGGGTGGTTCCTCCATGAATAAGCGTAAAGGTGAGATAAGAGCTAATAAGTGGGTTGGCTAGTTCCATGCATCTTTTAAATAGTTTTGAACTCTTGTTTCCAAGCCACTAGGTGTCTTATAGTTTAGTGGCTACTACATAGACTAGTTTTTGCTCACACACTTGTTTTGAAACTTTATGATGGGTCAATATAGTGGTTATGTTAATATTTTGAACCTTCATCCCACAACTACATCCATTATTATTAGTAGTGATGCATCGATTCTTCTTTCTCTCCACAATGATAGGTTTATTATTTATGTCTTGTGTTGGAGTCCTAATGGTTGTTGGCTTTTACATATGATTAGGAGACATCATTCTGGTAGGGAAGGGTGTTTCACCAAATTGGCCTTATGCTAGTTTTGATGTGCTAATAGGTCTACGAGTTTTATGCCCATGCATAGAAATCATCCTAAGGAAATGACATTTTCAAGGTTACGGTGGAGTTCTACTAACATTATCATTTTCTTGTATGTTTATAGCACAAGTGGCATTCTTTCATTGATGTTGTTGTTTTGAACCTTCCTATGTTATGGAGATGACACATTATGGAGGAAAGTATGAGAATATTAAGGATATGACAAAGGATGAGAGGTGTGAGTTGGTGATCCTTTAGAAGATGTCACAGGTTGATGATATTTGGAAGGGTGGTAGTAGTGATTTGAGGTAGAGAAAGTAGAACTAATTGGGGAAATAGGTTGTTGAACTAATATTTCTTTGATGCCTTTGGGGTATTTGAACTACCTCCCTAATCTGTGTCAAGCCCCTAGTATCCAAAAAGGGTTCATTTGTACTAGACATGTTATGGTAATAATCTATATTTCTATTCATCTAATTGTGATGATCTTGTCTATGCTCATTTTAATGTCTTTAATTTTGTCCTTAGGTAAATTTATATCTTTATCTTGACCCCATAGTGGAGCTCTATCTCTATACCTATGTTCATATTCATTAGAACTAAACATTGAAAAGGAAGAGGAAGCTGAGAAACTTGAAGAATTGTCATGGCTTCTGTAGTTCTCCCTATGGTCTCTTGATTTATCTTTTCTAGGTTTAGAGGAGTTCCTAGGCCTTGATACCCTTGTTGATCTAAGACTTACTACATCCCCTCTAGAATTATCTACACTAGTTGAATGTAGTCCTTACATGTAGTAAGGGTCAAAATGAGCATGTGAAAGCCCTACTTGAGGTTGTTCACTCCAATTCTCTTCAGTATAGAGACTATTGTTTCTCTTACAAGTGTTCTCATCATATCATGCATTATGGATCCTATGTGAAGAAAACATGGTTTTAATGTGTGTGAATTAAAATAAAATATTAATATTTTCTAAAAAATAAATTATTAATACTTTTATAGTGATATTTTATAATACAACTAATCTAGTTAACTAGTACCATCCTCGGCAAGGGTGCCAATGATGAGCAACGAGTACCCCCTATGCCCAACCATACTAATCACAAGAATTCATGCATGATCCAATTAAATTCCATTGATGGGACTAGTTGTGGCATCTAGATTATTATGCCTTGATTGTAGTTCACTATGCTCCCACTTGGACTAGTGGTAGCTTTGTCACATATGGTTTAGTCCAGAGTGAGGCATATGATTATTGAAGTTGTTTTGACCTTATGCTACTCCTAAAAATAATAAATAAATCAATTATTTAAACTAATTAACAATTTAAATTAAAGTTTAAACTATCCTATCATCGACGAGTGTATGTTTCCAACTAGTCATACATGTCATGAACCCATGTATCCACTACTAGGATTACCAAGCAAATACATGTTTATGCTCAAAAATGGTCATGGTCATTCTGTCAATTCATTAATGTGTATAAAAAAATAAATATTAACCAAGTACATGTAAATTAAATTACATGAAAATTAAATCTAATCTAAGACAAAGTGTTTTAATGAATAAGAATCAATCTTGATCTTATTATTGTTCATGTAATGTGTCCAGGTACATTGCTACTCAAATAATATGTCGTACAACTGACTCAAATCCAAACTATGGACATTCACTGATTTTTCTCTAAGACTACAAAATAAAACTTCAAGAGTTTAGCTACTCTATTGACAAAATAATGGAATGTATTGTGTGCCAAGTGTTGTATTTATAGGTAGGCATGCATCCCATGATATCAGATATCTAATATCAAGACCTGAGCTTTTGGTATCAAGGCTAAGATATTGGATTCTTGATATCAAATACCCAATATGTTAGCCTATGAAAAACATGATTTATCAACTATTTTTTCTTTGCCCTTATTTTCATACTTCTCTTTAGACTAACATTCTAGAGTATTAGAGGTGTTTCTACCATAAAAATCACAATACTTACTTTCCCTTGATTAATTTGATCTTTCACAACCATGACCTCTAGATTTGCTACAACTACATTCATGTCCTTTGAATCAGAATCTTCCTAAGGATATTTAATTTTGATTTTGATTGGACTTCCTTTAAAATTATGTTTAAAATTTATTTGCTATTGAATCCTCATGATCAATAATCCTTTGTTAATATATCCTTAAACTTTCTGCAAGCTCAACTATGGTCATTTTATTAAGAACTTTTTCTTTTTCAATAGCCACAATGATGAGATCATGTCAACTAGTTACAGTTCAAAAGATCTTTTTAACAACATGCTTTTCCTCAAGTATTTCTCTACAAGATTCAAGTCCATTTCAAACTTGTTGAAATTGGCTGATGTATTGATTAATATTTTCTAAATCTAGTATGCACAAAGACTCAAAATCAAGCCTTAATACTCATAGATTTGATAATATAAAATTTTGCTAATCCCTTATAACTAACCTCAATTACATCCTATGTAGCTTTGCTAGTTCAATGCATGACCATTTTAAAAATGATTATTAGATCTAACCTCGATTGAATGATGAATAAGTCTTTTGCATCTTTCTTGGGAACCTCCTTAACTTCATTCTTTTATTCTTCCTTTAAACCATGAAATGTTTTTTAATCAATGTCTTTAAATCCATTCTTAATAAAATCCCATCAAACTTGTGAGAATAAGAATATTTGCATCTTGATTACCCAATAATCATAATTCTCTCTATTAAATACAAGAACATGAAGAGACACAGATGCATGATTCTAAATAATTTTAAAGAGCTTTGTTGTCAAGAATATAAACTTTGAAACCAAAGGAAAAACCTAGACCATAAATCTATAATTTAAGCTAAGAAGAAATTAAAAATGAGTTAAAAAAATATACTCTCTTATGTAACTCTCTTACTAATGATCATGTGTTACTATAATTATATAGAGCTTGATTATCCAAGAATAGATTTGGAGAGATGAGCATAGATCTAGAAAATCATGGGCATGATCCTTATTATCTCATTTAAGGATCTTCTTAATAATAAATGAACTAATTATGGGATTAGATAGGAATTAAATGAATAGAATCTCATCTTATTTAATATAGATTTACATATAAAATCTAACTATTTTGTAGAACATCAACTAATCATATTCTACAACGTATAAGCTTATAAATTAACAAAGCTATGAAAAACATCTCTATTCCCTATGCTTTAGGTTTTTTTGACAAATAGAAATCATTTTATGCCCTTTCTTCTTCATTTTGAAGTTAATTTCAACCTAGTTTCTTTCACTTTTGAGCATGTACCAAGCCCACGTCATTTTTCATGTGATTCTTCATGTTATAAATAAATTTAGTCTTGATTTAGATTCTTGGAGGATTTCTAGCACATTAGTTTAAAACAAAGTGAAAATTGATTTTGGGTGTTTTGAACAAGAAATAAAGCTAATAAGAAGATTTTGAAAAGACCTACAACACTGTAAAGAAGCATTTCTATTATTTATTTATAAGATTTTATAGATAATTAATAAGGATATTACACTTGGACATAAAAATCCAACAGATAAAGATATAAAATTAATGGGATGGGTTTACACCCTAAAATATATAGTCTAATTAGAACTTTATATTACTTAACATTACCCACTAGAATTAAACCCATGACTTAGAGCTTCCAAATCAAGTGTCTTACCACTAGGCTAACACCTCATTTTTATAAAGATATAAAATTGAAATTCTAATTACACATTATAAAATGGAAGTATTCCTGTGGTTTTCTACTAAACTTAACCTAAAATCCTATTTTACAAACTAACTTTCAAGTTCTTAGAAGCTACAAATGACTATGCCATTGCATCTAAAACATCAAAAAATGTTGGGAACAACTATTTGTTTAATCCAAATGGAATATATAAGTCAAAGTTATGAAATTTTAATTTTTTCCTTTTAAATAAAATTAACTTTATAAAAGTTTAACATTTTAAACTCAAATGTAACTTGAACTCATGACCTCTTTATGAAATCAAGTCTTAATGTCATTATACTTGATAAATCATATTTTTTTAAGGCTAAGATATCAAGCATTTAATATCAGATCCTCAATATTGAGGCACAAACTTGAATGTCAAATATTCGATATCACTCCACACATGCAGGCCTATAAATGCAACACTTAGGTGCATGGTTCAAAATTGTTTTCATTCCAACCTTAGCGAAATTCTATTAGTTTGTTTTCTTAATTTTAGTTCTTAGCTAGTACAAGTGTGAATGCCTGCATTGTAGTGTGAACTAGTGAATGGAATCTTTATTCAAGAATTTTGTACTTGGGCACAAGTATGACTAGAAATAAAGATCAAGCTATTTTCCACTATTATAGCATTCTTCTAGATTTACTATTTACACTATTTTCCACTAATTTTCTTGTTTTGATTTAGCATAATGTTTACTGTTTCTTAGTTGATGATTTATTTTCCCATGCACTTTACATTTACTATTATTAAGCAGAATGAGTAAGACTAATCTTGAGCATTTAAGTATGACTACATGGTAACCTTGTAGTGCTATTGCATGGTATGCCTAGTAGCAAAGTACTTGGTAATCCTAGTGGTGGTTACACGAAGCCCAAGCTTTGAATAGAAGATTAGGACTAAATACTCATCACCATAGGCCAGAATAGTGTTTACTATTTTCTTTAGCCTTAGAATTATTTTCATCCTTTACCATTATAGCTAGGAGATATTAGCCACATAACATCTATTATCATACACCTCATCATGAGGTAAATCATATGCATCAATTTTACTAGATTATGTGGGAATACAACGATCAAAAACTTAAATAAATTACTAGCATAATCACATTACCTTGTCTACAAAATTTGACCAGGCTACACGTGAACACTTGTATCTTGTATGGTTGGCTATTGGATTACTCCACTACTCATCATTAGCACCATTATTGGGCACAAGTCAATGTATGCTTAGTAATTAATTTCTCAAAGTTTGTTGTATACAAAACACAAAGTCAAACCTTATAACCATAAGAAAAGCACACTTAACACATAACATCTAAAGTAAATAATATGGATTCAAACAAAGATCAACCATCACCTACCAAGGAGACAAGAAGGAGAAATGATAGAATCATTGATAAATAAGAATTAGGGATGCCAATGCAAACAAGAATCACTTATGCTCACACTAATCCTTACCATCCAGACTTCACCTTCATCTTCCATTAGGATAGTTAAATGAGATGGAGGAACATGAAAGACAACATAGTCTTGCCTCTAGAATGTGTAGCACTTAACATGCTCCAAACTACCTTAAAGGGAATGCATTTGGACTAGATCTTAGAAGGGTATCATGTGACTTAGCACATGACTAGACCCTATGAACCCAAAAAGGAGCATATGAAGAGAGATGATGCCATGGAGATCAAACATGTACATAGCAAAGGGAAGTAGGCCAACACTTCTATTGTCTTGGAAGAACTTGATGCTAATGCATTTATTTCAAACAAACTCCATGAAAACCATGAGAAGCCTTCAAAAACACCTATCAACAGACTTGGGGGACCTATCAAAGTGCAAATTCATTCCACTCTAATAAAGACATATTAAGAGGGAGGCTATTGACAAGGTATAAGTGAGACTCAAGAATGAGGGTTCTTTCCAATTCCTAAAAAGAAGAAAACAAGAATCATGAAAGGAAAATAAGCTGACATCATTCTCATGCTACCTTATCTACCTCATCATAATTGTCAAAGGACTCTAACAGGAGATGACATAAGTACTGAGACTATGATAGGGAAGAAAGGAGGACTCATGGTCATCATGACCAATATTCAAGACACTTTGATATGAAAGATGAAGAACATGAATGAAGTAGATGAAAAGAGCAAAGAGAGAGGATCTAAAAGGATATGAACAAAAAAGGAGTCATCACTACAATAGAACATATGAACCCGATCACAATGATAAATACCATATAGCAACTTGAAGCATGATAAGCATCTAGGAAGCTATCCACATACTAACCAAGCACATTAGAGATAGTTAAATCAAATGGCTAGACATGAATAACATGCCACTATTTAAAGGTGGTTGCAATGTTGATCCACAACATCACCTTCAAGCTTGCCATGGTGCTAATGCCCTTGAAAACATATAGAGTGATTGCCAAAAGTTAAAGCTATTTCCTAGAACAGTTGTGAAGGAGGTGAAGAGCTAGTACAAGTCACTAGAACCTAAATCCATCAAACAATGGAGTACCATGCTTGAAATCATTAATGAAAAATATCAAACCTATTCATGAGTATCAAACTTAAGAAAATAAATCTGGAAATGGAAGTGAGGGACTCATGAGACCCTTGATGTAGTAATGGATAGATACTATACTGTTACATAGGTGCCTAGGCCATGGATTTTCATCAAAGGAATAGCTTAGGCACATTGTAGATGGGCTGTGACGCAAAACTAGAGAGACCCTTGGGGTATACACCCAAGGAAGATTATCAAAAATGATCATCCATCACATCCAAAGATTAATTGATCAAGTAGCCAAGGAGGAAGGAAAGCTAATAAAAAGGAATTAGTTGAGGAATATAATAGATCCATCAATCAGAAAGAGAGATGTGAAAATATATGACAAACAAGAGGATGAAACCTTGGATGATGTCATTGAGAAAAATACTCTACCTATTCAAAAATCAGTCAATGACATAGAAGCTAAGGTAGACAAAGTTTGGGATTCAGTGGATAAGAAGTTTACTATAGCCCTAAATATTATGAAATAAAAGACTGAACAAGCACTCAACAAGGGCAAGAAAATGAAGAAGAAAATATTTAATGGATATGAAAATTGTAAGTATAAATGAAAAGTACTATTGTTGAGGGGTGCACTGACTTTAGTTCAGAGGAGGAAGGATGCAATGTATGCTAGTATGAACATCCTAAGGAATGTTTTCCTATTATGGTCTACTTGTAAGAATTTGGGGCATATGCATTCAATCCAATATTTTTTAAAAAGCATGGTCCCAAAAAAAATTCTTATCCTCAAGGTAATATCAAGCAATCTTTCTAGCTAATTGATTACCTAAGAAAGTCCTACCCTTAACCACAGGAACAATATCAGTGGTAGTGGAAGAAATCACAGACATGGGTAATGCCACTACCGAGGTAACAATATCTATACAAGCAATCCATTCCTTATGGATATTATGTTTGCATCCAATATCTCTAGGAAACACATCAATGCAAACTTCTTCCCCTTATTATCCACTAGAATAATACAAACCTACTAATCCAACGATGGATCATAGTCCTTATGCACATTCACTAGTAGCTAGCCCATCAAATCCCCTTTTCAATCCTTTACAACTAGTGGCAACACCCACTATGCAAGGGAAACTACCATCACAACCATAGTAGAGAAGAGCTACAAGGGCAGTGAACATACAAATGAAGGATCTTACTAGCAATACTAAGGGAAAGATGTAGAAATGTCATATTGTTAGGACAAGTGTTGAAAAGGCTAGTAGAGTTTGAACTTCATCAAGGCCAACTCCTTTCACAATAGACTCTCTTATCAACAACAAGCTTTTGAAATCATTCAACCAGTACATATAGATTATCATGCTCATTGAAATAGTCAAAAATTATATTAAGACATGACCACCCCCTAAGAAGAGAATTGATTCAAGAATCCCTTTGATTTATCTACAAGTAGCTAGAAATATACCATGTAAAGCTCTATTAGACTCAGGTTCCAAGGTGAATTTTTTCTCTTATGAAACATATCAAGCATGAAACCTACCATCATTGAAAGAGTGTAACATTAGGTTAGATATTGCAAATTAGTCTATCACCATTCCTTTGGAATAGATAGATGATGTAGTGATCATTTTTAATGGGTGGTCTTATCCAATAAACTTACTGGTAATTGATGTAAAAGATGTTGATAAGGAATTTCCAATCATCATGGGGAGGTCAGGGCTTAGCATAATCGATGCTAAGCTAAGTATGAGATATCTATCTATTGAGATCTCTAAAGAGGATAAGCACAGAGCCATACACACACAATGAATCCCATGCATTCCTACTAAAAGTAAAGGGTGTAGTCATGGATTGATCATTCAGAACATCAACATAGTCACTATACCAATTCATAGTAGTAGTGAAAATTAGGTGCATGAAAATGAAAGAGCAAGGGCCATTAAACCAAAGGAAACCATGTGGCCACTAACTAAGAATCAAAATTTGTCTAAGACATGCATGTAAAAATTTCAACCACTTACTAATTCCCAATTTCAGAAATTGACTCCAACTAAAAGCCCAAAAATGAGACTACTAACTCATAGTCATACATCAATAAGAAAAGAAAAAACAATAACTTAGATGATCAATGTTAACTACCATTAAGATTATATCGAATAATAATAGAAAATTTAAACTAATAAAAATGGTAAGTAAATCACCTAAAGTATATGATCAAGGAGATGTAGGAAGCATTTTTCAAACACTTTCCCATGAGTTCAGTCGTGGAGGAGACACCTTATCCTAATCCTAGAAGTAATAATTGCTTTTCCATTTTTTGTTTTACAATTCTTTTTACTTTTTTTATTTCTTAATACAGTTTTTCTCATTCTTTTATATCTTTCACATTCTTTGATATCTTCTTATTCTTTCACAATTTTCATCTCTTAAACTTTTGATATTCTTTAATGATTTTTCATCCTTCTAAAATTTTCATTCTTTAAAAATTTTCACAATTTTTACTATTTCTTTCATATTTTTTTTTCAAAGCCTTTGTAAATCATTTTGATTACTAATAAGACACATTGAATAAAGGCAATATGTGGTCCAATAATTTGAAGATTTCTCTATATTATCAAGTCATAAGGAATTGATATTTTAAACAATGAGCCCAAACTATCCATCAATCCATTCCATTAATAAGAGGTTCTTACCATGGCCATAATGATATTCTTTTCCATCATACAACTAAGAATAAACCTGTGATCATTATGCCTGGATAGAAAAGTAAAGAACCAAGTGGGAATGTACAAGGTGTGACATCAAGGGGATTTATGGATTATTTTTTATTACTATCGTGAGTTCTATCATGTTGCTAAGTTTGTATTATATCCTTATAGATTTAACAAAAATAGAAGTAATAGTAAATTAAATGTTGCCTTAAAAGGATGACACAATTAAAAAATAAAATAGCATAAAATAAGTTTTTGGGGATCCCATTAGAAAGACATGTTACCCAAGCTTGAAGGTAGGCAGCTTCTCAGAAATCTAAAAATAAAAACAAAGTGCCATGAATAAAACTCCTTCCTTGGATAATATGCCAAGTGACAATATTCCTTACAACATTAGCAATCTTGCGATTATAATTCTAAGTGATGAAATGATGTTATGTCACTTGAAGGTGGTTTAGACTTGGTTTGAATTTGGATAGAAAGGCTAGTGATTACTTTATCCACTAATAAAACACAAGAATTCATTGTGCCTATGATAAGATACCTCATGTCCCAATTTTTCAAATCCCTTCTATGTCCATCTCATCTCACTATAAGAATAGTCATAAATTATGGTTTTTATATAACATAACATTATTTTCCAAATTTGGTGGTACTAACATGTGTGTTTTGTTAAATAGGTATGCATTACATTCAACTCCTTCAGTGCCTAAGGACACTTTTAGGCATGGTTATACAAGGGAATTAAAGGCTGGAGCCTACTTTGGAGAGGACCCACTTGTATAACTATTGTATCTTATCCCTACAAAGTGATTCCACATCATCTTGAACCTTCCATAAATGTCAATAAGCAATTTCCATATCATTGTAGACCATTCATTCTCACAACATGTATTCATTACCCTTCTTATCCATGAAATGAACTTTTGTAGCCTGAGATTCCTTCTCTGAGAACTTATAATGACAAAGTGTTAACAATAATATACATATCTCCATCATCCAAACCATATAAGTAACCTTAAAACCTTCTAGATATCCAAAAGAATCAGTTTTTTCAATCAAACCCTTGTGAAAACTGAAAATATTTTGGCTTCAATATTGGGTTCACCTTGATATCGGATCCCTAATGTCAGATCTCCAATATTGGGTCATGCCAAAAGTATATATATGTGGGGAATTAACAGAAATTTTTCATTTTCAAATTCTAAAGAGAGGGATATTTTTCCATTTTTGTTTTATGATTTAAGCTCTAACCTCCTATCTTCCCCAAGACATATCTTGCACATCATCACTTTAATTTTGATGATTTTTGAACCTTTTTTATCACGGAGTGCTCAAATTAGTTAGGGGAGGGGGGTACTAGTGAGGATAGTTTGAGCCAATTTTTTGAAAAACCTAATGCTGAAAAGGTATTTTAAGGGTAAGTATAGATACCAGATTTTTAACCAAAATCAATCATACTAAAGCCAAAACACTCAAATAATGTTCATAAGAAATCATAACCATCATTATGAGCCATACATAAGAGAAAATTAGACAATTGTGATGGGTTATAAAGAGATTAACATCTATGGGATTATTTTTTGAAAAGTTTTCTAAATTTGTAATCCAACTAAGAGTATGAGAAAGAAAGAGAGTTATAAAAATTAGAAAACCCCTTCTAATGATTCCCAATTTCTTAATCATTGCAGATGGCCCCAAAGAGAGGATCATAAGGAGGACCCTTATAAGGAATGAGAAAATGACCAACAAGCTGAGGTGGAGGCTAAATCAAAGGACAAGGACCAGAACACATGGAGTAGGAAGCTCAATCATTCAGTATTTATCAAGAATCACCTACTACTAGATAATCAGCCCAAGGAGAGGTAGCAGAACCAAAATCTCCAAGATAATGCCTCATGTTGTCCCAAGAATTCCTTCAAGCTATTCAAGAGAGATCAATTCTAACTGCCATCATTATGGAAATGAACTTTGTCCTATTCATGGCATTTGTTCCAAAAATAGTTATGACATAATTCCAAGAATCATTTATATGGCCCATCCTTTTAGATAGTAGCAAATAATACCTCAGAGAAACCTATTAGTTTTTTCATAACACAGAAAAGGGTACTATTGTCAACATTGGAGGAATCTTAGTTTCATACTCAATCAAGGCAATAGCATAAGCTCTAAACATACGAAATGAAGGGGCATGAATAGCATATCTATCCACTAAATATGATGCAAAAATAAGAAAATTATGGATAAAAAGGACATATGGCAAAGAAGATAAAGGATAAAGTGAATTAACTCTAGATGAGCAAATCTACTTCAAAATTGGAACCTACCACTTTTTTCCAACTAAAGAACTCAACAGACTATCCACTTATGTGGCTAGATGAAGTGCAATCTTGATGGCAACTTTAATACCAATATAACACCACTTTATTTTATGGAAATACAAAGGTGGTTTGAGGAAAGGAAGGTAGGGAAACCAACACTTCCATTCCCTTGTCTTTTTAAGAAGTTTTGCAAGTGAGCTAGAATCCTGGGATACACTAATAACATTCCTAGAAAATTTTAGAATGCTTCATACATTGAGTTTCTTAAACCAGAACCACCAAGAAAAGTTCATGGTAAGGAGAAAGAACAAGAACAAGTGCAACAATAGGAGCAACAACAATAGTAGTAGCATCAATAGTAATAACAATAGTAGCAGCAGCAAGAACAACAACAATAGTAAGTTCCATCATCGCTATAGGAAGACTATAGGTTGTCAATGAGTCATCTGCAATAGATTGCAAAAATAATCAATTGGGGAAAAAAGGAGGAGGAAAACCCCTACAAATTCATTGACAGCACCATACAACCCACCATTTCAATAGATCCAACAAGTGGATAGATCTCATTACAGTCAGGAGGAGAGGCACAATGGTCACAATAGATCTCTGCAAATGCTGCATCATTCCAAGTGGTGCTAGAGAGTGGAGCAGGAGCTGAAACACTGTGAAAATTTTGAGGCCTCAACGGTTCAGCAAAATCTTATGACTCAGGCAATAATTTGCAACAAGTCGCAGCTCAACAAGTTCCCTTTCCGGCAAAGGGTCTGTTGTGCCACGCTATGTAACATAGCATAATAACCTCCAGAGGATAGAACAAGACAAGGGATGAATGATGGCAAGCCTTCAACTTTGCAATTTTTCTATGTTTCAAAAATCTTAATTTTTGGCATATTACGCCACATTACGCAACATAACGTAACATAGCATAATGCAGCGTAATGCTAGAAGATAGGCCATCGCAACAATAGAGATGGCAAGATTCGAGACCTTGATGGTCTGGCAAAATCTCAAGGCTTAAGCAACGATCTGCAGCGTGCTGCACATTTCAGCAAGTTCTCTTTTTCGGCTAAGGGGCCTATTACACTACATTACGCAATGTAGTGTAATAAACCCTGGAAGGACTGAATAGAAACAAAGGAAGCGCATTGAAACACTTTAATTTTTTGCAGGTTCTCTATTTTACGCTGAATTACGCTATACAACGTAATCTAGCATGATGCAGCATAATACAAGCAATGACAGAGATAGCACAATTTAGGCACCAGAAGTTCATACGTCACAATACGCTCTTTAGCGTATTGCAGCATAACCAAAGAATAGTTTGTTGCCGAAGCTCCAGCAAAAGTCGTTTACGATGCATTATGCTTCAAAGCGTAATGCAGTGTGGTCCCGCAAGATTCAAACACAAACACACCAAGTCAATGGCATCTTGTAGGTTCAGGACACGCATCATCTAAACCATGTTTTTCTCCTAACCCTAACCTTATAAATATTCTAGTTGACAAAGATCAAAGGGTTGGCAAAAAATTCTCTGAAGAAGGAAAAATTTTCTCCGTGAGCAATTCTCTTTCATCGGTAATCGTTGACAACTCTTGGAGAAGATTGACAAGAGAGTAAAAGGGGATCAATGATCGTAAGAACATTGGAGGTGATTGGCAAAAATCCTTGATCAGAAACAGTCAATTAATAGATATTCTACTTCGGGTCAGACTTCCTTGCACCCAGATTGGCTAGAACAAGGTAGATCGACCTTTACTTATTTTATCTTTAAATAGCTTTCTTGTTGTTGGCACACACCTTGTCTAAACTGAAGTCCATCTGTAATCATTGTATCCAACATATTTTGTTCATAAGTTAAATCCTAGATCTTGGGATTGCACGCTCTCTAAATCCAGTTTCCTGTGTCCTATCTATATGGATTTTGCAGTCTCTTTAAATCATTTACATCATTTTCAATTACCTTTGATATTAATAGTATTATACCTCATAAAAATCATCATTTTGCCATCCAATTATTACAGAATTTTTATTGATTAAGTAGGTCCCTGTCTGATCGACAAGATCATTTAGGGAACCTCGGATTCGTCTTCCCCAGCACATCCCTCGCATGAATCTGGGGTTGGAACTGTGTACACGGAAATCCACTCGGTATTTCTAGCAACCAATGTTTTCCATTGTTACAGGATCCACAATAGTGGTAATGTAGCATCAAGATGTAGCAGGAGTAGCAAAGGAAATCATTGATCACATTAAGAAATCTTTCAACGTACTTGATGTACCACCAATAGATCTAACAAGAGCCAGAGATTCTCAAATGTTAGCTATAATTTCAATGACTCCTAATGACTGTAGTGACCAAAAACGTCGATGGCTAGAAAACACCAAGAGATCAACGGGCACGATAGTTTCGACCTTGTACCCATGGGAGGGCCATGTTGGGTGTCTGCAGATACGGGGCACCCTGAATAGTCTGGTCGATCAGATAGGGACTTAAATCGACATCTATATAGCCTTTTGCAACATATATTTTGAAACTAAAAAGAAAATGTGAATTAATGCTTGAAAGTAAATAAAGTAGAAAAGACAATGCAAAACACAGTAATAAGCAATATATGAAGTAAAATGTAGTTAGAAAAATGCATCGCTCCGAACCCACAAGTTTGCTCTATCAGGGTGGATACAATCGGCTGCACAGCATGATGGAGTGTAGAGATCCCAAGGGTAGCCAATACGTGTGAGAAAAATCGGCTATGCACTTGTGCACGAACTTGGGTATTGACAATGTGGGATTCTACTGAGGTGGTAGAATGGGGATGGCACAAAATGCTAGTTGAAAGTGCTAGTTGTTTGCAGTATCAAACAGAAAGCTTACAATGCTCAATGCTAGAGAGAGGAGAAGTTTTGAGAATTCAAAAGTTTGAGCCCTTTGAACGCTATTTTTTCAAGAAGAATGTGAACTCTCCTTTTGAATACTATTTTTTCAAAGTCACAATTCTAGATTTTTTTGAATGTTATTTGTCGGGGCATTTATAGGACGAAGGGCATGCAAAAGGGACGATATTTGGACACCATACGCCTTGGGCCTTCGTTGATTTGTTTGTGTTGCACGTGCCATGCATGATGATTGGACTTGCATGACCATTGTAATGTGAGCCTGTCACACTATAAATGCGTGCTTGCCATGCCATAATTATGCCATCACCATCTGGAGATGTGTGCCAACAGTCCAAATAGGTGAAGTGCATTGATGTCACACAATCACCTACATGCCTTGCTGTGCTTTGTAGCGTAGCATGCATGGCGTAGTGTAGCACCTTGTCATGCATTCCGCTACATGTGTTATATGTTTGCTACGCTATGGTATGCTACGTAGCATAGCACTTGGCCTTAGTCACGAATTCGCAAACTTCGCTTCCGCGAGGCTTGCAAACCTGCTAATTTTGCCCTTTGAACTGCCTTCTGTCTCTTTCACAGGATTGTTATGCCTTGCTACGCCATGTAGCTCAGCGTAGCGTAGTAGCAGACATGGTTCGCCACTTCCTATCAAAAAAGGACATTGTTGAAGGACTTAAACTTGGGCGAGGGGATTGGTGGCATATCTTGTTGTTGCCATGCTATGCTATGCCTCGTAGCATAGCATGGCACTTTATTCTATAGTCTCTTTCTGAAACTTGCTATGCTACATAGTGGGGCGTAGCATAGCATAGTAGACTTCATGACTTAGAAAACTTGCAGAACTATTTCGTGCATCCAGAATGTTGCTACCAACTCCATGCACCATTCCTGAGTAGGCTGTTGGTTGGGCAAGCTACTTGGGTGGATAGGTCGGGTGACCCGTAGAGCCTATTTGTGCCCAAAGTAGAAAATTTTCTGAATTGGATGGCCTAAGATCAGGGTATTCTCCTCCTGAAGAACTACCATAGTGTTGCGTGAATTGCAAGGCCTGGTGAAGCGAGAATGACTTCACAATTTTTTGGGGTGTTTCATTGATGCTATTTGTCGACATCTAGAGGATGGGCTCAAGATACATTGACAAAGAATACGAAACACAGAAACAAAAGGCTGAGGTTGTTGCTTGGTGAGTGTCGGGATGTCGCTTGTCTGTACTTGAGAGTGTTGCATTGGTTTTGTAGAGGTTAAGGCAGAGAACAAAGATGATATTTAGTGGAGTCCCTCATCGGAATGCTCAGAGGGGCTCGTTTGTGTTTTCATGTTTGGCTAGCGCTATTCTTCAACCTCTTATAGGTCAAGTGTTTCTTTCATAGGATGAGTTGCATTACATCCGTGAAGGATTTTGACCTACCTACAAATGCATTCCGTGCAGTGAGCTGTGTTACGCATGTCATGGAACTTGCACTCTGAAGTAGCCGTGCTAGTCGAGGCACTCACTTTGCGATGCTGTAGCATTTGCCGCTGTAGCAAGATGTGCCCATAGGGGCAAAGGTCTTGCTGGCTGCTAGCATTGTTGTTACTCTTGGGCATCGTCGCTAATGTGAGATGCCCATATCAAGGAGGCCAGCAACAGCCTTGGCAGCACCAGTGTGGAGGAGCTGGCCTTCGAGGTGCCGAGAGTTGATGTGGATGTGGATGCACTAGAATCCCCACCAAAGGCATGAATGATGAGTTTAGCTATGGGATGAGCTACCACATAGCTAAATGTCGTGCGAATTGAGGCTTTGGCAGGGGACCAGAGGACTAGCCCAGGAACTACCGTCAGGGTGATGGGCCATGGCGATGGTAGGTTCAAAGGGCTAGTGTAACACCATATGACATCTTCAAAGGGTCAGCATGATGCCAAGGGTGGCAGCGTCGCATGTGTCCCATACCATGTTCTCAGTGCATCGTGAACCGTATTCCAGAGCTACGATGTTCCACCTACATGTTCGCATCGCGCCCACTCGTTCGATGTGTATCTGGTGCTGATGCATGCTGGGGATGCGATGAGAACCCAGTTTAAGGTCTTGGCAGACCGTGTACTAGTTTAAGGTCCTAGCAAACCTCTATGCTAGTTTAAGGTCCCAGTAGACCATACATGCCAGTTTAACATAATAGCAGATGAGCGGTGCCAGTTTATAGTCATAGTGGACTAGCGTTGCCAGTTTTACGTCGTAGCGGACAGTTGCTGATGTCGCTAGTTTATTGTCATTGTGAATGCTTCTTGGTGCAGTTTCCAATTTATCATCATAGAGGAAAGTGCTTGATGCTACAATACTTTAGATGAGGTACGAGTGATTCACCAAGTTGGCAAACTCGTTGCCATCCATGTCGGCCAACTTGAAGGCTCCATTCGCGAAGGCTTTAGTAACCACGTAAGGTCCTTCCTAGTTGGCTGAGAATTTGCTCACGTGCTCACAGATGACTTTGAGGATGAGGTCTCCAATCTACACTAGCCGTCGATGCAGGTCTGCATGATGCTTCTATTGTTGTTTTCTCTGGTAGTGCTCTATGTGTCTTAGCATCTACACGTGCTCCTCCTCCACTGAGTCAAGGTCAATGGTTCATGACTCATTGTTCTGGGCTTCGCTTACGACATCTGCAAGGATCATCCAAAGTGATGGTACCTGCAACTCAAGAGGTAACATAGCTTCAGATCTGTAAATAAGGCTGTAAAGGGGTCTTACTTGTCATAGTTCTGCATGTCGTTATGTAGGCCTAGAGGATGTAGAGGATTTGCTCATGCCACCACCTCTTTATATTGTTAAGCATCCACTTCAACAAGTTGATGATGAACTTATTTGTAGCCTCCACCTACCTGTTTTCCTGCAGATAATAAGGGGAAGAAAATGATTGTTTAATTCCTAGATTTCTACAGAAGGTTTGGGTTTCCGTGCTTCTGAACTATGGCCCATTGTTGGTCACAATAGTCCTTGGAAGCCCAAACCTTGTCACGATGAAATGGTATATTTGCTGAGACGTCATTTTCCTCAGGGGGAATAGCTTCCACCCACTTGGTAAAATACTCAGTGGCAGTGATAATGAAGCTATGTCCTATAGAGGACTTAGGCATGATCGGCCCTATGAGGTCTAATCCCCATCATTGGAAGGGCCACGTGATTTGTGTTGGATGTAGGTCTGTAGGCAAGATGTGTATGAGATTTTCATATCGCTGGCATGTGTCACATGTCTTTAATTTTGATAGGCAGTCACACTCCATGTAGGGCCAATAGTACCCTAGGCATATGATTTTTGTAGCCATAGCCTTGGGTGCTATTTGTCCATTGCAAAGCCCTTCATGAACTTCATTAACTACCTTCTGCGCTTGCTTGCCACCCATGCATGCTAGCAATATCCCATTGTAGGAACGTCATCATAGGGCATCATTTTCCATTAGCACGTATTGCCGAGCACACTTACGGATTGCATCTCTCTGGGAAGATGTCAATCCATCTAGGGGTTTGCAATGCTATAGGTAAGTTTTAATGTTAACATACCACTCCTGGGTATCTGCAGTACTGACAGAGGCCATGAGTTCCGCTTGAGTGATAGGGTCTGCAAACTCTATAATCAAGGTTGGCAAGTTTAATAGGGAATGTAATGGAATGTTTAATGCAAGGGTAGCTAAGGTGTCTACCATGGTGTTCTCGTTGCGTGGCACGTGTTGCACCTCTATGGTTGCAAATTACTTAAGCAGGGTTTTTGCTAGGTCGCAGTAGGGTTGCAGGTGCGCAGGCTTGTAGGTGTAGACTTCGGTGATTTGATTCATGACTAGTTAAGAGGCCTCTGAGTAGCCCCTCATATTCTACCATGTTGTTGGTGTAAGGGAAGATAAAATGATAAGCTTATTGGTGCATTTCCCCAAAGGGGAATGTGATGACAGCTACGGCGCTACCTACTTGCATGGTTGAAGCATCGTTGAAGTGTAAGGTGGCTTCGAAATGAGATAGGATGATGTTGACATTGCTAACATATTCGTCCGAGAATTCAGGGTCCATGGTTGCCTAGTCGTCGACTGGCGAGGCCGTGAGTTGGGTTGCTATGTCTTGACCTTTAGTAGATGATTGTCTTACATAACATAGGTTGAACTTCACGATTATTACTTTCCATCGAGCTACCCTACTACTTTTTTATAAGTTGTTAGTGAAATCCTGGAGTATATTACTTTTGCAAATAATGTTGGTGGTACTGCGGAATAGGTAATGCTGCAAATTTTTTAGTGCGAACACTATGGCTAGGCAATTCCTCTCCACTTCATTGTATTTTTCTTCATGTGCTATTAGTTTATAGCTCAGGTAATACATTGGTATCTCAGAACCGTCATCTCACTTCTAACATAGCAGTGCTATGATAGATGTGTTGGAGGTGGCGAGGTAGATGAAGAAAGGTTTATCCCTTTGTGGTGGATGCATAGTCGGGAGGTGTGAGAGTTCCTTCTTCTAGTCATCGAAGTCTTATTGACACTCCTTCTTTGGAAGATGTTGCATTGGGTGTAACTTATTGGTCAATCTTGCTATAAACCTTCAAATGAATTGCACTCTACCTTGCAGACCACGTAACTCCTTAAGGTTTGTAGCAGGCACTAGGTTGATGATGGCCTTGACTTTGTCAGTGTCCACCCGTATTCCGACCTTTGATACTATGAACCCTAACATGCATCCAGTTTTCACTCTGAAGATGCACTTCCTAGGATTGAGGTGTAAGTCATGCATTTGACAACATTTGAGGACTACCCCTAGATTGCGTGGGTGATCAGCTACCTCCTTGGACTTGACTGCTATATATCATCCACGTAGTCATTTAATGTTTCTAGGATGTAGTCACTAAAAATGTAAGTCATGGCTCGCTGGTAGGTTGCTCTAGCATTCTTAAGCCCGAAGGGCATCATAGTATAGTAGAAGGTTCCCCATGGGGTCATGAAGGTTGTTTATAGCTAATGCTCTGTGTTAATGCAGATCTGGTTATACCCAGAGAAACCGTCCATGAAGGATAGCAGGGAATGGCCAACCGTGGTGTCGATGAGCTGGTTAATGCTTGGAATTGGAAATCTGTCTTTGATTGTTTCCTTGTTCAAGTCCCGGAAGTCTATACAAGTTCGTATTCCTCCCATTTTTTTCAAAACCACAACAACGTTGGACACCCACTCTAAATAGTCAACCGCATGGATGAAACCCACTTTGTATATCTTGGTGATCTCATCCCTTATGGCTAGTATGATTTCCAACTTAACTTTGCGAGCCTTCTACTTGATTTCCTTCACGTGTGGGTCTAGGACGATGTTGTGCTGAATTAGCTGTGGATCCAGACCCGACATGTCGTTGTACAACCATGTGAAGACATTGATGTTGTCTTGCAGAATCTTAGCTACGCTTTTATGTGTCTGCGTGTCTAGGAGGGAGCTAAGTCTTAGTGTTTTCACCTCCCCTTTTGAGGTGGTGATGAGCGTCTTGATGAGAGGATCTTCAATTACATCCCTGGCCTCTAAGTCTAGGGCTTGGACTAGATGTTTGGGCTAGTCCGAGGATGCTTCTATGGCTGCTATGGTGCTAGTTGTGGTTGACCCCCAATCGATCATGTCAGGGTTCAACTGTCTTGCAAGCTTGCCCTATGGTCTTGCTAATGTTAAAGGCATGGAGTGGTCACGATGGATTCCCATCTCTTGCTTGACCTGTCATCACCACATGAAATCCTGGTCAAGAGTTGGTGGGGATTGCATGTAACAAAAATTTGCAAAGTAGCGATGAGATGCAACTTGCTGAGTGTGAGGATGTAAAGGTCAAAAATTTGGCAGCTTCAAGGTTATGGTAGATCGCCAAGGCACGAGATCGTAGAGCTATCATAGGTGTAAAATTGCTGACATAAAGTGTAAAGCTGTGTAAGTGTCTTAATGCCAAACTGCAAGTTTAGTGTCATTTCAAACTATCAAATTGTAATATGCAAAATCTTAATATGTAGAATAATAGCATGCAAGGTGGAGAAATGCAAGTATGAGAAATAACAAATCATCAATGTGAAAATACAAACCACTGATATGAAAATGCAAAACTGCTAAAATTGCGACACCGCTGCCAATGTGGAAGAAGATGTGAAAACTACCAATGTAAGCATGTTGTTAGTTTAATGTCATTACAGACTGCTAGGGGCACAACTATGCTAGAGTTACTAGTTTAAGGTATTTTTGGACCTTCAATCAAAAAAATATATATATATATATATATATATTTTGGGGAGGCAAGTAGTTGGCTTGAAGCGTGTCAAGGTTTTAATGCTAATAGTGTTGTGATGTCATGGCGAACATACTACGATGTATGGAATTCTCTGCATTAATTAGAGAGAGAGAGAGAGGCAAGTTTCCTTATCTTGTCATTACGACCATAAATAGGAGTTAAACATTGGAAATTTAACCATTTTTACCATAAGAGCGCAGAGCCCTCATCGGAGCATTAGGCAATTTCAGAGCACAAAGCAATTATGTTGATTGATTAGTAAGGTGAGTTTTTATAGCAAAAGGTGTGAATCTATGGGTAGGGAAATGGCTCCTAAGAGTCATCTGGCACTTGCAAAGGTTGAGGATGCAAAGAAGACCCTGGGGCGTGTGTGACAAGCGCATGTTCTGGCGCGGAAGAGCATGCCGTTGACCCAGTAAGTTACTACGTCTCCTCGGCGTTTTCTGCTATTTTCTGCTATAGTTTCGTGTCCTATTTTTTTTACCTGTGTTTTCTATGGTCATGTGATTTTAGCCTTTGTGTCATCGCGGTCACCATTTCGGTCATGTTAGATGCGTAAACGTTACGTTGTGGTTGCATGTAAGGCCGCTGAGACCACCACCACCATGGTTGTCGTGACCGTGGGGGCTAGGGTATGCTATATATATGGACTGCTAGATGTTACTACATTGCACGTGTATTTATTTTAAGTATGATGCTAAGATTCACTAATTTTTTCATGTAGGGCAGGGCCAAGGCCTCGAATGATTATTTTGGAAGTCAGAGGGGTCCTGTGCAATGTGAATAGACCTATAGCCAACGCCCCTTCTCCCTAGACATGTATAGGAGAGTGAGTGATCTAGTTCAGAGCAGGGACACCAGACTTCTTACAGTTCCTCCTTGACCATGTTAGTGTGATCATTTGATCTTCCCTAGAGGAGAAGGATTCATTCGGCATAATAGAAGCCATGTTTCCAGGGCCAAGTTAGGGCATCCTGAGATATTTTACTGATGAGGCAATCATGAGCAGGTAGGGAGAGGGATCTAGCCAACACTCAATAGGGTTGAGGCGTTTAGCCTGGATCTGGGACATGCTGGAGTACAAGTGCTACCACCGGTACAACACATTATTCCTTGCACATTACATGTTGACATGCTTTCAGGACCCTCAAGGGACTATCTATTGCGTTGGCGGGTGAGTTTTGCAGCCTTTCTTTGCTACGTTGTGCAATGTTGGCCATATCGGCCAAATACTAATAGTGGTGTTTGTCGCAAGGTTCTATATCGATGATGAGGGGGTTCATGACCAACCGAGTCTACTGGATACAGTGTGGCTAGCCTTGCGGGAGTTCTCTTCTACCAAGAACCTATGGGTGGATGTGATTTGTCAGTGCAGGGGAGAATACCATAGCTATCCACGTGTGTTTTGTACTTTCTACAATCAGTGTAAGGAGAAGGGTTGGCTAGACACGGAGTGGAAAGAACCCTTTAAATAGGTCACTGTTGAAGAGGCTATGATTGAGCTCCCGCTGTTCCCGTAACTGTATAGACTTGGTGGGTTAAAAGGCAAGTGTCGTATACTCAAGTGTTTTTGTAATCCTTGTATTTTCTGCATTGTTATGCTAAATGTGTTTTGCAAAAATTGTTGCAGGGATGAAGAAGTCTTGTGAGGTGATGGTGGTAATCGCCAAGACGTGGGGGACAAACATCTACTTTAAATGCAGAGAAGTAGCAGAGAGCCAATGCTAGTTAGACCAAGGGGCCCCAGACCCCTTGCTCAATAACCTTCGAAAGATAGGACTTATGGATCTGTTCATGGCCCCTAATTTGAGCGTTCCTTCTGTCGAGATGCTTTCCTTGGTCAACTCCTTCTCTAGGAGGGTGGGTTATTTTTTCACGTACGTACAGGGCATGCGGGTGGTCATTGAAATCAATGATCAACTATTTACGAATCTATTCGGCATTCCTACTAATGGTATTCCCATAGTTTCGAAGAGCAAGCAGGAGTTGACTCTCCAGAAGAAGAATATCAAGGATGGGTTGTGGCTCGCCAAGGAGCAAAAAGGGTTCCCCATGGAAAAGCTCAAGGACGACCTTGCCATGGGGCTTTCCCAATCTTTCGTTCTTGGGCATTCCCCCAACTGCTCACCCAAGGGAAGGTCCTAGGGCTTGAGCAAGCCTGGGTAATGCGGGAGGTTATGGAAGAAGGGGCTCATTACAACTGAGCCAATTTCCTATGTAGTGGCTTGCAGGTTAAGATTTTGGGACTTCGTGAGCAGACGGAGTCCCGCTCTAACATACACTATGCCTTCTACATAGGTTGTCTAAAGCGCTTCACAGATTTCCTGGTGGTCCAGAAGGATGGGGTATGGTCTGTGCAAGATCATGACCAGATTTCCAAGCCATGGATTTGACAGGTCCTCTAGACCATGTGATCCCAGGATCTCCTGAAAATGATCAAGGAGTCATTGTCTGTAATGACTAAAGATCTAGTGGTTCGCAACGTTCTTGGCCAGGATAGCGTAGGAGAGATGCCCCCCGTCATAACTAGTAACATGACGCTGGGGGAATGTCTCATGGCTGAGACTATGCCCACAGAGTTGCAGAGGAAGTGACCTCCCCCAACCAGGGAAACCCTTTGCATGGAGGAGGAGGAGGGACGAAGACTATGGCTTAAGCTACAGTGGATGCAACCTTCCATTGGTAAATGTTTTCATGTACTGCTTACTTTGCTATTATTTGCTAGGCTATTCTGTGCTAGGCGGTGTAGCATAGCATCTGTTTAAACTAATTTTCTTTGAACTAATGTAAACATGATTTTTTGCACAGGAAGGAGAAGAAGAAAATAAAGGCAATAAGGAAGTGTTAGCCCTAAGGACGGGGGTGATGAATCAAGATGCGGGGGCTTTAGTTTTGGAGGAAAGGGCCCCGGTCAGGAATAAGGAAGCTCCTATCTCTAGGGCAGGGGCTCTTATCATTAGGGATCCTCTTCGTACCAACGAAGAGGTACCTCCCTTAAATAAAAAAGAGATTGATCTCTTGAAAAGAAAAGCACCAGCGCACGAGGTAAGGACTCATATGGACTTGGTGAGGCCCTCCACTGAGGCTATCATGATCATCTTGCATCAGCAATAAGAAAGACCATAGTCAGACGCTATTGGTTAAGGCTCTACATTTGCCTTATCATAATCCATTTTGGCTATTGCTGACATGCTTAATCGTGTAACAGGTACTACTGCTGATGTCTCAGGACCCCCTCTGACTCATGCGGAGTCGTGGACCGAGGTCCTTGATAAGTTTGCATTTGTTTAGGGACTTGTTGACGACATGATCAAATGCCTTCAGCAGGTGGACCCTTGCGTAGGTAAGTAGTAGTATTATTTGCCCTTATGTTGCTATACTAAAACTTTTGAGTTTGGTGATTTTGCTATGCTAACGCAATTATTATGCTCTTTGTGTCGAACAGCCTCTTGGCTCAAATGAGACCCAGCATGACCTATGAAGGTTGGCACCATGCCTACACTCTCACCTAACATGATCAAGATGTCTCATTGCACGTTTTACAAGTATGTCTTGTACTCGACACGCTCTCAGTGGGAGTGTAGGCACACCAACGAGGACCTGTGGAAATGGGTCCAAAGGGCTGAGCAAAGGGAGGCTGAGCTAGAAGCTGAGGTGAAGGATCTTAGGTCAAGGAATGAGTTTCTCATGAACTGTAACACTGACGTTGAGGGCTGGTGCAAGGCCGTAGACGACTACACCAGATTCTAGACTGTCATTCATCAAAATGTTGAATCTACTTGCGAGATAGTCAAGTAGCAAATGCAGATGGACATGCTAGTCTAGAAGTGTCAAGACATGAAAGATATCAGCACCAAGGTCTTCGAATGGTAAAAAACCCAGAGAGACCACAAACATAGGTACAAGCTGGAGAATAAGACCCATCAAAGACTGTACAAAGACACTACTATGGAGGCATTCACAAATGAAGCATTCATGGATGCCATTGATGCTTCTGAGGCCTATGCTATGTTCAAAGAGTAGGTAAAGGTTACGAAGTCTCTTGATTTGAAAGTGGACCTTCCTACAGGAGAGACCGCAACCGCCTCCCTTTCCCCAAAACCTCTAAGATGGACGACCGTGGAAAGGGAGAGGCGAACTGCTGCGAATGCTAAACCTAGTGACATGTGTTGGAAGGACATCATGACAGAGGAGAATTGGCATCACCTTAGGCTTGGTCTAGACCAGATACCCTCAGAGACCGACGCAGGCTCCTCTCAAGTTAGTCATTTTACTGTGTAGATGCTCATGCTATGTTGTAATTTGCATTCGTTGCCCTAACTGACTACCTTATTCCCATGATGTAGGCTCTAGATGAGGGTACGAGACCCATGGAGGGACGGAATGAAGAACTGGTAGATGAAAACATAAGGAGGGATGATGTACAAGAAGATGGAGTGGAGGCGGGCGGCAAAGGCGATGTGACTGGAGACAACCCATGATAGCATGGGATTTTCTTTTTTGAACTTTTTTGAAATTTTGGAATGTAGAAATGTTGAAATTTTGAAATTTTTGCAAACATTGCCATTAGGTGAAAATTTTGAATAAAATGAAAATTTTCAGAAAAGAAGCTGACTTTATGTTAACTTGTTTATCTTGAAAAGTTTTCATGCTCTCGTATGCTAGTTTTAGGCCATCTCAAGCCATTGCTAGTTTTATTCCATTTTGGGCCATTGCGTAACATGTCAAGGTGAAAAGCAATGATGCTAGTTTTAGGCCATCTTAGGCCAACAAAGAAAAAAAGCGATGATGCTAGTTTTAGGCCATTTTAGGCTGTTAGTGTAGCATGCCAGAAGAACGGCATGTTAATAAAGCAAAAAGCGACGATGCTAGTTTTAGGCCATTTTGGGCCATAGAGTAGCATGTCGAAAGGATGACATGTTAACAAGGTAAAGAAGTAGCAAATGTACAAGGATGGTAACTAGGCAGGAAGTAGCAAGGTTGTTATGCCATGCGTAGTTGCTTCTTGACCCATCGTTGGTTGATCGGGACGTAAGGCCAAGGTGCTTCACCAAGGCCCTCGTTCACATCGTTTTCCTCTACTTGGAAGGGCAACTCCACCTATGCATATTTGATTTGGAATTCAGATTGTTGGGCTGATCCTCCTATTGGATAGTTAATGTATGTGTGAGCAAGTGCTCCATTCTCAAAGGTTGTGACCTCTGAGCCTTGATCCATGATTACGTTGCTAATCACTTGCGTTGCTAATTCTTCACCATGGATCACCACCTCCTTGCCTGCATATCGTAAGTGGATCTCCTGGTGGATGGGTGAGGAGATAGCCTGAAGTTGTGCTAGCCATGATCTTCCCAATATCAGGTTAAATCCTGGCATTTCCTCAACCACGATAAACATTGCATCTGTGGGGAACTGGTCCCTTTCTATGAAGTTTATGTGAACTGTACCCTTCACATGGATGTGTTCCTCATTGAAGGACCTCAGACATGATGTTGTTGTGTGCTTGATCTGGTCTACCAATCCCAACTTATCCACAATAGGGAAGGGAATAACATTTGTGGTAGCCCCATCATCAACGTGTGTTGTTCAGATCAGGTGTTGGCCGACCTGAATTATGATGAAGAGAGGCATCGTAGTCACTTGACCCCCTTCGGGATCTTTCCTAATGGCATCATCACTAAAAGTCAATTGAGGTGGCACAAGCTCTGTGAGTATAGAGGAAACCATGATCAAGTGGATCGCTTCCTCTTCCACTGGCATGTTCTCATCAACCAAAATTGTTGTTAGCATGCAGACTAGAGCCTCGCGGTGGGGTACAGAAGTCATGATTAGGTCGTACAAGCTCAGTGTAGCATTTGTGTGCTTTAAAATTTGCTTGACCTGGGTGAGGGTGTCTAGGAAATCTTGGCTACCCTCTTGTTTGACATTTCCCTCCTCTTTGATCCATCCCAGAAGACAAATCTCCCGAGGAGAGGTGAACTCAGATCTGGGCTCAGATCCTTATTGATAGGGTGATGCAGGCTACGTAGTCATGTCAATCTCCACCTTTGACGACGAAGGTGCATATGCAAGGGAAAAACACATAGACTTGAGGATACCTTTGACAGTACTTCCCTTCGACATTTCATCCACAAAGCAAACTTCTCGCCTTGCAAGGTGAGGAAGCTGTTCAGTTGTGTTGTGCGAGATAGGGGCCGCTGAGGACGTCAACCCCCTAATAATGAATGGAGCTAGAGGTGTTAATTGACGGGACCGTGTGGCCCTACCAACAGGTGATGCAAAGGTGGATGCTCATGGTGGGACTTTTAGGATGAACGGCTACTGCGGGCTTGGACCAAACATTGGTGGTGTTGGTGCACTACGCTGAGGCACATGGATCAAAAATGGCTAGCGAGGTGGCCTTGGATCATTGTCAATGCTGATGGCATTGATTACATAACTGGCATTGTTGATGTTGAGGGGATCTGTGTAGACATACATAAATTGGTTTTCAGGGAGTACTGGGTTACTTTCGTCCAGCATCAGTTTTCCCTGGTTGATTAATCTTTGGATGTCATCCTGCAACGATAGACAATAATCCGTGGTGTGACCACATTGTTGGTGGTAGTCACAAAACCTGTCCAGCCTAAAACCCCTAGGAACTGGAGGCTCGTTGGGCAAGGCCAAAGAGGGGTTCCTAATGAGCTTGCAATAGCGTTGATGTTATGCATTTACTTCTTCTGACATGTACTTGTGTTGGATGTACCCTACTGCCAACAGTTGCTTCAGGAGCTCTGAATGCTTGAGAGGCAGTGGGATGTACTTTGAGCAGTCTTTGCACTCAAAGTTAGGTTTGGGTTATGTAGATGTCTCAGGCATAGGTGTGATAGGTTGCAGCACATGGCCCTATTTGGATGCGGGGTTAGCAACAGGCATGGCCGGTTTCTTACTATTCTTGCTACCACTGTTGCTAGGTTTGGGCTTGGCCTCAGCTACCACAATGATCACTGTGGTTGTAGGGGCCTTACCCTTGTCCTTCTTTGCAAATGTGTTTTTGTAGGCAATGTAGGCCGGGACCTCGCTTGCTTTGGTAGAATCTTATATGCTCTTAGTCTGAGCGAAAGCTTGACTAAGAGAGTGAGGAGTGAGGTAGTACAGTTTAGACTTGTTGAAGTCATTCACTGCATCCTTAAATATGACCAGCAGGTATCCCTCTGCGATGGGCCCACGGATTTCGTTAAGGGTTGCACTCCAACGTTGAATGAATTTTTGGACTGGTTCTAGTGCATCCTACTTCACACTCATCAACTGATCCAACGTGGTTCTAGCTTCATGATGTACTTGAAGCATGTCACAAACTGGGTTAGGAGTTCTTCCAAAGTTGAAATGGATGAACGTGGCAACATGTGGTACCAATCTAACACTTTTTTGGCTAGGGACATGCCGAAGACATGAATGATCATGTGCGATCATTGTTGCAATAGCAAAGACTCAGACCTGAAGGTCACAAGGTGCATGTTGGGATCTCCCTCCCCATCATACTTTCTGAAGTGCAGGAGAGACATCCCTAGGGTAATGGCAAAGCAGGGATTGCAGGACTGACATGGTCATCTTGGTAGAAGTCCATGACCTATGCCATGTCAGACCCAATAGCCTTGAGGCCTTTTATTTTCTCAGTGAGGGTCTGGATGAGCTAGAATGCTTGATCCAGACCCTACGACATTGTAGGCATTTGGGGAACTACCAAAGCAGCCCCTACTTGTGGCGTGATAGAGGAAGCGGCTTGACCCACCAGTGGCACTGTTGGGACGGTCCTCACCAAAGGTGTTGCTCGTGTTGTCCACCACTAGGTAGGTGGTGTTGTTGGAGCAGCAACCATTGGTTAAGCCACTGGATAGATCGCTTGAGTCGCCGGTGGAACAGACCACGGCCCCATGTTAGGATGTACCATTTGCGGGGAGGTCTAAGGGTGAATGTAGTAAGACATCTACGACGATTGTAGAATAGGCGAAGAGGCAAATGGAGTCCACCACGTGGATAGGCTTGGGCCCACCACTATGAGTGGAATAGATGCAAGCATAGGAATTGACATAGAAGTTATGTGCAATTGCGAAGTAGGAACAGTATGAACATGTGGCAGGGTAGCCGTGACTAGTGTGTTATGCGCTACAGGAATGTGCTGATGAACGGTTTGTGGCGGCATGGCCGCTACAAATGCAACAGGGGAATAAGGGTGAGGATACACTTGGAATGTGGCATGGCTATGCATTGCATTCATATTTGTAGGTTGTGGAAGCATAGGTGTGATGGCGAAGGGAGTGGTAAAAGACAACATGTTGGCCCAGAAGGATTGGGTAGGACGGATAGGAAGGGGGTTAGCTTGGCTTCCCTCGTTAGACTGGGAATCGAGTTCCTCCTGTTAGTCTTGAAAGGCATCCTCTGGGTTGAATGCTATGTCTTGTTGCTCCCTAAGCCTGGCCAACTGGATTAGTTGGTCTAGAAGCCTTTGATATTCTTGTGTTAGAGGTAACGCAACGCTGGAGGTAGGAACAAATTCCTTCCCATTGCAGTAAGAGAACTCGAAGCTGCATTTTTCTTTGAGTTCATGTAAATCCAAGGGTAGATTGGCCTGCACCTTTGCACAAAGGAAGCTATAACACTCATGCTGCTGGGCCAATCCCTTAGGTCCTTGGTTTTGGATCCTAAGCAATCGATGTGATTCCAGCATTGGGTTTGTGGTTGTTCGACACCAGTTGTGCCTTGAACTGTAAAGGGAACCTCCACGTTGAAGGTGTCAATAGTGGTGGTTGCGGAAGCCATTGCTAGGCAAGTAATTATGCAAAAGAGTGCAAGAAGTGAAAAAATAATAAAGAGGCTAGAAAAGAAACACAAGGAAGCTTTATGTCTTGCTGGATTCCAGAGGAACCGTCGAGGTGACCGATTTTTACCACACAAAGTGTAAACAACCACAAAAGGGTGTCACATTTATGCCAGTGCATGATGAGGTATAGAGCAATGCGAGACTACCGTAAGGAAAGTTTAGTTAAATGGAAATCAAGGCTTTATGTCTTGCAGGATCCCAGAGGGACCGTCGAGGTGACTAACCTGCACCACACAAGGTGCAAACAACCACAAAAGGGTGTCACATTTATGCCTGTGCGAGCTAGGATGCAGAGCGCATGCAAGACTACTACAAAAAAGGGAAGGCATGTTAACTAGCTATCGAAGGCTTTGTGTCTCATAGGGTTCCCGAGAAACCATTGAGGTGACTGATCTACACCGCACGACGCGTAAACAACCGCAGACGGGTGTCAAGTCTACGCTAATGTGTATCAGGGTGTAGAAGGCTTACAAGACTACCATAAAATGAGAAAGCTAACAAGAAGACTTTGCATCTTGTAGGATCCCTAAAGGACCATCCAAGCAACTGGTATGTACCACTCGAGATGGGGTACAGAACGCATGTAAGACAATCGTAAGACGGGTAAGCTAACTAGTGATCAAGAAGGATTTGTGTCTCGCAGGATCCCTGAGGGACCGTCGAAGCGACTACTCTGTACCATGTGGGATGGGGTATAGAACACATGTAAGATGATTGTAAAATGAGCTAGTTAGCTAGCGATCAGAGGCCTTGTGTTCTATAGGGCTCCTGAGGAACCGTCGAGGTGACCGATCTGCACTGCACAAAGTGTAAACAACCACCAAGGATGTCACATTTACGCTAATGCATATCAGGGTGTAGAAGGCTCACAAAACTACCATGACATGTGGAAAAGGCACCAAAAGGCCCTCCTTCTAGCACTAGAAAACTATAGTAACCGAAAACATCAGTGGCCAGAAAACACCAAGGGGTCGGCAGGTGTGATAGCTCCGATCCCATACCCGCGGGAGGGCCATGCTGTGTGTGTGCGGATACGGGGTGCCCTGAATGGTTTGGTCGATTAGATAGTGACATAAATTAGTTTCTATATAGCCTTTTATGACATATATTTTGAAACTAAAATGAAAATGCGAATTAATGCATGAAAGTAAATAAAATAGAAAAGATAGTGCAAAAAATAGTAATAAGCAAGAAATGAAGTAAAATGTAGTTAGAAAAATGCACTGCTCCAAAGCTACAAGTTTGCTCTATCAGGGTGGATAAAATTGGCTACAAAGCATGACAGAGTGCAGAGATCCCGAGGGTAGCCAAGAGGTGCGAGCAAAATCGGCTGTGCACTTGGGTGCGGACTTGGGTATTGACAATATGGGATTCTACTGAGGTGGTAGAATGGGGATGGGACAAAACACCAGCTGAAAGTGCTAGCTATTTGCAGTATCAAACAAAAATCTTACAATGCTCAATGCCAAAGAGAGGAGAAGTTTTGAGAATTAAAAAGTTCGAGCCCTTTGAATGCTATTTTTTTGGGAAGAATGCGAACTCTCCTTTTGAATACTATTTTTTCAAAGTCCCAATTCCAGATTTTTTTTTGAATGCTATTTGCCAGGGTATTTATAGGACCAAGGGCATGCAAAAGGGATGATTTTTGGATGCTATACACCTTGGGCCTTCATTTATTTGTTTGTTCTGCATGTGCCATGCATGACCGTTGGACTTGCATGACCATTGTATTGTGAGCCTTTCATGCCGTAAATGGGCGCCTGCCATGCCATAATAGCGCTGCCGATATCTGGAGACGTGTGCCAACGGTCCAATTAGGTGAAGTGAATTGATGTTGCACAACCACCTGCATGCCTTGCTGTGCTTTGTAGCGTAGTATGCATGGTGTAGCGTAGCACCTTGTCATGCATTCTGCTACATGTGTTGTATGTTTTCTATGCTATGCTCTGCTACGTAGCATAGCGTAGCGTAGCGACTTGCCTTAGTCGTGAATTCGCAAACTTTGCTTCTGCGAGACTTGAAAACCTACTAATTGTGCCCTTTGAACTACCTTCTGTCTCTTCCACAGGATTGCTATTCCTTGTTATGCCATGTAGCTCAGTGTAGCGTAGTAGCAGACATGGTCCATTGCTTCCTGACAGAAAGGGACATTGTTGAAGGACTTAAGGTTGGGCGAAGGGATTGGTTGCATATCTTGATGTTTCAATGCTACGCTATGCCTTGTAGCATAGCGTGGCACTTTGTTCAGTAGTCACTTTTTAAAACTTTCTACACTACATAGCAGGGCGTAGCGTAGCGTAGCAAACTTCATGATTTAGAAAACTTGTCGAACTGTTTCACGCATCTAGAATGCTGTTGCCAACTCTGCACACCATTCTTGAGCAAGCTGTTGGTTGGGCAAGCTACTTGGGTAAACAGGTAGGGTGACCTGTAGAGCCTGTTCGTGCCCAAAGTAGAAAATTTTTCGAACTGGTCAGCCTAAGCTCAGGGCATTCTCCTCCTGAAGAACTACCATAGTGCTGAACAAATTGCAAGGCCTGGTGAAGAGAGAATGACTTCACAATTTTTTGGGGTGTTTCAATGACCATGAAGATGTGCTCGATAGACTACTATAGATTGGACAAGTAATAGTAGTATTAATAAGAACAACAACAACAGTAATTCCCATTATCACTGCCATAAGACTATAGGTCACTGATGAGTCATCTATAATAGATTGCAAAAACAAAGGAGGAGGCAAACCTTTACAAAATTATTGACAACACCATACAACCCACTATTTCAGTAGATCCAATAAGTGGACAAATCTCATTACAGTATGGAGGAGAGGCATAATGGTCACAGCAGATCTCTGGGAATGCTACATCATTCCAAGTGTTTCTAGAGAGTAGAGAAGGAGCCATAGTAGTCGTAATGTAGCATCAAGATGTAGTGGGAGTAGCAAAGATGATCACCGATCATATTAAGGAATCTTTAAACTTACCTAATGTATCACTAACAGATCTAACTAGAGTTAGAGACACTTAAATGTTAGCTAGAATTTCAATGACTCCTGCTGACCATGAAGATGTGCTAATAGACTACTATAGATTAGACAAGTAATGATAATACTTTTTGACATTCCAGGTGATGTCACTACAATGTAGTTAGAACTTATAGTAAGTAAGGGTAATCTAGTTATGGTAGAGACCAAGGCGGAGCATGTAGAAGCAAAAATCCAAAAACTCCAAGAAGAGCTCATAGCCTTGAAGGCTGAACAAATAAATCCTACATAATTAATTACACCTCACTAGATTGATTAATTTAGAATAGATCAAGTTAGCAACTTGATTGAGCAAAATAAGCTGATGGAAAATCAGAAGGAGAAAGCAATATGGAATGCCTCTGTAGCTAAAGCACAAACATACGCACATGTCAAGGCACTTACTGAAGTCCAGGAAGAAAATAAAAAACTTGCTACTAACAACATGAGGTTGATCACTGTAGAGAAGCAAAAAAACATCTTAGAGGAGAGATTTCACCATTTAATGAAACAATTGGTGAGGGTCAACCAGGACATGAGTCATATTGCAAGAGAAAATAAAATCCACTCAATGAAGGAGTTACACACTATTCGATAGAAGTTCATCTTTGAAATCAACATGTGGCAAAATAAGGTAACGAAACATGAAAGGCTCCAGAAACACTTCTATGATCAGGTGGGCATGTATAAGTAAATCAATGAAAAGGAGATCCAAATGAAGAAGGCCAGAATTAGCTCCATAGTAGCGCAAAATCCTGATTGGAAATTTATTTTGGATAGCTATGCCCTTATCCACCAAGTAGAAGTGAAGAACAAAAACCTGCATATTGAGGATCTAAAAGGGTACATGGGGTTAGCTAACCTTCATTACACTAACTTGGCCATGTTAATAGTAGGTAGGCCTAGAAATGAGCTAGAATAGTAAGTAGTAGTCACATATGCCCCGTATGAAAAATAGTTTGCAAATCATAAAGATTCCTTACAAAAACTCAAAGTGGAAAACTCTAAATTGGAAGCAGTGAAGGATGGCTACCAAGGGAAAAAGTATGTAGCAGAAAAATTGGCCAAAATATTATCAAACTAACATGAGTTACGTGAAAAGGATAGGATATTTGAAGAAGAGAGAAGGAAGTTTGTGGGTTGGTATATCAAAGCAAATTAAATTTTTTTGCAACTGCCATGCCCATGGAACATGTCAACTTCATCTAACATTGGTTCATTAGCATTGGATAGTTCATGATCCTAGAACAAAGGAAGAAAAGCTTTAGGTGCTCTTAAACTAGTACAAATTCCAAAATCTTGATGACAAGGTGAAGCAACTGATGGAAGCACCACTATCACTAGGAACTACCTAAACAACATTGAGCTTCATCAAATTTTATTTCTTGTTAAAGTGTCATGTCACATCTTGTGTCATTTTTATAAACCACACTATGACATTCAAGAGTCATGTATATAGTAGTAAGTGTCATGTAAATCTACATTTCAATTTTGTAAGGAACTCCATCCTTATTTTATTTTAGCTTAAGGATGAGTCTTTAGTCAGTCGTGGGGGTATGATGAATCATGTTTTTCCAAGGCTTCAATATCGAGAATTTGATATCAAATCCATAATATCGGATCCCTAATATCACGGCACAAATTCCAATGTTAGATATCCAATATTACTTCACACATGCAAGCCCATAAATATGACACTTAGGTGCATTGTCCGAAATAGTTTTCATTCCAACCTAAGTGAAATTCTATCAATTTTTTTTCTTGATTTTAGTTCTTAGTGAGCAAAACTGTGAATGCCCATAGTGTAGTGTGAACTAGTGAATGAAATATTTATTCATGCATTTTGTACTTAGGCACAAGTATGATGAGAAATAAAGATCGAGCTATTTTCCACTATTGTAGTGTTCTCTGAGATTTACTATTTACACTTGGAATAATTTTCCTATTTTGATTTAGCAAGATGTTTACTGATTCTTAGTTAATGATTTACTTTCTCGTGCACTTTATGTTTACTATTGTTAAGAAGAATGAGTATGACTAATCTTGAGCACTTAAGTGTGACTACTTGGTAACCTAATAGTGCTATCGCTTGGTACGCCTAGTAGCAAAGTAATTGGTAATCCTAGTGGTAGTTACACAAAGCCCAAGGTATGAATGAAAGATTAGGAATAGATACTCATCACCATAGGCTAGAATAGTGTTTACTATTTTCTTTAGACTTAGAATTATTTTCATACTTTACCATTGTAGCTAGGAGATATGGGTCACACAACATTAGTTATCATACATCTCATTGTGAGTTAAACCATACACATCGATTTTAATGGCTCACATGGGAAAACAATGATCACAAACATAAACCAATTACTAGCATAATCACATTTCCTTATCTATGAAATTCGAATGGGCTATGCGTGAACACTCATATCTCCTATGATCGTGTTTTGGATTACTCCACTGCTCATCAATATTTAACCATCTAGCGAATTTTCTGGATATGAAAATAAAAGGTGAATTATGTATTCTAACTTAAGTTTGCTAAAGCTTGTTTCCTAATAACATTTTTTTTTGTAATTTTATAAATTTTTATGAATTTTGACTACTCATTCATAGTAGAGTTGGCACACGTACAAGAACTCCATCGACATAAGGTAAAGTTAGCAAAAGTTCTTACAAGTAACACTAGCACTAAGTAGAGTAAGTGTGGGTGCTCATGAAGTCTACCAGCATTATGTTTGTAAACAATTAAGGTCCTTAGGATAAGAGTAACTGAATCCATCAAATAGATTTACAAGATACTTAATAGTTAAACAAACTGTGAACATAAAATATAAGAACCATAACTAAATTAAGTTACAAAAAAACACAATCAATGATAGCTATTAATTTGTAATATGTATTTAGGATCTCATACTGAGCATAATAATGAAGAAATAATAGTAAACACATGAGAATGACACTAAATTTTGTATAATGACATCAACAATTATGCCACTGAAGAGTTATAGTAATAAGATTAAATTGAAAACATAATATATGTGGAGATAGAGATCTCTCAATATATAATAATATTTGATATAGAAGAAATAATACGAGACAACTATGAGAACACATAACAATTATTGTCTAGAAAAGGTACCGTGAGTCTATGTTTGTGTATATATATATAACTATCTGTGATGAGAAGCGAGGTACCCCNTTAATTTAACAATTTTCATAATTGATAAAAATGAGTTGCTATGCAAATAAAAAAAATGTAAAGTGCATAAAATAAAATAAAATAAAATAAATGCATAAGAAAATAAAATAAAATAAATGCATAAGGAAACAAATCTCAAGTGTTATAAGGATGAATCAAAGAGCTCGTCTTTATTACCATACACAAGGTGTGCTCAAGTACACAATGTTCAAATAAAGATCCATCCACACTTAGACCTCCTACTGTGGGCACTTAGAAAATACTCTAACTTTCAAATAGACCACAAGAGTTTCGCTACTTGATCTCTGAAAGAATTATTTTTTCAATTGTGCACCTAGGCACTATATTTATAGGCTTGGGAGAAACTACTGTAATAATTAGCATAACCACTCTAATAATTAGAATAAACTACTAGAGTAACTGCTCTAATAATTAGAATAAAATGATATAGTAACTTCTTAATAATTAGAATAAACTACTAGATTAACCACTCTCATCATACCCCCACAACTGAATGAAAACTTGTCTTTGAGTTCCTTACAAAATACTGGGAAGGTATGGGATTATTGACTAATTAACAACAGATGGTGGAATGGGATAAGAAACTCAACGTGCCTAGTGAATAGATTAATAAGCATATTCCAATATTAGTATTCATGACCATTATGATAAACACTCATACATAAATGACATCCAAGCCTTTATTTGGCAGCTTGTAGAGAAAGAGAGAGAAAGAAAATGAAGCATGTTTCCACCAATGCTAAGATTGTGCCTTTTATTGTTTATCCATTGCCATGCCACCAGACTTGCTCCTTTCATAAATTCTTCAATTTTGCTCCATCCTGAGTGCTTCATCCAAGCCTAGTCCATTGTTTATATGATCACCATCTACACATACAATACAGTTACAAATGAGCAAGGATAGATAAACCACAATGCAGTTGATACCTTGCCTTGATATGAAGTGCATTGGCTGAGTTGTGGTTATGGCAGAAACTAGTTTGGAGATTTATGAAAGGTGACTATCCAAGGTGTATGGGTTAGGTGAATAGTAAAATGGAGAAAATTGAAAAATTTGTGCCATGGCCCCATGACTAAAAGTGAACCTCCAGTAGCTATAAGATGGAAAAATATGAGGAATAAGAAATGTGGGAAAAAAGATAACAATGGAAACACCAATAAAATGGGTGTCATGGATGGGGAGGAAATAAGAGATGATTGATTGTAGGAAATGTTTAGGAAAAAGAACTTAACAATTTCATGAAAAAGGAATGACAATGGATCCTCCCCAAAGTAGACTCATATCTTTTATGCCCTAACAAACCCACAAACCAAAGAGTTTGTAGGCTCTAGGAATGTCATTTGGAAGCAAGAGTTAAAAACTTACCAACAAGAATTCACCAAAGAAAAACAATGCATCAACCCAAAACAAACTAATGATAAAACTAGAAATGAGGTGTGTAGAGACTGAAAATTTCAGTGGCTGGAAAATGCCGTGGGGTCGACGGGCATGACAGTTTCGACCCCGTATCCACGAGAGGGTCGTGCTAGGTGTGTGCGGATATGGGGTGCCCTGAATGATTTGGGAAATCAAATAGGGACTTACATCGGCATCAATATAGCCTTTTGCAACATAAATAATGCAAGATGTGAGATAATGCTTAAAGGTAAATTAAGCAGGGGAGAAACTGTAAAAATGTTACAGTAATACGAAGTAATGATTAAAGGTGAATAAGACAGAAAATAATGCAAAAATGAGACAACAAGTAAGAGATAAAGTAAAGTGTAGTTAGGTACATGCACCGCTCTGAAGCTACAAACTCACTTGGTCGGGGTGGATACAATCGGTTGCACAGTGTGACAGAGTGCAGAAATCCTGAGAGTAACCTAGGCATGTGGAGCAAAAAGAGCTATGCACTTGGGCATGGACATGGGTACAAACAATGTGGGGTTCTACCAAGGTAGTAGAATGGAGACGGGACCTCATGCCAGCTAAGAGAGACTCACTGTTTATAGTGTTAAACAGATGAATTTAATGTTACAATGTTGGAGAGAGGAGAAGTCTTTGTTTCAGAATTTCAAAGTTCCCACCCCTTAGAAGCTGTTTGATTCAAGATAGATGAAAACTCTTTTGAAATTGCCAACTTTTTGAAGATTGCGGACCTATTTTGCATGCTATTTTCTAGGGTATTTATAGTATAGAGGGTGTGCAAGAGGGGTGGTTTGAATGCTACGTGCCTTGGGCCTTCATTGTCTTACTGGTGCTATTCGGGCCATTTGTGATTGTTGGACCTACAAGACCATTGCGATGCAATCTTGTATGCAATAAATGCAATCCTACTACGCCATATTTTCATCGTCAATGTCCAAAGATGTGAGCCAACAGTCTAATTAGGTGGAGTGCATTGATGTTTCTCAACCACCTACAAGCCTTGTTGTGCTTTATGACGTAGCATGTTTGGCGTAGCGTAGCACTTTATCGCATGTTCTACTACATGTCACATGCTTGCTACACTATGTAGCGTAGCTTAGCATAGCAACTGGCCTTAGTCGTAAAAGCTTTTCCGATTTGCAAACCTTTTCTTCTGTGATGCAAGTCTTGTGAACTCCATTAACTCTGCCTTTCGAAATGCCTTCTGTCTCTTCTGCAGGATTGCTATGCCTTGCTGTGCCATGTAGCAGTAGACATGATCCTCCACTTCCTGATGGAAAGGGACATCATTGTAAAACTCGAAATTGGGTGAGGGGAGTGAGTAGTGAAGTCCTTGCCATGCTATGCTGCGTGACATAGCGTAGCGTAGCACTTCGTTCCGCCATCATCTTCTAGAGCTTGCTACGCTACATAGCGTCGCATAGCATAGTAGGCTTTGTGGCTTAGAAAACTTGCCAAACAATTTTTTGCACATCCAAAGTGCTGCTACCAATTTTGCACACTATTTTTAAGCAGGTTGTCGGCTGGTTAAGCTACTTTGGTGGATAGGAAGGATGGCACAGAACCTGTCCATGCTCAAAGTAAAAAAAATTTCAAACTAGCCAACCTGAACTCAGAACGTTCTCCTCCCGATGAACTTTCGTAGTGTTGCATGGACTGTAAGAGCCTAGTGAAGCAAGGATGATCCCACATTTTTTAGGGTGTTTGATTGGCCCCTCTTTGTCAACGTTTGGAGAATAGGCTTGATGGACGTCGGCAAAGAATATGAAACACCGCAGTAGGAGAAATGATAAGGTTGTTGCTTGGTGAGTGTTGAGACGTCACTTGGCCATGCTTGAGAGTGTTGCATTAGTCTTGAAAAGGTTAAGGTAGAGAGAAAAGATGATGTTTAGCCAAGTCCCTCGTCGGAGTGCTCTGAGGGGCTCATTTGCATTTTCATATTTGGCTAGCATTGTTCTTCAACCTATTGTAGGATAGGTGCTCCCTTCGTAGGATGACTTTTGTTACATCCATGAAGGGTTTTGACCTTCCTACAAACACCTTCCATATGACGAGTTGTGTTGCACACATGCTGGAGTCTGCACTCTCAAATAGCCATGTTAGTCGAGGCACTCGTTTCGCGACACTGTGACATTCACTGCTATAGAGAGATGCGTTTACAGGGATAAGGTCTTGTTGGCTGGTAGCATTGTTATTACTCTTGGGCACCATTGCTGGTGTGAGATGCCCAAAGCAGGGAGGTCAGCAGCAGCTTTGGCAATGCCGACAAGGAGTAGCTGGGTGTGGATGCCATGGAATCCCTGCCAAGGATTTGCATCCTTGGTTCATCCATGGGATCATTTGCCACATAGCTCACGTCGTGTAAGCCCAGACGTTGGCAGGGTGCTGGAGCAACAATATTGTGGCTGGGCCACAATACTGCTAGAACTCCAAATGTGGGAGCTAAGCCAAGAACCACCGTCAAGGCGATGGGCTATGACGACGGTAGGTTTGAAGGGTTAGTGCAATGCCATACAGTGTCTTTGGAGGGTTAGCATGATGCTAAGGGTGGTGGCATCGCATATGTTCTGAACCATGTTCTTAGTGTGTCGTGAACGGTATTCCAGATCTACGGCATCCCACCCACTTGTTAGCATCGCACCCACTCGTTTGAATTGTATCTGGTGTTGGTGCATGTTGGGGATGCGATGCAAACCCAATTTAAGGTCTTGGTAGATTGTGTGCTGGTTTAAGGTCCCAGTGGACCACCATGCTGGTTTAAGGTCCTAGTAGACCGTACACGCTAGTTTATCATCATAGCGGACGTGCAATGCTAGTTTATAGTTATAGTAGACTAACAGTGCCAGTTTTACATCATCGTGGATGGCTGCTGCCAGTTTAACATGGTATCAAGCGTTGTTCGATGCTACAAGTTTATCATCATTACGGATGCTGCCTCGTGCGACTGTTAGTTTATCATTGTAGTGGATGGTGCTTGTTGTTGTCATTGTGCTTCAAACATAGTACAACTTGAGGTACGTGTGGTTCACTGGGTTGGCAAACTCATTACTATCCATGTCTGCCAGTTTCAAGGCTCCATTTCTGAAGGCTTTAGTGACCACATAAGGACCTTTCCAGTTGGCTGAGAATTTGCTCACGTGCTCTTGGATGACTTTGAGGATGAGGTCTCCCTTCTGCACTGGTCGTTGATGCGGGTCTGCAGGATGCTTCTGCTATTGTTTGTTCTGATAGTGCTCGATTTGTCTCAGCGTCTGCACGCATTCCTCGTCTACTAAGTCGAGGTTGATGGTCTATGATTCACTCACGATGTTCAACAAGATCATCCGAATTGAGGGTACCTGCACCTCAAGAGGCAATACAGCTTCAGATCCGTAAACAAGACTATAAACGATCTTACTTGTCGCAGTTCTGCAATTCGTTCAGTAGGCCCAAAGGACATAGAGTATTTGCTCGTGCCACTGCCTCTTGTTGTTGTTAAGCATCTGCTTCAGCAAGTTGAAGATGGACTTATTTGTAGCCTCTGCCTTCCCTTTCGCCTGTGGATAATAAAGGGAAGAAAATGATTGTTTAATGCCTAGATTGCTACAGAAGGTTCAAGTTTCTGTACTGCTGAACTGTGGGCCATTGTCAGTCATAATAGTCATTGGAATCCCAAACCTAGTTACTATGTTATCAAGGATGAAATGGCAGATTTTTTGGGATGTTGTTTGCCTTAGGGGAATAGCCTCCACCCACTTGGTAAAATACTCTGTGGAAGTGATAATGAAGCTATGTCCTGCAGAGGACTTAGGCATGATAGGCCCTATGAGGTCTAGTCCCCATTGTTGGAAGGGCCACATGATTTGTGTTGGGTGCAAGTCTGTAGGTGCTACGTGTATGAGATTTTCATATCTATGGCATGTGTTGCACGTCTTTACTTTTGATAGGCAGTCACGTTCCATGTGGGGCCAATAGTACCCTAGGCATCTGATTTTTGTAGCCATAGACCTGGGTGCTATGTGTCCACCATACAACCCTTCATGAACCTCATTAACTACCTTTTGTGCCTGTTCACCACCCACGCATGCCAACAATATCCCATCATAGGATAGTCAGCATAGGACGACATTTCCCATGACCACATATTGCAGAGTATGCTTGTAGATTGCATCTCTCTGAGCTAATGTCAATCCACCTGGGGATTTGCCATGCTGTAAATAAGCTTTAATGTTATCCTACCACTTTGGGGTACCCGCAGCATCGATAGAGGCCACGTGTTCTGCCTGAGTCATAGGCACTACACATTTTGTGATTATGGTTGGCAGGTTTTCCAAAGAATGTGATGGGATGGTTAACACGAGGGTAGCTAGGGTGTTTGCTATGGTGTTCTCGTTGCATGGCACGTGTTGCACATCAATGGTTGCAAATTTCTTGAGTAGGATTTTTGCTAGGTCGCAGTAGGATTGTAGGGACGTAGCCTTGCAGGTGTAGACTTCGGTGATTTGATTCATGACTAGTTGTAAATCTCCTCGAATTGCTAGATGTTGTATATGAAGCACTCAGGTAGTTAAGAGGCATCTGAGTAGCCCCTTGTATTCTACCACGTTGTTGGTGCAAGGGAACAGAAAATGATAAGAAGATGGGTACATTTCCCCAGAGGGGAATGTGATCATGGCAGCGGTGCTACCTCCGCGCGCGGTTGAGGTGCTGTCAAAATGTAAGGTAGACTCAAAATGCGACGGGACAATGGCGACATTGCTAACATATTCATTTGGGAATTCTAGGTCTATGGTAGCTTGGTCATTGACTGGCGAGGCCGTAAGTTGGATTGCTATGGCTTGACCCTTTGTTGATGATTGAATTACATAGAATAGGTTGAACTCCGTGGTTATTGCCTTCCATCGGGCTATCCTACTACTTTCGTATAGGTTGTTGGTGATAGCCTAGAGTATGTTGCTTTTGCAAATGATGTTGGTTGTTCTGTGGAATAGGTAATGCTACCACTTTTTTGGTGTGAATACTATGGCTAGGCAATTCCTCTCCACTTTGTTGTACTTTGCCTCACATGCTACTAGTGCATGGCTCAGGTAATACACCGGTATCTCAGAACCGTCATCCCGCTTCTAACATAGCAGTGCTGCTATGGATGTGTCAGAGGTGGCAAGGTATATGAAGAAAGGCTTGTTCCTTTGTGGCAGATGCACCATTGGGAGGTGCGAGAGCTCCTTCTTCAGGTCGTCAAAGGCTTGTTGACATTGGGTTGTCCATTCAAAGTCAACCCCCTTTTTTAGAAGATGTTGCATGGGATGTAACTTGTCAGTCAGCTTGGCTATGAATGTTCAAATGAATTGTACCCTGCCTTGTAAATCGTGTAACTCCTTAAGGTTTGTGGGAGGTGCTAGATTGACGAAGGCCTTGACTTTGTCGAGATCCACCTATATTCCAACCTATAATACTACAAACCCTAACATGCATCTGCTCTTTACTCCGAAGATGCACTTCTTAGGATTAAGACATAAGTTGTGCATTTGGTAGCACTTGAGGATTACCCCTAGATCACGTGGGTGATCGGCTGCCTCCTTGGACTTAACTACTATGTCATCTATGTAATCATTTAATGTTTCTAGGATGTAGTCACTAAAAATATAGGTCATGGCTCACTGGCAGGTTGCCCCAGCATTCTTGAGCCTGAAAGGAATCATGGTATAGCAGAAGGTTCCCCATGGAGTCATGAAGGTTGTTGACAGCTGGTGCTCTAGGCTGATGCAGATTTGGTTATATCTAGAGAAGCCATCCATGAAGGATAGCAAAGCATGGCCAACCATGGTGTCGATGAGTTGATCAATGCTTAGGAGTGGGAAGTTGTATTTGATCATTTCCTTGTTCAAGTCTTGGAAGTCTATACAGATTCATATCCCTCCTGTTTTCTTCTAAAATAAAACAATGTTGGACACGCACTCTGAATAGTCGACCACACCGATGAAACCTACTTGGTACGACTTAGTGATTTCTTCCCTCACGACTAGTGCAATTTCTGGCTTAATTTTACACGTCTTTTGCTTGACTGCCATTACGTGTGGGTCTAGGATGATGTTATGCTGAATCAACCATGGATCCAGACCCAGCATGTCATTGTACGACCATGAAAAAACATCAATGTGATCCTGCATAGTTTTAACTATTCCTTCATGTATTTGTATGTCTAGGAGGGAGCTGAGTCTTAACATCTTTACCTTCCCCTTTGACATGGTCACAGGTATCTTGACAAGAGGATCCTCGGTTACATTCCCGACCTCTAAATCTAGGGCTTGGACCAGGTGTCTAGGCCAATCTAGGGATGCTTCTAAGGCTACTATAGTGTTAATAGTAGTCGATTCCCAGTAAAGCATGTCAGGGTTCAACTGTCTCGCGAGCTTGCCTTGTGGCCCTTCTAACATTAAAGGCGTGGAAAGGGAATGATGGATTCCCATATCTTGCTTGACCTTCCATCATAAGATGAAAGCCTGGATAAGGGTCATTAGAGATTGTCTGAAATGCAAATCTGCAAAGCAACACTGAGATGCAACTTGCTAAGTGAGGTGATGTAAAGATTGAACGTTTGCTAGTTCAAGGTCGTTGTAGACCGCCAAGGGGTGAGAGTGTAGAATTGCTAATAGAATGTGTGACTATCGACATGCGAATGCCAAACTGCTAGTTTAGTGTCATCTCAGACTACCATATTGCAACATGCAAAATAATAATAAAAAAAGAAAATTACGAGTGCAAGGAGTATTGAACTGCCAATGCAAAAATGGAATCATAAAACCATTAGGAAAGGTGATAATTCCTATGTGTAATAGGATAAGATGACTGCTGGTGTAAGGATATGGTTAGTTTAACATCATCGCGGACAGCGAACATTACCGGTTGAAACTTCTATATTTAGGGTCTTGTTGGACCCTAAGGAGTGCAACTATGCTAGGCTTGTTAGCTTAAGGTCTTTTCGGACCCTTAATCGAAAAAAAATATTATTATATTTTTCCTTTGTCTTCGGGAAGGCAAGTAGTTAGCTTGAAGTGTGTCAAGGCTTAAATGCTAATAGTATCATGATGTCATGGTGAGCATGCTACACTGCGTAGTGCACTCCACATTAATCAAAGAGAGAAAGAGGTAAGTTTCCCCACCTTGCCCTTACGGCTATAAATAGGGGTTAAACTCGGGTAATTTCGTTGTTTCCACGGTAAGAGCACAGAACCCTCATCAAAGTATACGGTGATTTTGAAGCATGAAGCAGTTGACTAGCAAGATGAGTTTCTATAGTGAAGGTCATAAATCTGCAGGGAGGGCCATGGCTCCTAAGACTCATTTGGATCTTGCGAAGGTTGAGGAGGTGAAAAAGGCTCTAAGATGCATGCCACAAGCTCGTGTTTCAGGGTGAGAGAGCACATCATTGACCCAGTAAGTTTTCATGCTGCCTTCGATCTTTTCTTTTTGCACCTTTTGCTGTTTTCTACTCTGGTTTTGTGTTCTATTTGTTTTGCAATATGTGTTTTCTAGGGCCACATTGTTTCAACCTTTGCATCATTGTGGCCTCTTTTTCGGTTGCGGTCGATGTGCAAAGGTTTTATTGTAAGGCTGCTAGGATTTCCACCGCTACTATTGTCATGCCCATGGGGCTAGGGAATTTTAAGTTGTTTGGCCTTGGCATGTCGTAATGTAAAACCCTTAGGGGGGTTTGGTCATGTGCGATGTGGCATCGCGACACGTGTTTTGTTTGGGCATGTCACCAATTGTTTTATTGCTACACTAAGCTATTTGCATGTTTTCACCATGCTAGGCTCTCACACCTTTGCTACGCTGTGTATGGGCAGAGGGTTATGCTATGCTATATTTATGGACTGCTAGACGCTACTATGTTGCACGTGTATTGCATTCAAGTGTGACGCCAACATTTTTTGATTGCATTGTGCAGGGCAAGGCCAAGGTCTAGGCTGATCATTTTGGACCTTGGAGGGGTCTTGTGCCATGTGAGCAGACCTATGGCCAATGCTCCTCCTCCCTCGATACGTGTGGGAGATCAAGAATTTTGGTTCAGGGTAGGGGCACGGGACTTCTTGCAATTCTTTCTCAACCACTTTAGTGTGATTATTTGGTCTTCCTTAGACGAGACATAGGCATCCGACATAATAGAGGCCATGCTGCAAGGGGCAAATCGGGGCATCTAGAGATACCTTTCTGATGAGATGACCACGAGCAGGTAGGGAGAGGGGTCCAGCCAACACTCAACAAGGTTAAGGCATTTAGCCTAGATCTGGGACATGTCGGAATACCAGTGCTATCACTCATACAACACATTGTACCTCGCATGTCACATGATGATGCACTTTCAGAACCCATAGGGGACCATCTATTGTGTTGGTAGGTGAGTTTTGCATTTTTTCTTTGCTTCGTTGTGCGACGCCAGCTATACTTGGCTGAATTCTAATGGTGTGTGTTTGTCACCAGGTTCTATATTGATGATGACGAGGTTCACGATCAACCGGATCTGCTGGCTACGACACAGCTAGCCCTATGGGAGTTTGCTTCTACGAAGAGCCTGCGGGTGGGCGTGATTGGTCATTGCGGTGGAGAATACCGTACTTACCTACGCACGCTTGCCACTTTCTATGATCGGTTTAGGATGAAGGGCTGGCTGGACAAGGAATGAAGAGAACCTTTCAAACAGGTCATGCTTGAAGCAGTTCTGGCGGTTGAACTCCCACTATTTCCATTACTGTATAGACCTAGTAGGTCAAAAGGTAGGTGCCACATGCTTAAGTTTTTTCGTAGTCTTTTCATTCTTTGCATTATTAGGCTAAGTGTGTTTTGTGCAAATTGTTGTAGGGGAGAAGAAGCCTCATGAGTTGATGGTGGTAACTGCTAGGAGGCAAGGGGTAAACATCTACTTTAAATACAGCGAAGTAGCGACTAGAAAGAGCTGGTTAGAATGAGGGGCCCTGGATTCTCTGCTCTAGAAAGTCCACAAGGTAGGGCTTATGGATCTATTCATGGCTCTGAATTCAGGCATCTATGCTATCGAGATGCTTTCCTTGGTCAACTCCTTCTCTGGGAAGGCGGGTCATTTTTGCACATATGTGCGGGGCGTGCAGGTGGTCATCGACATTGATGACCAGCTGTTTGTGGATCTATTTGGCATACCTGCCAATGGCATCCTTGTAGTGTTGAAGGAAAAATAGGAGTTGACCTTGCAGAAGCAGCATATCGAGGAGTGGTTGAGGCTCTCCAAGGAGTGGAAAGGGTTCCCCATGGAAAAGCTTAAGGATAGCCCTACCATGGGGATATACTCAATCTTTCATGCCTGCAAATTCCCTTAACTGTTCACCCAAGGAAGGGTCCTAGGGCTTGAGTAGGCCTGGGTAATGGAGGAATTCATGGAGGAGGGGGCCCGTTACAACTAGGCCGAATTCCTATGTAGTGGTTTGCAGGTTGAGATTTTGGGACTCCATGAGCAAACAGAGTCCCACTCTAACATACACTATGCCTTCTACATAGGCTATTTAAAGCACTTCGTAGAGTTCCTAGTGGTCCAGGAGGATGGAGTCTGGTCCATGCTAGACCACAATCAGATTCCCAAGCCATGGATTTGGCAGGTCCTCCAAACTATGCAGGCCCAGGATCCTCTGGAAATGGTCAGGGAGTCATTGTCTATAATGACTAAAGATCTGGCAGTTCGTAGCACTTGCGGCCAGGATAGTGTAGGAGAGACACCTCTTGTTATAGTCGGTAGCATGATACAAGGTGAACGTCTCATAGCTGAGATTGTGCCCATAGAGCTGCGAAGGAAGAGATCTTCCCTAGCCAGGGAAAGCTCTCATGAAGAGGAGGGATGGAGACTGCCACTCAAGCTGTGGAGGACACAACCCCTCATTGGTAAGCATTTTTTGTATCATTCTTATTTCATTATAGTTTTCTATGCTATGCTATGCTAGGTAGTGTGGCGTAGTGTAGCACCTGTTTTGAACTAGCTTATTTTGAATCGATGCAAACATGCCTTTTTTCCTTAGCAGGGGAAGAAGAAGATGAAGAAGAAGGCAATGAGGAAGTGTCAGCCCTTAGGACAGGGGTGACGAATAAAGACGTGGAGGTCCCAGTTTTGGGGGAAAGGACCCTAGTCAGGAATAATGGAGCTCCTATCTCCAGGGTAGGGGCTCTTGTCATTAGGGAGCCTCTTCCTACCAACGAAGAGATTCCCTTCCAAAATAAAAAATACACTGGTCTCTTGAAAGGAAAGGCACCAGCGCATGAGTAAGGGACTTGCATGGATTTGGAAGTTCCCTCTACCGTGGCTACCACGGTCGTCTTGTCTTGGCAAGAAGAAAGATTGCAGCCAGATGCTGGTGAGTTGGGTTCTACGTGTGCCTTATCGTAGTCCACTTTTGATGTTGCTGACATGCTTAATCATGTAACAGGTGTTACTGCTAACACTGCAGGACCTCCTCCGCTTCGTACAGAGTCATGGGCTGATGTCTCTGACAAGTTTACATTCGTGCAAGGACTTGTCGATCACATGATCAAACACCTTCAGCAGGTGGACCCTCGTGTGGGCAAGTATCAATGTCAACTATCCTTATGTTGCTATGCTAAATATTTTGAGTTTGTTGATTATGCTATGCTAATGCAATTACTATGCTTCGTGCGTTAAATAGCCTCTCGACTCAAGTGGGACCCGACACAACCTATAAAGGTTGGCGCGGTGCCCACACTTTCACTTGACGTGACCATGGTATCTCGTCACACGTTTGATGAGGTTTATAAGTGTGTCTTTCACTCGGAATGCTCTCTGTGGGAATGTAGGCATACCAATGAGGACCTGTGGAAATGGGTCCAAAGGGCTGAGTAGAGAGAGGCTGACCTGGCTACCGAGGTGGAGAATCTTAGGTCAAGGAACACTTTTATTATAAACCGCAACCCTGACCCAATCGACTGGAAGAGGGCTATAGATGACTATGCCAGGTTCTGGACAGTCATTCATTAAAACGCTGAATCCACCTGTGAGATAGTCGAACAGCAAAGGCAGATGGACTTGCTGGCCTAGAAGTGCCAAGACATGAAAGGCATCAGTGCTAAGGTTTTTGAATGGGGGAAAATCCAGAGAGACCATAAACATATGTACAAGCTGGAGAATGAGACCCACCGAAAACTATACAGAGCTGTTGCTGTGGAGGCATTCATGTACGAAGTGTTTGTGAAGGCCATCGGCGCTTCTGAGGCCTATGCAAAGTTTAAAGAGCAGGTGGAGGTCACTGAATCTCCTGACTTGAGGATGAACCTTCGTACAGGAGAAACCACAACCGCCTCCTTTTCCCCGGAACCTCTAACATGGATGACCGTGGAAAGGGAGAAGGTTGTCGCAACGAATGCTGAACCCAGCGACGGGCGTTAGATGGATATTTCAATAGAGGATATTCGGCATCACCTCACGCTTGGTCTAGACCATATTCCCCTTGAGACTGGTGCAGGCTCCTCTCAGGTTAGTTTCTTTCATGTTATGTTATAGCTTGTGTTTATCGCGTTTGTTGCCCTAGCTAAGTACTTCATTCTTGCAGTGCAAGCTCTGGATGACAGTGCGAGACCCACGGGGAGAGGCAATGCAGGAGTGGGTGATGCACAAGTAGATGAAGTGGAGGCAAATGGTGAAGGTGTTGCAAAAGCAAAGAACCCATGATAAATTCTTTTTTATTTTTTTTGAACATTTTCCAACATTGCCAATAGGCGAAAATTTTCAATGAAATGAAGAACTTTAGCAAGGAAACCAATTTTTGTGTTAACTTATGTATTATATAAAGTTTTCATGTTTTCATATGCTAGTTTTATTCCATCTCGGGCCATTGCTAGTTTTGGGTCATTTCGGGCCGTTGCATCACAAATTAAAGCGACAAGCAGTAATGCCAATTTTAGTTCATTAATAAAGTAATCAGGCAGCGATGCTAGTTTTAGTCCATTCCGGGCCGTAGCATAGCATGCCAAATGGTTAGCATACTAACAAGATAAGGAAACGATGAATGTACAAAGATAGAAATCGGGTGGAAGTCGTAGGGCCACTACGCTATGCGCAGCTGCTTCTTGACCTGTCGCGGATTGATCGAAACATAAGGTCGAGGTGTTTCACTAGGGCCCCTATTCATGTCATTGTTCTTCGCCTGGAAAGGCAACTAAACCCATGCATTTTTGATTTGATGGTCAGTTCACTGGACTGATCCTTTCATTGCATGATTAATGCATGCATGAACAGGCGCTTCATCCTCAGAGGTTGTAACTTCTAAAACCTATTCCATGCCTACGTTGCTGATTGCTTGCGTTGCCAATTCATCACCATGGATTACCATGTCTCTACCTACCTATGGTAAGTGGATTTCTTGGTGTATAGCTGAGTAGGAAGCCCTAAGTTACACCAACCATGATCTCCCCAAGATCAGGTTAAACCTAGGCATTTCTTTGAGTATGATGAATGTTGTGTCTATGGGGAACTGATCCCCTGCTACGAAGTTTAGGTGAACCATGCCCTTCACTAGGACGCGTGCCCCATTGAACGAACTTAGACACGATGTCGTTGTTGGTTTGATCTAGTCGACCAACCCCAAATTTTCGACAATAAGGAAGGGAATGACGTTTCTGGCAGCCCCATCATCAACGTGTACCCTCCAGATCCGGTGTTAGCCAACCCGAATTGTGATAAAGAGAGACGCCGTAGTCACTTGATCCACTTCAGGATATTTCCTAATGGTGTTGTTACTAAAAATTAATTCAGGTGTTGCAGACTCCAAGGGTACAGAGGGAAGAATTACCGAGTGGATCACTCCCTCTTCTTCTAGAATGTTCCCATTGACCAGAATCACCATTAACATGCGGACTAGAGCCTCTTGGTGAGGTACAGATGTCATGACTAGGTCGTACAACCTCAATGTAGCATTTTTCTACTTTAGGATTTTCTCGACCTGGGTAAGGAAATCCAAAAAATCTTGGCCGCTTGCCTATTTGACACTTTCTTCCTCTTCGATTTGTCCTAGAAGATGAATCTCTCGAGGAGAGACAACCTCAGACCTAGGTTCAGATCCTTGTCGGCAAGGTAACGTAGGCTGTGTAATCGTGTTGACCTTTGTCTTTGCTGACGAAGGTGTAAACATGAGGCGAAAAGGCGTAGGCTTGGAGATACCTTTAACGGTACTTCCCTTCGACGTATCGCCCATTAAGTGGGCTTCTTTTCTTGTAGGGTGAGGAGACTATTTAATATTGTTGCATAGGATGGCAATTGTCGAAGACGTTGGCCCCCTGATGATGAATGGAGCTAGAGGTGTTAACTGACGGGGTCGCGTGACCTTGCCAATAGGTGGTGTAGAGGTACATGCCCATGGTGGGACTTTTAGGATGAAGGATGACTGTGAGCTTGGACCAACCACTGGTGGTATTGGTGCATCACATTGAGGCACAAAAATCACAAACCGCTGGAAGGGTGGCCTGTGATCATTGTCAATACCAATGGCGTTGATTATGTTAATGGCATTATTGGAGTTGAGGGTATCTGTGTAGACATACATAGATTGATTTTCAGGGTGTACTTGGTTGCTTTCATCCAACACCAGCTTTCCCAGGTCGATTAATCTTTGGATGTCATCCTGCAACGACAGACAATAATCCGTGGTGTGAACACATAGTTGGTGGTAGTCACAGAACCTATCTAGCCTAAAACCCCTAGGAACTGGAGGCTCATTGGGTAGGGCCAAAGAGGGATTACTAAGGAGCTCGCAGTAGCATTGATGTATCATGCTTGCTTCCTCTGACATCTACTTGTGTTGGATGTATCCCACTGCCAATAGTTGCTTCAGGAGTTCTAAAGGTTTGAGAGGCAATGGGGTGTATTTCGAACGATCATTACACTTGAAGTTAGGTTTAATGTATGCGGATGTCTCAGGTGCAGGTGCTGCGGGTTGTGGTGCTTGGCCCAATTTGGGCGAAGAGTTAGCCATGGGTATGGCTGGTTTCTTGTTATTCTTGATTCCTCTTAGCCTCAGTTGCCATAGTGGCCACTATGGTTGTTGGGTCATTACACTTGTCCTTTTTTGCAAAGTTGTTCTTGTAAGTGGTGTAGGCTGGGTCTTTGCTTGCCTCGACTGCATCTTGTATGCTTTTAGTTTGAGAAAAAGCTTGGCTAGGAGAGCATGAAGTGAGATAATACAGTTTGGACTTAATGAAGTCATTCACTGCACCCTTAAAGATGGCTAACAAGTGAGCCTCCGCAATGGGCTCACGGATTTCATTAAGGGTCGCACTCCAACGTTGAATGAATTTTTGGACTGGTTCTAATAGGTCTTATTTCACGCTCATCAGCTGATCCAGAGTGGTTTCTGGCTTCAAGTTGTATTTGAAACGTGTCAAAAACTGGGTCAAGAGTTCTTCCAAAGTTGAAATGGATGAATGTGGCAATGCGCGGTACCAATCTAGGCTTTCCTGGCTAGGGACATGGCAAAGACATGAATGATTGTATGCGGCCATTTTTACAATAGCAAAGACTCTGACCGGAAAGTGACAAGATGTGTATTGGGATCTCCCTCCCCATTGTACTTCGTGAAGTGCGAGACAGACATCCCGAGTGGTAATATCAAAGCAAAAATTATAGGGTTGACAAGGTGGTCTTGATAAAAGTCCATGACTTGTACCATGTCATACCCAATAGCTTTGAGGAATTTTATTTCCTCAATTAGCGTCTGGATGAGCTAAAATGCTTGGTCTAGACCTGGCGATGTTGTAGATGGCTAAGGGACTACAAAGGAAACTCCTACATGTGGCATGGTGGTGGTGGCGGGTTGACCCATCGACAATGCTGTTGGTGCTGCCCCCACTAAAGGTGCTGCTTGCATTGTCCACCACCTGGTGGGTGGCATTGTCAGAGTAGTGATAGCATGTTAAGTCACTGGATAGATCGTTTGGGTTACCAGAAGGACAGACCATGGCCCCATGCCAGGATGTACTGTTTGCGGTAGGTCTAAGGTCGAACGTAGTGAGATATCTACGACGGTTGTAGAACAGAAGAAGAGGCAAAAGAGTTCCACCATGTGGACAGGCCTGAGCCTGCCATAGTGGGTGGAATAGATGCATACCTAGGAGTTGGCATAGCAGTATGTGCGATTGCAAAGTAGGTACATTATGGACATGTGGTAGGGTAGTCATGATAGGCATGTTGCGCACCATAGGGATGTGCTGATAAACAATTTGCGGTGGCACAGTTTCTGCGAGCGTAGCTGGGGAATAAGGGTGATGATACGCTGAGTATGTGGCATGGCTACCCATTGCTGTTGTGTTCATAGGCTGCTGAAGCATAGGCATGATGAAAAAGGGAGCAGTGATAGATAGTGGGTTGGCCTAGAAGGACTGGGTAGGTGGGACAGGAACGCGGTTGACTTGACCTCTCTCATCGGATTGGGAATCAAGCTCCTCTTGTCCATCTTGAAAGGTGTCATCCTCGTTGGACGCGGTCTCCGGTTGCTCCCTAAGTCTAGCCAACTAGATCAATTGGTCCAGTAGTCTTTGATACACTTGCATTAAAAGCAAAGGAATGCCGGCGGTAGGAATGAATTCCTTTCCGTTGCAATAAGTGAACTCGAAGATACGTTTTTCCTTGAGCTCATGTAAATACAAGGGAAAATTTGCCTGCACCTTCAGGCAAAGGAAACTATAATGCTCGTGTTGCTGGGCTAACCCCTCAGGTCCCCTATTCTGAATTCTAAGAGATCGACCTGCTTCTACTGCAGCGTTCAGTGGTTGTTCGACACGAGTGGTGCCTTGAACCGTGAAGGGCACCTCCGCATTGAAGTTGTCAACAGCGGTGGTGGTAGGAGCCATTGCTAAGCAAGTGATTATGCAAAAAATTCAAGAAGTGAAAAAAGAACAAAAGGGCTGAAAAAGCAACAAAAGGTGGCTTTACGTCTTGCCAGATTCCAGAGGAACCATCGAGGCGATCGATCTGTACCACATAAAGCATAAACAACCACAAAGGGTGTCACGTTTATGCGAGTGCGTGATGAGGTATAGAGCACGTGCAAGACTACTGTAAGGTAAGTTTAGTTGACAAGCAATCAAGAAGGCTTTATGTCTCGCAAGATCCCGGAGGGACCGTCGAGGTGACCGACCTCCATCACACAAGGTGCAAACAACTGCAAAAGGGTGTCACGTTTACGCCTGTGCAAGCTAGGGTGCAGAGTGCATGCAAGACTGCTATAAAAGGGAAGGCATGTTAACTCGCCATTGGAAGGATTTATGTCCCGCAGGGTCCTGGAGGAACCGTTGAGGCGACCGATCTACACCATATGACACGTAAACAACCGTAGATGGTGTCAAGTCTACGCTAATGCATATTGGGGTGTAGAAGGCTTGCGAGGCTACCGTAAGGTGAGCAAGCTAATCTAGAAGGCTTTGCATCTTGCAGGATCCCTAAGGGACCATTGAAGTGATCAATCTATTCCACACGAGGTGGGGTCTAGAACGCATGCAAGACAACCATAAGATTTGTAAACTAACTAGAAATCAAGCAGGCTTTGCATCTTGCAAGATCCCGGAGGGACCGTCGGAGCAACTGACCTATACCACATGAGATGAGGTACAGGATGCATTCAAGACAACCGTAAAATAAGCTAGTTAGCTAGCAATCGGAGGCCTTATGTTCTATAGGGCTCCCGAGGAGCCGTCGAGGCAACCAATCTACACCGCACAAAGCACAAACAACCACAGGAGGGTGTCGCATTTACGCTTACATGTATCAGGGTGTAGAAGGCTCACAAAACTAACATGACAAGCAGAAAAGGAACCAAAAGCCCTCCTTCTAGTGTCAAAAAATTGTAGCGATCGAAAACGTTGGCAGCTAGAAAATGTTGGGGGGTCGACGGGCATGACAGTTCTTACCCCGTATCTGCGGGAGGTCCGTGCTGGATGTGTGCAGACACGGGGTGCCCTGAATGGTCTCGTCGATTAGACAGGGACTTACATCGATGTCAATATGGCCTTTTGCAATGTAAATAATGCAAAATGCGAGATAATGCTTAAAGGTAAATGAAGCAGGGGAGAAACTGTAAAAATGCCACAGTAATATGAAGTAATGCTTAAAGGTGAATAAGACAGAAAATAATGCAAAAATAAGACAACAAGTAAGAGATAAAGTAAAGTGTAGTTAGGAACATGCACCACTCCAAAGCTACAAACTCACTCGGTCGGGGTGGATACAATCGGTTGCATAGCATGAAGAAGTGTAGAAATCCTTAGAGTAACCTAGGCGTGTCGACCAAAAAGAGCTATGTGCTTGGGCACGGACTTGGGTACAAACAATGCGGGGTTCTACCAAGGTGGTAGAATGGAGATGGGACCTCACGCTAGCTAAGAGAGACTCATTGTTTACAATGTTAAATAGATGACTTTGATGTTACAATGCTAGAGAGAGGAGAAGTCTTTTTTCCCACCCCTTAGAAGCTATTTGCTTCAAGATAGATGCGAACTCGTTTAAAATTTCCAAATTTTTGAAGATTGTGGACCTATTTTACATGTTTTTTACTAGGTTATTTATAGAACAAAGGACGTGCAAGAGGGGTGGTTTGAATGCTATGTGCCTTGGGCCTTCGTTATCTTGCTGGCGATATTCGTGCCATTTGTGACCATTGGACCTACAAGACCATTGCGATGAGAACCTGTATGCAATAACTGCAATCCTACTATGCCGTAATTGCATCATCAATGTTTGGAGATGTGAACCAATGGTCTAATTAGGTGGAGTGCATTGATGTTGCTCAACCACCTACAAGCCTTACTATGCTTTGTGACGTAGCATGCTTGGCGTAGCGTAGTTCTTTATCATGCATTCCACCACATGTTACATGCTTGCTACGCTATGTAGCATAGCATAGCGTAGCAACTGGCCTTAGTCACGAAAGCTTTGCTGATTTACGAACCTTATTGAAACACCATAAAAATTTCGAGTTTGGCACTTGTCCAATAGGAAGTAAATCTCTGTGACCCTCAGACGACGTTGGCTACATTCGGAGTCACACATGGCAATTTTGAGGACTGAAATACTTGATTTTTACCAAGTGTTGTGCCAGCATCTACACCCAGCGTAGATGCCCAACGTCTACGCCCAGCGTAGACGCCCGACGCCCAGCGTACACGCCTCACATGTATGCTCAGTAGATGCAACAGGAGCAAGAATTGAAGCAAGTCGGCGGCCAGCATCCATCAGTGTATACGCCAGCATCCATCCGCGTATATGCCCCAGCATATACGCCCAGCGTCCACCCAAGTTCACACGCCCAGCAAGTCCGGCGTATACGCCCAGCATATACGTCGGCCTGATGTAGCGTATACGCCCAGCGTATACCATGTTTCTAAATTGTACACCCCCAGTCGACATGCCATGTGTCTTCCAGCCCGATTTTCCCGGCAACCCTTCCCCTATAAAAGGCCCAGTTTTCTGCATTTTTAAAGGGGGGCAAAAATTTACTAGAGCAGACCCAGAGCAATTACGCTGTAAAACCAGAGCTTGAAACCCTCACATGCTGGAAGTCCTGTACGCTGAGCACAGTCTCTACGCTCCACTTACCATGCGAACCAGCCGCCTCCCTACACCCGCCGGGGCTTTATGTCCGCCTTGTGCACACGCACAACTGCGTTAAGACCGGTACCTCGAAAACTGTTTTCTTACAGCGTCATTGTTACAGTTTGCACTCTGTTTACGCTCACATTGTTTACGCTGTTTACGTTCGTTTATTGTTTACGCTGCACTTACACTGTTTACACCATCTAAGCCATGTTTACGCTTTACGCTTTACACTGTTTACGCTTTACGCTTTACACTCTACTTACGCTGTCTACGCCCTGTTCACTCTGTTTACGCTGTCTATGCCCTGTTCACACTGTTTACGCTGTATACACCTCGTTTACGCTGATTACGCCATCCACACTTTATTTACGCCCTGTCTTCACTATTCGCCCATTTTACGCCCGTTACACAGTTTACGCTCAACCCAGCATATAACACTTCGGTAGCGCTCGGGGAAATCCTTGTCTGATCCGCGTGCAGACCACCCAAGGTGCCCTACCTTCGTGCATTCCAGCTCACCCTCAAGCGAAGGTAGGGTCGTCTGTGCTCGTCCCACGATCCCGCGGTCGCTGTTTTTCTTTCCAGCCGGGGACCGACAAATTCAGGCGATACAGAAATTGGCGCTAGAAGGAGGGCCTCCGTTTAAACAACTTAGTTGTACGCTCCTCAGCGTCTACGCTCATCAGCGTTTTTCGCTGCCCTGTTTAAACCCGACTCTCAGCGTCTATACTGTCATTCTTCCAGCGTCTGCGCTGCGATCAGAAACCCTAGCGTCTACGGTGTAAACCTGCCAGCGTCTACGCTGCACACTTACCTTAGCGTTTACGCTGCCCGAATACCAGCGTCCACGCTGTATACTAACTCCAGCGTCTACGCTGCATACTAACTCCAGCATCTACGCTGCCCGAAGACCAGCATCTACGCTGCATACTAACCCCAGCGTCTACGCTGCCCGAAGACTAGCGTCTACGCTGCATACTTAGCGTTTACGCTGCACACTGACCAGCGTCTACGCTGCATACTTAGCGTTTACGCTGCACACTAACCAGCGTCTATGCTACATACTTAGCGTTTACGCTGCACACTGACCAACGTCTACGTTGCATACTTAGCGTTTACGCTGCACACTGACCAGCGTCTACGTCGCATACTTAGCGTTTAGCTACACACTGACCAGCGTTTACACTGAACACTTAGCGTTTACACTCAAACCGTTTGCATACACAATCTATCATTATGAATCCTGTAAACACCACTGCTGCCACTACCCAGAACATTGACACCTCAGACACCATGACTGCCCAGTAGTCTGTCACGCCACACTTGCGAGGGCAATCCACAATGGGGCCTCGTCGGTCTTTGAGGTTACAGGGGAGAGATCCAGCCGCTAACGTTATAACCCAAGATGAGTATAACTTCATCTGCATTAAGATACAAGCCGGCCTGGCGGTGGATCAGGCTGAAATCGAAGTAGAGAGACAATTCGAACTTTTTTATAGGGGAGGACACGAGTTCATCCCTTCCCCATATGACGTAATCCCCATTCCAGAACAATTCTTGTAGCTCTTTACCCAGCTCCTTCTGCACAGGAGCCAGTCATTGGACCAACCCGCGCTAGAGCCTCAGCCAGGGGAAGAAGATGAGTTCGCTGCCCAATCTGAGCAGGGAGACTCATACCACACATTGAACCCCCAAGCACAGATGAACCCCATCTTCCATCCAGGGATGGGGGAAGCCCTGTCCGTACAACACACTAGACTTTCCCAAGTTCAGATGCCACCATCGAAAACGCCAGCACTTGTGCACATTTCGCTCCCGAGCAATCCCCAACCTCACACCTTCCCTATAACGGTTACCCCTAATACAGCTGCGGGCCCATCCTCACAAGCACCGCCCCCTCATGATGGCACGGGAACAACATTCCCACCTTGCGTAATTGGGATGCCGCATGTGATCCCCGTGTCTACATCAGCTCATTTCATATCCCATATCCAGACGCATACAGCTCCCCAAGCAGTCCCAGCCCAACAGGGAGTCCCCGCATACAACACAGCGGGGCAATGGCCAGCAAGGGGGGCATCATCATATCAAATTCCTCATCACCATGTCCTGCCCCATGCAATTTCCCCAATTACTGCCCCTCAAGCACAGCCCTAGCTGCAGCAACAACAACAACCACAACATTTTCCTCTTAACATCTCAGCCTTAGCGCTCCCTGCCGTTAATTACTCCCAGGCACAACCGCCGATCACCCAGCCTTCGGCTTTCCAACTCGTGACCCAGCAATCTAGCTGGTATGCAGCCCTGCACCCCCAGCTTGTATCTTTACCGAGCACCCAAGATTGGGTGGACGCTAAAAGATTGATGCAAGAATTGACAGATGAGGTAAAACGCTTCAAAACCGTCGCTGATGGAGAGCTGAGAGTAGTAGATTTCTACAATGATGACCCTATCAGCTCTTATGTCCCACCATTGATGTTGCCCAAGGGTGTCCCCCTCCCAACACTGACTAAGTATAACGGGGAGATAGACCCCAACGCCCACCTCATTACGTTCAGATTAGAGTGCGCACTTCTTCAGGCATGGCCCCAATCAATACTATGAGTATTCCCCATGTCCCTCGCGGGAAGGGCACTCGACTGGTACCGGGCCTTGCCCAGGAATTCCATCCTTTCCCTAGACGATCTTCTACACCAGTTTGTGACTAGCTTCAAGTATAACTTGAAACCCGAAGCAACACTGGACAGCCTCATGCAGATCAAGCAAGCGCCGCTCGAACCGGTGTAGAAGTTCATTCAGAGGTGGAGCGCAGCTCTCAACGAGTTGCATGACCCGATCTCTCAAACCTACCTGCTCACGATACTAAAAGGGGCTGTCAATGACTTATTCATGTCCAAATTGTATTACCTCAATGCGCGCGATCTGAACCAAGCATTTGAACAAATCAAAAACATACAGGAAGCTGCTCAAAACAGCAATGACCCTGCGTACCAGACTTTCAGAAACCAACACACTAGGAAAGACAAAGAAAAAGCCAAGGCGACTATAGCAGCAATAGCGGGGGCACAGCAAACAAACACTACGCATCAATACAAACCACCTGTTCCCCCCACTAACTACTATCAGCCAGCTCCCACAACAGCCCCGGAATTGTCATCACAAAACCCGACGAATCGTACGCGTAACTTCGAGAGGAAGGAACCCTCTCAGTACACGCCTTTACTGATGAGGCCATCCCAGCTCTTTGACCAACTTTTAAAGGCTGGATTGATGCAACATAAGCAATTGTCCCCAGCGGCTATCGAAAGACATGACCGGTTCTGTCAACTCATACAGAACCCAAGCTTGGCAACGCCGGATGAGCCGTCCGTGCCCAAAGGATTCAGGATGGATCGCTTCTGCGATTATCACCAACGCAACGGGCATGGAACGGATTACTGCTTCACCTTGAAGTAGGACATCCAAAGGACGATCGATGATGGCAAGATTACCTTCGACGGGGCTAATCCCGTCCAACCCCAAACCCAGACCATGGGGGTGTATAAAGACCCCCTGAATGCTAAAGAGACACCGTACGTAATTACCTTAATCTATTGTGATGATGACTCCAGCACACCCCGCATCAACACTGTCTATCCCGAAAACAAACAAGAAACATCTAACAAACCATTCGTGGTTCAGATTCCCCCCGCTAACTCTTCACCTCAATCACCCCACAACCCACAGCGGCCATTCGTAATCCGAGTGCCCTCCACCATGCCTACCTCTAACATCATGACACGCCAACAACCATACGTAGTGCGCATCCCTCAGGCTAACCCAGCAGGTACACCAACTCCTCACGCTCGGCCTACCCCTTTCGTAGTCCGAGTACCACCTGCCGTTGCAACGACAGAGGCTCAGCCTCCGCCAAGACCAACCCCGTACGTCGTCAGGGTACCTGCACAATGTCCTTCCCAATCGTACGCACAGCCCCATTCAGCTCCCTACGTCGTAAAGGTTCTTGGGCAATCTCAGACTCTGAGGTCAACTCCACCTCCGCGCGACACACGAGAACACCTGGCGGATAAGCTTACCTGAGAACGTTTGGAGAAAGAGCGCCAATGGCTAGCTTTGGGGGCACCTCAGCCCACTCCCCTAAACTCTGTACCCATGTCATCATCTAACGATCAACCAGGCACAGGCAATGAAGGTGAGTCGTCGAAAAGGCATGAAACACCTAAAACGGCGGCTCCGACAATTGAAAAGCCAACAAAACGAGAGATAAAACTGTTGGGTCCGATGGACCCAATTAGCACCGATAGAAACACCCCCAACAGTGAAAAATTTGCAGCTGCCTTGACACAAGTCACTCAGGCATTAAAACAAAAGAACACTTCATTGAGCTTGTATGATTTAGTCCTAACATCTCAAACGCATCGGGAAGCTTTAGTGCCCATGTTAACATCAATCCCAGTAAGCGAGGACTTACCCCCAAACGAACCCTCCATCCATGCGATGATGTTCTCACCTCGCGGGACTACTCCTAAGCCTCTAAGCTTTCATGATGACAACATCAAGGTGGATAAGAAAACGAAGGAGGTAACAACAGCCCCTATGTTCATAACGATCTATATAAACCAGTTCGAAATACATAGGGTCCATGTAGATGATGGAGCCGTGACAAACGTTGTGCCGTACCACATCATTGAACAACTAGGACTTACTGAACTACTTAAACCAACCACGACTACATGTTTAAGGTCATTCAGTGGGTCATGCATAATGGTGAAAGGCACAATAACCCTAAACTTCATAGCGGGAGATCAATTCCCAACATCTGCCGATTTCCTAGTGGTGGATGAGATGCCGGGGTTCAACCTAATACTGGGAAGACCCTGGTTAGCCCAACTGAGAGCTGTCTCCTTGCCTATACATCAAGAAATTCACCTGCCTTATGAAGGCGGAGAAATCGTCATATACGGTGAAGCAGCTACTCCTATTATCTCGTCGCATATGGGCATGGACCAAGGCTCAGAAGTCGAACTTGAAAAGCCTAGCAAAGATAACGAGGACACGCAACCTTTGGTAAGCGGTAAATCTTCCGACATGGAACAAAAACCTCCTCAAATAGAAATGCCTTTATCTCCTCAAGTAGAAGTTAATATAGAGCTCCCCACGGGCACCGAAATATCTGGAAATGCTAACACAAAAGACATCCCATCAGAAGTCCCATGGGTCGAATTACCATTTAACGTTTTCAGCGAAGGGGATGCTGAATACCGGATCATACCCGTTGAAACATCGTCTAGCATTAAAACGAAAAAAATCAAAAAATTACTAAAATGATACTATCACCCTTAGTCCGAAATGACGTTAAACTACAAAAAGTCCGAAATGACGTTAAACTACAAAAAGTCCGAAATGACGTTAAACTATAACAAGTCCGAAACGACACTAAACTACGATAAAACAGGAAAAAAATTAAATGCTACTCCTACTCCAAATGACACTAAACTATCATGTCCGCAAAGACGCAAAACTAGCCACGATCAGCAATGATTGGTTGACCAAGAAATCAATCCACATCCTCCAAAACATCTCCCAATTACACGTGGGCTTGAAATGGCCATAAACTACGCGTGGGGCCCGAAATGGCCATAAACTACTCACGTGGGCCCGAAATGGCCATAAACTACGCATGGGGCCCGAAATGGCCATAAACTACGCATGGGGCCCGAAATGGCCATAAACTAGAACATACTTTTCACTTTACTTTTATAATCACGTTTCAGTAGTACACTTAAAACAGAAAACAAACCAAAATATTTTCTTTTTACATGTCTATCTCATGATAAGCTCGAAATTAGCAAAAAATATTCATATAGTCATTACATACAATGAACCCTCTCTTTCCATCCCCAATTTTCAAGGTACAGTTCTAGTATAAATCTGAGTCGAAAAACAAAGCTAAGAAACAACTTAAGAGCTAAAATGCTAAACATCTGGGGCATGACGATCATCCCCCTTGGACCCGCTAGCATTGGAGACCTCTGCTCCACTGGGGCCAGCTCCTTCAGTTTCACTACCACCTTCATCCTAGAAAAGACCAAAAAAGGGAAATAACCAACACAAGAATAAGCGAATGTCAAAACTCCAAATATTATCAATGAACTTCATGAACACGAAACGCTTACCATAGGGGCCCCCCCCAAGCCAAATTCCAGTCACCGCAGGATTTCCTCTTTGGGAACCCTTGCCGAATCTGTCCCGTCGAGACCCAAGTCAACATCCACCAAAGCCTTCCCCTTGTCGACATCCGACCAGGTAGGACGTTTCAAAGGGAACTCCCCCACTGACACTTCACCAGAAGCGGTTGTTATCTGCCGTTTAGGGGACTCCATCTCTACAATTGTGTTCTGGGCAAATGTGTCGAAGGCGGGACGCAGACCAAGGCCTTCCACAAACATTTCCAACTGTCGCTTCTCGATAGACACCTCTTTTAGCGACTTTTTATATTGGTGCTTGTGGTTCTTCTCATCTTGCCCCCATTTGTGTACTTTGGAGGCGAAAGCCTTCCAATCTTGGCATTTGGTGTTCAGCAAATCAATTTGGACCCTGCGCTCCCCTAATCTCCATATCAATCCTACATGACGATTGAGTAGGCTCCAATACCTTGTATACGTGACCTCAGAGGTCCGCCAAGAGCGATCATTGTCTAATCTGGCTGTGGCGAATTCGTACCAAGCCTTCAGATCGTCACGTTCCACTGCTAGTTTAGAAACCTCTTTCTCTTTTGCCTGGATCTGGAGCCACAGTTGCTCAATGGATCGCCTACACGTCCATACTGCTTTAGCATTGTGAACAAATCCCTCTGCTACCTCTTCGTAAACGGGTCTGGGCACTTGTTCAATTTCTGGGGAAAGTGTGGGAAAACTCTCCATGTTGACAGTCTCAGACGGATCCCACCTCAGTTGGGCACCTATCAATAGGGAAAAGACAAACGTTAGAACAGACAAAATCGAGAATCAAACTCTAACATAGTAAGGATCTCTGGATGTTCCCATACCTATTTTAGGATGGATCCTTTCGATCCTCTCGACGACCTCCTCGGCCACACCAGCTACGAAATCCCTCTTACTTGGCATTTCCATCCAAGTAAAAGGTCCATCAGGGCGCGACGTGCTGACCTTTGGCGGCACTTTAGGGGGAATCTTTGGCTCCTTCTTAGGGATGGTCTCGCTCTCCTCTGAGTCAAACGAAAAATCCACAATGAGATGAAAACATATTAAGCTACACAACTAAGTAATGAGACATACCATTCCCTCTAATCTCCTCCGATGTGGGAGGGGCTCCAAGGTCCAAGTTGCCTGTTAGAAAATTACTGAACATATCGTCAGTCTCCGCTTGATCATCTAGTAGTTCAGTGTTTCTGGTTATTTCCTCTAGCAACTCAATCCCTCCCGCTGGGTCAGTCAACTCCTCATCCTCAGGTATAGTCTGCAAATCATGTCTCTTGACTTCTCAACACAAAATAGATGAAGTTAGCTGCATACAACCATAAATCGTTCAAATTATCTGCAAGATAAGTGAAGTAAAGAAAATGAGTGGTTTACCAGGTATTTTAAACCGAATCCGCTTTACTTTGGGCAGTTCAACCTCACTGGTCTCCTCAACTGGGCAGTCACACTTCGCCAACGTCGATTTGGCTTTGCCTATTATGTCCTTGACCACCCGCTCCGCCTTTTTGGCAGCGTAGGACATTTCGTCTGGTTCCAGCCCTACACTGTCGCGCATATGGAGAGAGGGACCAGACGATCCACCCATAGTGATTGTAAGGGATTCATCAATCCCCTCAGGGGCATCTTGAGACTTAGCCATGTCGAACAGGTGGTTCACCCAGGGGCGAGATAGCTGATTCCTATCTCGCAAAACATATCTATCCTCCCCGCGAACCACTAAAAATTTGGCCAAACGACGAACATAACCGGAAAAAAAGGTAAAAGTGAAATGGGACTAAGCGTCTATGTTCGAACGTAGCCACGCTATCTCTTTAGTCATGCCCGATACTAAGAATTCAGCCCAATTGTAGCGCATGCCAACCTCTAGAACAGTATGCACGACTCGCACTGCTTCAACCCCGAGACTCTTAACTTGCGATAGAGTCTTCAGAAACAGACACGCCCGAAATAAGGGATAGAGCTCGTTGACTTCCTCAACTTTCATCCTCCCCTGCATTGGAAATCCTTTAGCGCCCTTCGCCACCCCTAACCAATCCTCTAAAGCGCGGATCGTCTGAATTTCTTTATGCATCCTATTTAAAACAATCTTTACACCACTTGTAGGGACGCCAAACAAATCCACAAAAAATTAGGGCGATAATTCAAAAATCATCTTAACGCCCTTAATACGAGCGCTATAGCGAGAAACAGATCTTTCAAACGAATCCACGATCCCGATCATCTCCGCTATAGACACATTCGGGCTAGGGGCCACCAAGAGTGCCATGAGGCCAGCATGTTCTAAGCAGGCAATAATGGATGGCGGGCCTTTTACCCACAACCACTTCTGGGCAGCAACGGTTTCACCAAACTTCATGGAAAGAGTTGCTTCAGTCCGCCCGGTTACAACAGAATCCCCGCCAGAGGTAGTGCCAGCTGTAGAAACAAATTTAAAACTCTCGCATTAGTTTAACACTCGGAAATTGAACAAATACATCACGACATCTAGAAAACACTGCCACTTACTCTCCGGGTTAGACTTTGAGGTTTCGCCCAAATCAGAAGCAAATGGAAAAATTGGTCCATTAGGGGACCAGTCGGTGTGCAACCATCCACGCACAGTGCATTGTGCAAATGCCTTAGAAAATTTCTTGTGGAAGTGCTTCATGGCACCGCTAGTGTGAGCCAAAACGGCCCCGCGAAGAGTGGGGCCCACCATGAATGCCTCCAAAGCCGTGCTTGCCAATGCAATCCCATCATCGCCTGTGTAGGCCCCTTCTTTTGTAACTTTCGGCCTACGAAAAGGCGAAAACATGTGTTAAAACAAGAGTAAATATTTGAATAGAAAATAAAAAAGAAAGGAACAATCAGAGCTAAAATGAAATTACCTTTCCACCCGGTATACTGTGCCGGGGGGATTCTGAAACAAGGTATGTGCGCAGCCAGCTAGGAATAACGTATCATTGATATAGTTAGGCCCCCGCGGCAGCCGGTCCCATACACGCGTCAATGGACAGGCAGATCTTGGACCGCCAGGGGGAACACCCTCGGCAACAAGTGGCCCTTCATCAATATCATTCATAAACATTCTAATACCCTCCGCTGCACCGGGTAGCATGGCCTCGATGATGCTCCGTGCCACGTCCTCGCCTAGGTGGGACCAAATCACAACCCTGAAATGGTCTAGGATGAAGGCCAAAAATTTGCGGTCCCTATCCTGAAACGAGACCCCATTGTTCTCAACAGTTAAGTCTGGAGTCGGTTCACCACCCTCAAGGGGACCAAACCAGGTCAAGACCCCAACTAGCTCAGTCACTAGAAGGGGAGGTTCAATGTCCCTGCAAGCCATTAACACAACCCCAAAGATTAATCATACTGGAAACTTCACTTTGAAAAATGGACATTCGCGGAAAATTTTTCTAACTGTTACGCTCAGCGTATACGCTGGGCGTAGAAAAATAGTTACGCTCGGCGTATACGCTGGGCATAGAGAGACAACAGTTACGCTCGGTGTATACGCTGGGCGTAGAGACAACAGTTACGCTCGGCATATACTCTGGGCGTAGAGACAAAACAGTTACGCTCGGCGTATACGCTGGGCGTAGAGACAACAATTATGCTCGGCATATACGCTGGGCGTAGAGACAAAACAGTTACGCTCAGCGTATACGTTGGGTGTAGAGACAACAATTACGCTCGGCGTATACGCTAGGCGTAGAGACAAAATAGTTACGCTCGACGTATACGCTGGGCGTAGAGACAAAACAGTTACGCTCGGCATATACGCTGGGCATAGAGACAAAATAGTTATGCTCGGCGTATACGCTGGGCATAGAGACAAAACAGTTATGCTCGGCGTATACACTAGGCGTAGAGACAACAGTCTACGCCGAAAAACAGACATGGAAAAATAAGCAAAAACAGGGTCAGGAGCCTACCTGCTGGAAGATCCAGGCCATGCAGGAAGACTCGGGTGGGGTAGGCCTTGCAGCATAGCCTCACTCTCCTCCGCGAATGTCAGCTCTGCCCCTTTTCTTCCTCGGTCGTCTATCTCCTTGCCTCTGCCCATCTCGGCGTCTACGCTAGGGTTTTGCTCGGCGTCTACGCTGGGGTTTGGCCGTAGTTTACGCTCACGCTCGGATTGCAAATGACAAATGAAGCCCCTTTTCCCCTTTTTATAGCCCACCGACGCCGACGCTAACGCTGACGCCGTCGCCGCCCTCCGTTTTTCTTGCTTTTTCTTCCTTTTTGCCTCGTTTTTTGCGCTTTTTCAGATTTTCCTTAAATTTTTCAAAAATGTATAAAAATTACATGCATAAACTAAGTAAAATGCAAAATTTCAGCATTAAACTGCCGTTCGTCGCCCGGTAAGGCATTAAACTGCCGTTCGTTGCCCGGTAAGGCATTAAACTGCCGTTCGTTGCTTGGTAAAGCATTAAACTGCTGTTCGTTGCCCAATAAGGCATTAAACTGCCGTTCGTTGCCTGCTTAGGCTACTATTGCCCACGCATGGAGTATGATTGTCTGTCCAAGGTCAAAACATGTAGTACTTGTCAAAAACACAGTAATCTAATCCATGTCCCACCAAATGAGTTGCACACGACACAAATCACATGGCCCTTCTAGAAGTGGGGATTCGACCTTATAGGCCCAATAACACCCACGTCTTCTGCCGGGCATGGTTTTATCATAACGGCAACCGAATATTTCACGAAATGGGTAGAAGTTGCGCCCCTTCGAAAAACTACTTCTAAACATGTGTGCCACTTCATCCTCGAAAACATTGTGACCCATTTTGGCGTTCCCATGACAATCATCACTGACAATGGGCCACAATTTAGCAGTGCCGAGACCAAAACGTTTTGTGATAGTCTAGGGATCAAACATTCATTTTCATCCCCTTACTATCCTCAAAGTAATGGGTAGGTAGAAGCAACAAATAAGATAATCATCACAATACTCAAAAGGATGCTTGCCCAAAGTAAACGAAGATGGCACGAACAACTGGTGTATGCATTGTGGGCATACCGTACTACACACCGGACCTCGATAGGTAAAACTCCGTACAGTCTTGTTTACGGTTTAGAAGCTGTGTTACCTTTGGAATTACAGGTACCATCTCTAAGGATCACGCTTTCCAGACTCCTCGACGACGAGCAAAACAATGAGCTACGCATAAGTGACCTGGACTCAGTGGAGGAAGAGCGCGTGCATGCACTCGATTAGATCGAATGGTACCAAAAGCAACAGCGGCAACGACATTGGCATGACGCTAGTAAACGCCCCATCAAAGAAGGAGACCTCGTGCTTAAAGCTGTTCGTGAACACCCAGATAAATTCTCAGTCAACTAGGAAGGGCCTTATCTGGTCATTAAAGCATTCGACAACAGAGCTTTCAAGCTAGCTGACATGGACGGAAAAGAATATGCAAATCCGACCAATCACTTGTTCCTGAAACCGTTTTATACATAAATTTGAGCCTAGGTACGTGCTAGTCCTAGAATCACGACTATAAACTGATACCACAGATAAGTCCTGGATTATGACTATAAACTGATACCACAGAACAATCATGGGTTACGACTGAAAACTAACACCACCATTGTCCTAGCATCATGACAATAAACTGATACCCCACAGTGTCCGCAATGATGATAAACTAGCATCCTTCTGACATGATAGTAAAATGTTACCGCCAGAACCCTCAAAGTCCGCTAAGACTATAAACTAGCTTGTCTCTGCATGGTCCGCTAAGACTCAAAACTGGCAACGTACCGTCCACCACGACGCTAAACGGGCAATGTCCAATGGGTTACGACATAAAACTAACCCATGATAGTCCGTCAAGACTGTAAACTGGCACGTTCGTCTCTGACCCTCCACTCCACAGCCATATTCATTCACCAGAATCGTTCCATCCCTCATTGGCACACAATCTCATCAACATGGTCGACATTCACACTCAGTGCTCAGAATCGTCCCCAATATTTTTGTTCACCTGCAGCTGTTTAAATCTAAGCTCATTTATTTATTCATGATTTTCTTGTCTCCTTGGAGTTATGTTTGCAGGATGACGCTCAGAGGTGCTCGTGCGAGAGTGCATTTCATCATAGGCAACAAGATGAGGTAATGACCATTGATCCACCTTGCAAGACTAAATCAAACTGTTAACCCGTACATTCCCATTCCCCAAAAATTCACTATCCGTTCATCAAATCATTGCACACTGCAAAACATTACAGCAGTTACAACCCACAAAACACAATATTCGCACATGAGTACAAGAACAATCAGTGTAAACGGGACCCTTGGCACTTCTCATACAAGCCCCAGGCGGGAAGGCATTAGCCCTGAAAATAGGTATTCATGTCAAAAGCAATCAAGAAACATCCTGTTGCATGGCTTTGGCACGTCGCTTATAGTTTCCCCAAGGAAGGGTGTTGTTCCTCCAAAGAATGCAAAACATCACCCCGTGGCTTTGGCTTTGGCAACAAGCTCTCTTGAACACTAACCAAGAGCACTGTTCCGCCAAAGGACGCACATCACATGCCTGAATTATGAGTCTGCTAAAAAAAATGGCTACCGACGAGGACCAGCATGCCATACACCTGAGCATCCCATTTCCCCAGCATGATCCCTCGGACAATCACTAATCCCCACAATCCCTTCTCTCATACCAGCTATCAATCTCACCTTTTTTCAATCCCATACTCTACTAAACACAGTACGATGACGTCTAGTCAAGTGGCAAAGGGCAAGGCTTTTATCAAGTTGCTTGTGGTGTTTTGCGCTTCTTTGTCGACGCTTCTCGGGTCGATTCCTCCAAGCGTCAACAAAGAGGGGCCAATGAAACACCACAAAAATTTCGAGTTTGGCACTTGTCCAATAAGAAGCAAATCTCTGTGACCCTCAGACGACGTCGGCTACATTCGGAGTCACACATGGCAATTTTGAGGACTGAAATACTCGGTTTTTACCAAGTGTTGTGCCAGCGTCTACGCCCAACGTAGACGCCCGACGCCCAGCGTACACGCCTCACATGTATGCTCAATAGGTGCAACAGGAGCAAGAATTGAAGCATGTCGATGGCCAGCACCCATCAGCGTATACGCCCCAGCATATACGCCAGCATCCTTCAGCGTATACACCCAGCGTATACGCCTAGCGTATACGCCCAGCGTATACGCCAGCATCCATCAGCGTCTACGCCCAGCGTCCACCCAAGTTCACACGCCCAGCAAGTCCGGTGTATACGCCTAGCGTATACGCAAGCCTGATGTAGCGTATACGCCCAGCGTATACCATGTTTCTAAATTGTATGCCCCCGGTCGACACGCCATGTGTCTTCCAGCCCAATTTTCCCGGCAACCCTTGCCCTATAAAAGGCCCAGTTTTCCGCATTTTTAAAGGGGGGCAAAAATTTACCAGAGCAGACCCAGAGCAATTACACTGTAAAACCAGAGCTTGAAACCCTCACACGCTGGAAGTCCTATACGCTGAGCATACTCTCTATGCTCTGCTTACCGTGCGAACCAGCCGCCTCCCTACACCCGTCGGGGCTTTACGTCCACCTTGTGTACACGCACAACTGCGTAAAGACCGGTACCTCGAAAACTATTTTCTTACAGCGTCATTATTACAGTTTGCACTCTGTTTACACTCACATTGTTTACGCTGTTTACGCTCGTTTATTGTTTACACTGCACTTACATTGTTTACACCGTCTAAGCCCTGTTTATGCTTTACGCTTTACGCTCTGCTTACGCTGTCTATGCCCTGTTCATACTATTTACGCTGTATACGCCTCGTTTACGCTGATTATGCCGTCCACACTTTGTTTACGCCCTGTCTTCATTGTTCGCCCGTTTTACGCCCGTTACACAGTTTACGCTCAACCCAGCGTATAACACTTTGGTGGCGCTCGGGGAAATCCTTGTCTAATCTGCGTGCGGACCACCCAAGGTGCCCTACCTTCATGCATTCCAGCTCGCCCTCATGCGAAGGTAGGGTCGTCTGTGCTCGTCCCGCGATCCCGCGGTCGCTGTTTTTCTTTCCAGCTGGGGACTGACGATTTCGGGCAGTACACTTATCTTCTGTGATGCAAGTCTTGTGAACTTCATTGACTCCACCTTTCGAACTTCCTTCTTTCTCTTTTGCAAGATTTCTACGCCTTGTTGCGCCATGTAGCTCATCGTAGCGTAGTAGTAGACATAATCCGCCGCTTCCTGATGGAAAGGGACATCATTGTAGAACTCAAAATTGGGCGAGGGGAGTGGGTAGTGAAGTCATTTCCATGCTATGCTTTGTGACATAGCATAGCGTAGCACTTGATTCCGCCATCATCTTCTAGAGCATGCTACGCTACATAGTGTAGCAGGCTTCGTGACTTAGAAAACTTGCTGAACTATTTTTTGCACATCTAGAGTGCTGCTACCAATTCTGCACACTGTTTCTGAGCAAGCTGTTAGCTAGTTAAGATACTTTGGTGGATAGGCAGGATGGCACAGAACTTGTCCATGCTTAAAGTAGAAAATTTGCTGAACTAGCTAGCCTGAACTTAGAACTTTCTCCTCCCGATGAACTGTCGTAGTGCTGCGTGGACTGCAAGAGCCTGGTGAAGCAAAGATGACCCTGCATTTTTTAGGGTGTTTCAAGGTGAAAAATGGGAAGATAGATGGAGAGGAGAGAATGGAATGGAATCCCAACAACAAGGTTGTGTAAAGCCCCTTGTGTATTTCATGATTAAGAAGATTGAGTAGAACTTCATCCTAAATCTAGACTCAAACCAACCACATTCAGTGACCTCACATCAATACACCTCACTAATCCATCCTCTTGAAGCAACAAGAATTCCTTCACAAAGAGTGACCACCATCCCAAGGAGAGCAAGATGAAGAAGTAGGAAGTGAGAAAGGGCCTTAGTTAGAGGGAACCTTTAGGCATGGGTAACATGTATTTCCAATTTCATAACCAGTGCTTGTAGCCCATATTGCTTTATTATGTCTAAGGGGTGTGCTTTGAATTCTCACTTTTCCCCTTTTTTTCTGTTTTTGTTTTTATTTTATTTTTCTTGCATCAGAACCACACCATGCAAAGACTTATTTTTATTCACTCAGCTTGCTGATTTTTGAACAATGTTAGAATGGCGGAAAATCCAAGAAACAAGCATCCAAGCACCTAAGAGAATGGGCAACACAAATGCATTGAATCCCCTTGAAGTAACACCCTTTTCATCCTTTGAGTCTTTCCTTGGTTTGAAAAGTACCTAGCCATCAATTCATTAATAAATTTACTTAGAAAAAGGGATTGTATAGTTCCAAGCCAAAGGAGACCATAGAATTGTATGGATGAGTGTATGGCGTGGACTCATTGCTTGTTTTGCCAAAAGAACCATACCTTAATATTAGCATCATAATTCAAAGGTAAAAACCAAACATTAGCAATCAATATGATATAATTCAATCCACCATCATGAGAACTTATTAGATGATGAATATAAGTAAATCAAGCAAATAAAGAAATAGTAAAAACATGAACGATGGTCTAAAAAAAAAAGAAAATTTGGAAAAATGTGTAAAAAAAATATGTAAAATAAAAATTCAAAAAGAACTAAGGGCCTAGCACAGTTAGCATAGGTGGTTATCTCCCCCACAACTAAGTTGGAAGGAGGAGATCTGGAATAGCAAGTAGAGTTGTCCATCAAGAGAGGTAGCATGTGTACTAGCTATCCTAAGCTCTTGGAAAGGCTTGGTTTGTTGCACGTTGACCAAAAGTTTCTTATCTGGGCTCTCAGGTTTGTATATTTTCATGGCCCTTGAAGGAAAAGTTGCATAAATAATATAAGCTCCTTTCCATAGTGTTTGAAATTTAGTACGTTGTGGTACATGTGTGGGATTCCAGTAGAGAACCTTATCTCTTGGCTGATATTTAACTTTCCTAATTCTTAGGTCATGATGTTGTTTATTGAAGATCTTGTGCAATTTGTTAGATGACAGGGCAGCTAATTAGTTTTCATCTAGCAAGTTAAGGGTTGCTACCCATTGTTTCCATGCTAGATTAAGGTCAAGGTTGAGGTCACATGTTGTGGATAGTGTACAGAGCTCATTTTGAATGGGAAACATTGGTAATTTACCATACGCTAACTCATAAGGAGAATAGCTTGTAGGGAGTTTCCATGTTGAGCAATATACCCAAGGAGAATCATTCATTTTAGTGCTCCAGTCTCACCTAAACTTGCTAATGGTTCTTGTCAATATCTTTGTAATCTCCTTGTTGGTGACTTCTACTTAATCGTTCGCTTGGGGGTGGTATGATGTAGTAAATTTATGCTCAACCCCTAAGCGTTGCATTAATTTTTGAAAAGTTGCACCTATGAAGTATGTACCATTGTCTAAAATAAGTGCATGTAGCACACCAAATCTATTTATGATTTGTTGTTGAACAAATCATGCAGCTATAGATGATGTACAATCTTTAACAGTAGCTGCTTCGGCCCATTTTGTTAGGTAATCAATGGCAACAATAATATAATATTTTCCATTGGACATTAGTGTAATCGGCCCCATAAAATCAATTCCCCAAATGTCGAAGGGTTCTAAAGGTTGAATCCATTTTTGTGGACCCTCCATTCTAGCAGTCATTCCCCCATCATGTTGATAGTGCTCACAAGATTGGATGAATTGATGGGCATCCCGAAACAATGTAAGTCAATAATATCTTACAAGAAATATCTTGATAGTTGTTCGTCTTCCAATGTAATGACCCCCACAAGGACCCTCATGAGCATTTTTGAGAAGTCGCAGTTGATCTATATTGGGAACACACCATCGAACCAAGCCATCAGGACATACTTTGTAAAGTTGTTCATTGATCTCCATAAAGTACTTGGCTCGATAAAGAAACTATTATTTCTTCTTAAGGTTTAACTCATGTGGTATTTGTTGGGTAAGGAGATAGCTAAGAATGCTACTATACCAATTTATCTTTGTGGGTGATTGATTATTCACTACATCAGCAAAGAGGAATTCATTAGGGAAATAATCAAAAATTGGATACTCATCCTCTTTGTTGTCCCATCGCAACTGAGATAAATGATTAGCAAGTACATTCTTGGTGCCTTTACAATCTATCATCATAGGATTGAACTCTTGTAAGATTACAAGCCATCATATTATATGAGGGCTTAGCATTGGCTTATTCATAAGGAACCTTATTGCACTATGATCTATATGTATATATATTTTATATCCCAATGCATAGTGTTTAAACTTTTCTAGTGCAAACACTACAACAATTAATTATTTCTCTATGGTAGTGTAGTTATGTTGTGCATCAACAATACTTTTACTTGCACAATGGATGTAATAAGGATGCTTCTGGTCATCTAACTATGTAAGTATAGCTCCTAAGGCATAGTTGGATGCATCAATCATGATATGGAATGGTTTGGACCAGTCAGGAGCTTGTAGAATGGGTGTTTCTACCAGCTTCTATTTCAGAGTTTGAAAACCTAATTTGCATTTCTTGGTCCACTTGAAAGGTATGTTCTTTTCGTTAATTTTCATTACTTGAAATCTATGCACACCCTCCATTTGCCTCCCTTTTTAGGCACAATAACTAAGGGGCTAACCCATTTTCTATTAGCAATGGGGTATATAAACCCAGCCTTAAGAAGCTATTTGATTTCTTCCTTAACTACTTGCTTCAGCTTAGGGTTCAATCACCTTTGCAGTTATCTTTGAGGCTTCATGGAGGGGTCAGTGTAAATTCTATGTTGGAATATCCTAGGATCTATTCTAGTTAATTTGGGATATGACCAAGCAAAGGCTTATGACCATTTATTTATTATGTTTAGCAGTTCTTTTTTTCGTTGAGGAGCAAGCTTAGCGTTGATAATTACTGGTTTTTCATTTTTAAGGAACATGTATTCCATATTGGTGGGCAATGGTTTCAGCTCGAGGGGCTCCTACCTAAATTTCTCAGGGATTTTCAACTTCCCCCAGTTAATATTTTCAAGGTTAAGACTTGGAAGTTGGCAATGGACTTTCTCTTATGTGTCTATGCTATCAATGTAAGCACAAGTTAGACCCTCAATTGGTTCCATGCATATGAGTGAATTGCTTTCTTGATCATGTATCAGCCACTGGGTGTCTTCCTGTTGTATGGCTATTGCATACAGGCATCTTTGTGTGTTAATTACTTGTGCACACTGATTGCATGTAGGCAATGCTAAACTTTGCACAAATCATGACCTCTGCATGCAATTACACACTGTGTCACTATATGCAATGCATGAAACTTTCTTCTTCTCAATCTTTCTAAATGTATTTTCCTTTGATATTTCTAGGGAAAGATCATGGATTCCTAGGCATGTGTCGATGGTGTTTAGCCATGCTCTTTCCATTATGATTGGGAAGTCCCCCTTACCGTTGTTCACCTGAATCACTAGGAAATCAACTAGGTACAACCACCCACAAACATTAGTAACAATGTCTTCCACCAGTCCCAATGGGATAGTGATGAACTGCTCAGCCAACTCTAAACAGATGTTGCTCTTTTTCAATGGAGGTAGGTTCTAGGCCTTGTACATTTCTTGAGAAATCAAGTTGACACTGGAACTTGAATCTAAAAGAGCCTTGCATGGTGCATTTCCAACGATTTGTAAGTATATCAAAGGACTCCCAAGATCACAGAATTTTCTGGAAAGGTGGCCAGCTTTGATCCAATTGCTGATGGCATGACCATATGTGTTGAGTGAAATTGGTTGAAGGGGGCTCCAAAGTTTTAATTGATACTAAGGCATCTAAGGAATCATCCTCTTGTGATTGCAAGGGCTTGGTTGGATTGTTGGTTCTAAGAAAAGGTATTTTCTTCATGTGTTTTTTGGAACCAACAGTAAGGTTGAGAGTTAACAAACACTTGGTAAACCCAGTGACACTTAACATCTAGTAGCCCAGAAGTGTTAGGAGATGCTTAGAACATGCTTGGAAGATGGGACCCGATACTTGTGCTAGGAATAGTTAGAATACAAGTTAGGATAATTAGACATTAGATAATAGTTTATTCCTTACTTTTCATACCTTAAATTAGCCACCAAAAGATATGCAAAAAGCTATAAAAATCATTAGCCTTAGTCTCACTTAACCATCGTAAACGGAACATCACAAGTAAGATTAGGAAGACAATGATTGTTATAACCCAAAGTTCCATTGGTTAGAGTTTGGTGTATGTTAAGTACTTACAATCTGCGGAATTAGATTGGGTTGTGTGTGAACACTCGTGATTCGTATGGTTGGTCGTAGGGGTACCTAGCTACTCATCATTGGTACCGTTGCTAGGGACTGTTAAGCCTTTCATGCGTCATCTAACCTTAGTGAGATTATCATTTAAGTCATTGGAATGGACCTAGGATAGAAATATTTACGCACACTAGGCAGATTAAAAATAAATATTAAGGTGCATCGATTACATGGACCATCTAACATCTAGCATGTCTTCTCACAGGAGGGAGATATCCATCCCACTGGTGCCACAAGAATGTCAGGTGGTGTATAAGCATCCCGATGAGTACGTCCCTGATTTGACATTCATCCTACATCAGGATGAGCATCTACGATGGCAGGACATGGAGGGCAATATTGTACACCCTCCTGACCAATTGGCTCCTACAATGCTATTTCATAATCTTGGCAGATTAGGCATCTAGAACCTTGGATCAGAGTATGTCATGGAGGACCATGACTATAAGGAATATCATCCCAATGAGGCTCAACAAGCAAGAGATCAGTAGCAGGTAGAAAAATATGAACAGCTAAAGGCGAAAAAATTCAGTAACCCTTTATTTCCACAAGGGCTGCCAAACAATGGGGATCCCATCTTTCATGACACCCATTCAACCAAACTTCCCATGTAGCACCAAGTCCTCCAATCGATGATTCATTCTAAGCACCTAGGTGGCCAAGATTCCCAAGGGGATGGAGGATCACATAGCAAGGATGAATGGGAAGATTAGGACCATCATCAGGGTAGAGGGAAAGATCCCTCTCCTTCTTCTCCATCCTCTTTCTCTCCTTCTCCTTCATCTAGCTTAGGCTTTGATCATAACCGAGGTAGGAGGAAGCAAAAGGATGGGGGAAAAAAGGTTCAGAAGGATCAGAAGGAGAAATAAGAGGAAACATGTGAACCATCGTGTGATGCTCACTGGCATGAAAGGAGGGATAGCTAGAATCATCATAGACATCATGGTCATCAGCAGGACTATGATTCAGATGAGCCATTGTTGGCTACCCGGAGTATGCTCCAGATCTCTGAGGCAATTCAAATTCCTAGTAGGCACATAAAGGATAGCTGAATCAAGCTTGTTGATATGAACAACATTCCTATATTTGAAGGGGGATACAACTATGATCCGTAGATCCACCTGTAGGCATTCCATGATGCATACACCCTACAAAACATTGACAATGATTGGCAAAGGCTGAAGCTATTCCCTTGCACACTCATCAAAGAAGCTAAAATTCGGTACCAGTCCTTGGAGCTGGAATTAATCAGAAGATGGAGTATGATGCTTGAAATTTTTAATGACAAATATCAAATGTACTCCAGAGTGGTGAACCTGAGACAGTAGATCCAAGGCTAGAAACAAGGAAACCATGAACCCTTGGATGCCACCATGAGTAGGTACTACTCATTGTTCCATCAGTGCCCTAGTCATGGTTACTCTCAGCAGGCACAACTTCGCCACATCATTGATGGGCTCCATTTTGAAATGTGAAAGATCCTTGGCGTGTATGCCTAGGGGTGACTGTCAGAGCTAAGGACCCATTAATTACAACGTCTCATTGAACAGGTGGCCAAGGAGGAAGGAGAACTCAAAAAAAAAGGAGAGTGCAGAAGAATTCAACCAGGATCCTTCCCTCAGAAAAAGGGAAGTCCATTTTTGTGATGAGGAGGAAGAATCATCACTGGAAGCAACAGTAAACTAAAAGACCTTGCCATTACAAAAGTTCACATCTAAAATTTCGGCAAAGGTGGATAAGATGTGGGACTCTTTGGAAAAAAGGGTCCAAAGCATGTTGAAAATTGCAGAGGAGTCTAGAGCACAAGGTAATGACCGTGATCGATGTAGGAAGAAGGAAGCTGAATGTGTCCAATATAAGGGAAAGGGCAAGGTTGCTCTAGCAGAACAGGTTGTAGACTCTGACGCCGAGGAGGAAGATGAATGTGGCATATGCCAATATGAACATCCTAATGGATGTTGTCCTGTGGTGTCACATCTTCAAGAGTCTGGGGTATATGCATTGAACCCTTACTTGGCACAAAGGAAAACACCTTGAAGGTTACCTTATTCACAAGGAAATTCTAAGTGATTCCACTAGCAGCAGCAAGGATACTATCCAAGTGGAACGCCACCACAACCGTATGAATACTTCCAACATTGGAAGCACCCACAAACATGGGGGATGCCACCTCCAAGGCAGCAATACCCTTACAAGTAGCTAGATCCTTATGGGTACTATGTTTAGCAACCAGTCTCTCCAAGGGACTCTTCCAGCCATGTGGCCTTTCAAAGTCATTACCACCTCCCAAAGTACTTTCGCTCTCAATCTCCATCACCCTAGGGGGGAAATGCACATCTTTTCTTTCCTCCATCATCTTCTCCTACCACTCCTCCACCACATCCCGCTCAGCTTCCACCTGCACCTCCGATGTAGGGAGAAATACCTCCATAGCCATAGCAATGAAATAGTACGAGGGCTGTTAACTTACAACCAGCACCTCAGCCGAGTGGACCACAACCCAAGCCATGGAAACATCCCTTTTTCCAGCCCAACACTTTGAACATACCCTTGCATACACATGTGGTCAGTGCCTTTGAACCTACAAGCTCCTCCACTACTCCACCACCTAAGTAGCCTCAAAGCCAATAACAACAATAGAACTCCAACGTCCAGATGGTCATGCTCATGCATTTTGTGACCTACTAGATCAAAGAAGGTCACCTTCCCTAGAAATTGAGTGATCCAGGAAGCCCCCTCATTTATCTTTAGGTGGCAGGGAATGAGCCATGTAAAGCTCTTCTGGACTAGGGGTCAGGGATCAATTTGATCTCTCATGATATGTACAAGAATTGGAACCTACCCCTGCTAAAGAAGAGCAAATTTTGGCTCAAGTTAGTAGACCAATCCATCACCGTTCCCTTGGGATTGGTGGAGGACATTGTGACCATCGTCTGTGGGTGGTCCTACCTTGCTGATTTCCTAGTCATCCGTGTAGAGAAATGTAAGGGAAACTTTCGAATCATCATGGGAAGGACCTGGCTAAGCATGGTGGATGCACGACTAGGCCTCCGTGATCTATCCCTTGATATTTCCAAGGAAAATCCTTTCAAGAAGATCGAGAAGAAGCACGTTCCATGCATCACATACAGTGACTCAGGGTGCAACTTTGTGCAACAATTATGGTCTGCTAAGAGGATATCCCTTCAAGCATGTAGCCAGTGTACTAAGGAATCACTTGTTCAACAGTGCTTGTACGTAGCAGCCACTAACCAAGAAGGAACCCACTGGTTGACAACTGATGCTAGCAGCACATTGTGCATGGAACCATCAGAGGGGTTTGTACAAGCCTACATTGATAGCAGAGATGAAATGGAAGAGATTCATCAACAGGTCTCCACTATTAATGACCAAGATGACTGGGGACAACTAGAAATATTTGAGAGCTTCAAACAAGAGCCCCTAGAGTTAAAGTATTCACTAGCTCACTTAGAGTATGCATTTCTGCAAAATGGCAAGCTGATAATAATTAATGCCACCCTTGCTCTAGAATAGAAGAAGAAGTTGCTCGAGGTGGTAAACAAATTGGTTGCTGCATTTGCATGGTCATATCCTGAGTTGACTGGAGTTGATCCCAGGGTTTGCCAGCATCAGATCTATCTTAACCCTTCCATGAAGCCACGATGATAGCCACAAATACTGTTGAATCCCATGTTGAATTAGGTTGTAAAAGATGAAATCGAACAGTTGCTAAAGGTAGGATTCATTTATACTGTAGCCAATAGTGAATGGGTTAGCCCACTCTTTATCGTGCCCAAGAAAGGTGGCAAGTGGAGGGTTTGTATTGATATCTGATTACTTAATATGGTGACCTTCAAGGACCACTTCCTGCTCCCATTTGTGGACCAGGTGTTGGACACCATAGTAGGGCACCTCTACTACAGCTTTTCGGATGGTTATAGTCGTTATAACTAGATCCAAATAGCACTAGAGGACCAGCCCAAAACTACTTTCACGAGTCCATGGGGGACTTTTGCATACAAGAAGATGCCCTTTGGCCTATGCAATGCACCTGCTACATTCCAATGCCTTGTCCTAAGCATCTTCCAACAACAAATTGGTAATGGTGTGAAAGGCTTCATGGATGACTTCTCCACCTATGGGGCCACGTTCGAGCAAGCCTTTAACCATCTTGAGTAGGTTGTCATACAGTGTGTAGACACCAATTTGCGGCTCAATTAGCAGAAAAGCCATTTGATGGTCCAAGAAGGCATTGTGTTGGGGCATCGCATCTCACAAATAGGGATTAGTGTAGATGTTGAAAAGATCAAGGTTATCCAAGGAATCACCCGCCAACCAAGTACTGTCAAAGATGTCTGGTCATTCCTTGGACACACTGGTTACTACCGGAAATTCATTGAAAACTTCTTGAAGATCACCAAGCCATTGGTAGAGCTGACAAAGAAGGATGCTCCATTCATCTAGACTAAAGAGTGCAAGTCTGCATTCCAAGTTCTGAAATAGAAACTCGTAGAAACTCTAGTTCTACAAGCCCCTGATTGGTCCATACCCTTTCATATTATGACGAACGCATCCAAATTTTCCATGGGAGCCGTGATTACACAATATGACGATCAAAAACATCCTTATTATATCCACTATGCAAGGCGTAGCATTGTGGGTGCTCAGTTGAACTACACCACCATTGAAAAGGAGTTAATGGTAGTGGTGTTCACCTTGGACAAATTCTAGCACTATGTGCTTGGATACGAGGTGTTTGTGCATACTGATCATAGTGCTATCTGGTTCCTGATGAATAAACCAATAGTGAGCCCCCACATAATCCTGTGTGGTTGGTGATTCTTCAAAATTTTGATCTTACCATGGTAGACAGGAAGGGGACTGAGAATGTGGTTTCTGACCACTTGTCTCGATTGCGATGGGATGACATAGAAGAGGAGGATCCCTTATCCGAACAATTCCCAAATGAACTCCTCTTCACAAGCATCGTTGATTTTCAAGCACCCAAGGAATCCCCTTGGATCAACTACATCCTCACCTACCTCACAACCCAGGAGTTGCCTAAGGAGTGGAACCATCGGCAAAAACAACAGTTTCTCCATAAGGCCAAGCATTCCATGGAAATCAATGGCCACCTTTACAAGGTGTGCATAGATGGCTTGGTTTGATGGTGTGTCCCTGATGATGATACGATGCACATCCTCTAGGATGCTCATGAGGGCCCTTGTGAGGGCCACTATGTTGGATGTCACACTGCCATTAAGATCCTGCTTGCAGAGTATTACTGACCCACTATCTTCAGGGATGTAGAATGGTTCACCCGCTCCTGCAAATGATGCCAGAGGGACGGTGGGATGATGTCAAGGTTAGAGGAACCTTAATAGTGGATCTAGCCACTAGAGCCCTTTGACATTTGGGGCATCGACTTCATGGGACCCATCACACCCTTGTCAAATGGAAAGGCATATATCATCATTGCCGTGGACTACTATACAAAGTGGGCATAAGTGGCCGCCGTCATGAACTGTTCTTCCAACACCACCACACAATTTGTCCAACAAAAAATCGTTAATAGGTTTGGAGTGCCACGTGCACTCATTTTGAATAATGGAACTCATTTTACGGGTGTCACTTTTCAAAACCTCATGCAACAATTAGGGGTAACACATAAATCCACAACTCCCTATCACCCCAAGCCAACAGGCAGGCCAATGTCACCAATAGGGAGATCACCAAGATCCTTACCCGAACCATCAGTAAATACAGGAGGGATTGGAGCACTAAGCTTAACGATGCCCTATGGGCCTATCGCTCCACTTGGAAAATTCCTGTAGGGTACTCTCATTATGAGTTAGTGTACAGCAAGTTGCCAACACTTCCAATCCAAGCAGAACTCTGGACACTATCCACTTCCAATGACCTCGGCCTTGACCTACCACTAGCACAACATGAATGACTAATCAATTTAAGTGTGCTAGATGAGAATTGATTAGTGGCCTTATCCTCCAATGAGATCCACAAGGCCTACAATAAAAAACGACATGATCTTAGGATTCAGAAGGTCATGTTTCGATGTGGAGATAAAGTTTTGTATTGGAACCCCTCACACATATCCCAACCGACCAAGTTTCAAACATTGTGGGAGGGATCTTACATCGTCTCTGAAACCTTTCCATCCTGGGCCTTTCTCATCCACAAATCTACGGACCACACCAAAACACAGTTAGTCAACTGCCAACAACTGAAACCTTTCCACAAATTCCACTCAACCAGTGCAACCACCTCATCATTGCCAAGTCAGCCACGCTTCATTTTTCGTGTCTCCTCCTTTCCACCTAGTCATGGGAGAGACCATCATCCCTACTGATCCATTCCACTACACCCCTCGCCATTTTGTCATTTTTTGTTTTACACATTTTTGTTTTTCTCCTTCGTTTATACGTTTGCAACTTCTTTGTACATTTTTTCCTTTTTTTACTTATTTTTCATTTCTTTGTGCATGTTCTATTTTTTTCACGTAATTGCTAATCTGTCGTCTTGTTGCCTTCAAATGTCTAGTGCGGATGATTTTCGTTGCGATGGGTAATGTACACTCGTCTACCTAGTTGTCTAGTTTCTACTCTCGCATGGTTCTTTTTGGACATTACGTCTACTCTCCACTCATAAAATCGGCAGTGAGTTCACGTCATCCACCCATGCACCCACTCCATGATTTCCCTTCTGTTGAGCACATGCAACCCCTTACCTTAATAACATTTTAATTAATATGTGACTTGTGTAGTTCCCAGACTGAGGGATGACCCAATGGTTTGAATCGGGTGTGAGTTCAAGGGTGAAACACCACTAATTTAAGCCTAGCACTTTGAATTAAAAATGACTCAAGCCCTTTCAAGCATTCGGAAGGAAACATTTGGCTAAGGCATCAAGCTCACACCTAGCCTGACCAAGGTAGTTTGCTCATCTTCAGCATGAATAACTACAAAATCAAATCAAAAGTGGTAGACGATTGCCCAAAGTTCAAAAATTCCAATGTCCAACATCCTGCATCCAAAATTATCTAGATCACACACAGAAGACTTGGATCGCAAAGTAGTAAGGAACACAACGTTTTGTTTGAAAGCATTCAACAACAAACTTCTGTATTTTACTATTTTATGTTAGAACATGCCTGGATCTGGAGAGCATCACCAGCGCTATTTCAAAATGGTCCATTGATCAAAGGAAAAATGCTACATCAATCCTTTGTATTAGTGTAATCACATCTACAAGCCAACCTGGTGGTGGGGAAAAGAGAATTCCTGACCCACAACATGAAGCTCGGATTATACAAATGTAGGGGCCGTCAGAATCAAGCAAAGATACCCTTCTCTTCATCTTCTTCACAAAACCCAAGACAGGGCAATGAAGATAATGTAACAAGTTGTAGTAGTTACATGAGCTCATTAGATCTTTCCCGCCTGAGAGATTTCCTGTCTGATTCGGCAAACTATGCTTCAGACTTGTAAACCCTGCTACTCGAAGAAGGAGGGGATTTGGTAAAGAGTGCAACAGAGACTGTGCTAAAAAAGGGTTGGAACCATTATGTGCTACTCCCAAAGGCAATCATCATGGTGGCATCATGGGGATTGAAGAGCATTTAAAAACTATGCTAGAAATGTTAGAATTTGAAAGTGATGAAAAAAAAGTTGTTGCAGTAGTGCTGTTCGGATTCAGAGGAATAGGCAAGATAGTCCTGGGAGATGCAGTATACTACAACATCAACATTCTAGGATATGGGTTTTCAAATGTGAAGCTGTTTGAAAACATTCATAGCAAACCCATGATCACAAAAGTTCAAAAAAAAATCATGGATGATATCATAGACCAGAAATTTGAGGATCCAAGATCAGAGACTAAAGGGGAATACAACCTACAAAGGCTACTGGAATCCGCACCCTGTTTTGTATACATTGACAATGTGCTGGATGCCCAGGAGCTTTTCAGGCTGTTGCCCACATGGCTTCACACCTGCAATAAACTGAGCTACTTCTAATAGCCAGAACTTTAGATGTTGTAGATAGCACGCCTGTACCCAACGACAGAGATTTCTCCACTGGCGGCAATCGCTAGAACAGCGGGGCCGGGGGTGGCTAAGGTAGCCATCTTGAATCGAATCCGTTTGGTGGAGGAAATCATCGTCCATTCTGGCACTTCTACGACTGTTTCACTACCGCCAATGTGCCTTCCTGCACCTGCCGCTATCCATGATCCATGCTAGCGCCACTGCTTCTATGCCCCCGTCATGTTGCCGCTTCATGCCATCCATTGCTCACCATTTTCGTGCATTAGGGTTACGCCAGGCAGGCCTGTATAGGCCACTAACCAAAAACCTCAACCCAAGAATCCACTGAAACCCTCACTGGTCATTCTCCCAATCTCACAATTTTCACTGAAACCTTTGCCACATGTCTTGCTACCTGCCACCGTTGCCATCGTTCCAGGCACCACCGGCAACTACCCCTCCTCTCCGATCTGTGATTCTGTATCCTGCATTACTTTGATGGCCAGTAACGCCCACCCCTGATGCAATGATCATAGAAAAATGAAAGGTTGGTTCGAGTTCCATAAATCTGTATGATGGAAAGGGGACATGGAAGCCCATTCAAAATCAGACCAGATGTTCAACACAAAAAAAAGATATAATTTTTCAAGCGAGTAGGAGTCGGAGTTAATCCTTCTAAATTTTCTTTGAAAATTTTTATCGCTTGAGGGCTTTTCTAAATTGTTTGTATTTTCATGGGCTTGAATGACCCAGAAATTGTAAAATACATTGAACTTGGTCAAAGAATGCAAATATCTAGCACACATCCAACTCATGCACAACTATCCAGCACACATTCAACTCGTGCCAACTATCCATGGGACACATGTCATTAGATATATTTTCCTCTCATCTCCCAGCCATTGATTCCATTCTTGAATTTCATGAACAAGCCTAGCCCAACCCTATAAATACCCTATCAATTCACATAAATTAAGAGGCAAAAAAAAATTGGGAGGCAAAAATTGAAGAGATTGGAAATTCTAAGAGAGGATAGAACCTACAATCCTTGGGTGCCCTACACACCTAATTTTTGGCATCCAAGAATTTCTCACATTCATCACATCACATCGCATCATATCATCCCGGGGCTAGGCATTTGACTTGCCATCCACATATGTGCAACTATGCTTTGACCGGTGAACATTTATTTTAAAACAATACAATATAGTTTCATTATTTCCTTCCATTTACATTCTTTAATTCTGTTTATGATTTTTTATTTTTTATACAAATATAGCTTTGTTTATGCTTTATTTATAATTCAGTATGCTTTGTTTACATTTCGTATCATTGTTTGCATTCCGTTTACATCCCGTTTACAATAACCCCAGCGCTAGCCGTAGCTTACGCTTGGGGAAGTCCTTGGCTGATTTGCGTGCAAACCATCCAAGGCACTCTACCTTCGTCCCTTTTCTAGCTTGCTCTCAAGATAAGTCAGGGTTGGCTATGCCTATCCAATAATCTCTCAGTGTCTGTTTCCCTTCCAGCCTTACACTGACGATTTAGGTCAGTATAGTTTTTGGCGCTAGAAGGAGGGACACTTTCTTGTTATTGGTTAAAACGTCACTACCTGTCAAAACTCATCCATATTGCCAATTTGAGTCTCCTCGTCCCTATTGATCACAATGAACTTGTGTCACACCACACTACAACTTCTCATAATCCAACTCCATTCGTCTACCCCAGTCCACTCACGTTTATCATGGAATCTCCCCAAGTCAACCCAGTAACACTACTGATTGCTCACTTTGGGGCTGAAGCTTCAAACCCTGTGACTACTACAGAATCTATAACCATTATTGAACACATAAATCATCAAGGCCCTACATGCCAATTCCTCAGGCTACAGGGCAAAGGCCCTATTCATGCAACTCTTACACCTGAATAGTATAACTTTCTTTGTGTCAAAATCCAAGCCAACCTACCCATTGATCGTGTAGAGAGGGAAGCTAAGAAAGAATATGAATTCATCCACAAAGAAGGACGTGAGTTTATCCCTTCAGCTTTTGACATAATCCCACTATCTGAAGACCATCATAAACTCATATCCCAACCTCTTATGGCTAGAAGTCAAGCCTTACAACTACCTCCCATAGAGCCTCAAGATGAAGAAGATGACTTTGCAGCCCAATCCAAACATGGAGAACCATACCATACCATTAGCCCTCATGCCCACACAAACCCATTATTCCATCCTTTCCTAGAAGAAACTATGTTTCCTTCTTCATCCGCAAATACTCGAGCACCTGTTCCCCATTCCATTTCTTATCTTCTCCATGCTTAATAGCATTCACTCTGCTGCATCCACTTCCATCATTCCTTCACCAGTACAGTCCCAAAAACTCCCCCAAACCAACGCAGGGTCAATCTTACAACCTCAAGTAATTGGAATGCCATCAGTCATACCAGCTTCCACATCCACCCATTACATACCTCAGGTACAAATCCATGGAGCACCATTGATTACTCCAACCCAACATATTCAGGGTGTTACCTCACAACCTGTGGCTGGGCAGTGGGTTCCACCAGTAGTCTCAGTCCCGAATACCATCCAACCACAACAAATGTTAGCCCAACAACCTTTCTTTCCACAAACAATGCAACAATTAAATCATTATCATCCACAATCCACTCAATCCACTGGTTTGCCTACTACCCAAGAATGGGCAGACACACAAAAAATGATGCACTCATTGGCAGAGGAATTAAAACACCTTAAAACTTTCAACAATGAGGAAGTCAAGGTACTAGATTTCTATCAAGATGACCCGATTGATCCCTCAGTTCCACCCTTAACCTTGTCAAAGGAAGTCTTGTTACCTTAGTTGACCAAGTACAATGGAGAAGGGGACCCTAAAGCCCACCTAGTGACATTTAGAATCGAAAGTCTTTTACTTAAAGCATGGCCCCATGTAATTTTGTGAGTGTTTGCAATGTCCTTAACTAGAAAAGCCTTAGACTGGTATCGATCTTTACCCTGTAGCTCCATATCTTCTTTAGAGAATTTTTTGCATCAGTTTCAAGTACAATTTGAAACCTGAAGCCACGTTAGATAGCTTGATTCAAGTTAAACAAGCGCCATTAGAGTCAACGCAAAAATTTATCCAAAGGTAGAGTGTAGCCTTAAACAAACTTCATGAACCTATCCCTGAAACATATTTACTCACTATCCTTAAGTCAGTCATGAATGACTTTCTTAAGTAAAAAATTTACTACCTGAAAGCCCGCACATTGAGCCAAGCATTCATGCAAATCAAAGACATAGAAGAAGCGGCACAAACAAGTAATAACCCAACCTAATCAACCTTTAGGAGCCAACACATGAGGAAAGATAAATCCAAAACAACGGTAGTAGCAGTGGCTGAGGGAAAACAACCTGCTATCTCAAACGACTATGAAAGAACCATGCCCAGTCATACACCTAAAAATTCATCAAATAGAAACAACAACACAAGTCATGTCATACCTTCGAAAGGAAAGACCCTACTCAATACACACCATTGCCCATGAGGCCTTTACAACTGCTTGATCAACTTCAACATAAACATATGTCTCTTACGGCCTTACAAATACATGATCGTTTTTGCGAATTGGCCAAAAATCCAACCTTAGCAATAGCCAACGAACCTCCCATTCCAAAAGACTTTAGGTTGGATGATAGGTTTTGTGAATATCACCAACGGTGTGGTCATGGGACTGATTACTGCTTTGCATTGAAACAAGACATACAACGCATGATAGATAGAGGTGAAGTAGTGTTCGATGAGACAAACGCGGTAAGGCCCCAAAACCAATCCATGGGGGTCTACAAGGATCCTCTCAATACCAATACCAACGATGCCCTATATGTGCTTAATACTATCCATGTGGAAGATAGACAAGACGTTCCTCGAAAGCCTTTTGTGATTCTTGGGCATTCAAAAAACACACCTACCCCAATATATCCTCAAACCCCTTTTATCATGCACACATCCCCCACACCATCAAAACCATTCATCATCCGCATACCTCCTTCGGTTGCCACCACAACAAACATAGCATCTGAAAACCGACCCATTGCCTTTGTGGTCCGGATGCCAAAACACCTTGGCGTACAACCCACCTCCACTTCTCAACGACCTTTGCGAGGACATCCTACCGATAGGCTAATAAGAGAGTGCTTGGAAAGAGAAAAAAGAGAGTGCATGGAAAGAGTAAACCGTGGACACGAATTAGGACTACCAAAGCCTACACCACTAAACACTGACCCATGAGTCTGTACGTTAATGAGCCTAGTACAAGTTACCAAAACAAAGATGAAGTCGCGAGTCATATCCCAAGCTCAGCATCCTCAGCTACTAACGTAAAAACCCCTCCATAAGAAATACGAATGCTAAGTCAAATGGACCAAATCTCTACAAATAAGAATGCCCCAAATGGTAAAGACCTAGCAAATGCACTGACCCAGGTCACACAAGCCTTAAAACAAAAGAATACTTCTTTAAGTTTGTATGACTTAGTAATGACTTCACCAGTACATCGAGAGGCTCTTGTACAAATCTTAACTTCAATTCTTGTTAGTGAGGATCTTCCTGTAGATGAACCATCCATTTATGCAGTATTATCCCCACAACTTCAGGAATTGAAGACCACATCCTTAGAGTTCCACATTAAGGACGTTAAGCTAGATGAGAAAATAGGGGAAATCACCATGGCCCCTATGTTTATAATAATACAGGTTGATCATTTCAAAATATGTATGATGCATGTTGATGATGGTGAGGCAACAAATGTAATACCTTTTTCTGTCATCGAAAAATTGGGACTCACTGAACAAGTACAACCCACATCAACCTCTTTCCTGAGACCTTTCAGTGGTTCCCGTGTGGGAGTAAAAGGAATGGTTATCTTAGATTTCATAGCAAGTGACCAATTCCCTACATCGGTTGAATTCATAGTGGTTGATGAAATTCCAAGGTTTAATCTGATCCTAGGATGTCCTTGGCTAGCTCAACTTAAGGCCGTATCTTCACTAATCCATCAGGAGATACACCTACCTTACGAGGAGGTGAGATCATCATACATGGGGATACAACAACATCGATCACTTCCTCATACCTTGAGGTAGGTCAAGGGTCAGAAATTGAGTTCGTTAACCCTAAACAAGAAACCATGAACATACATCAGAACATGAACCTAATTTTGACTTACAATCCAACTAGCACTAAAGAAACACAAGAAGATGCAGACATAGGAGCCATTCCTACTAATGTCTCTTGGTCAGAACTACCCTTTGACATCACCGATGAAGGGGAAGGTGAATATAAAATCATACCCATATGCCTAGCCCCACACATTAACCTACAAAAGATCAAGAGGCAACTCAACAACTAGAACGAATGCTACGAACTTTCCAAAATGACATTAAACTATGAACTATCTGAAATGACGTTAAACTACGAACTATCTGAAATGACGTTAAACTAAAAACTATCTGAAATGACGTTAAACTATGAACTGTCCAGTATGATGTTAAAACATCCAACAAATGTCTGCAATGACATTAAAATAGCCATGGTTAGAAATGGTTGGTTCCATTTAAAACTTCTTGAAAACGTTACTACCTTTGGCCCACCATGACATAAAACTGGTAATCCTTTCTTTAACAACAGATGCAACAGTCCATCAAGACTTTAAACTGATGTACCAAGCCCAAAACGGCTTTAAACTAGAGCAAAAAAATTATAGATTTACAAACTCTCTTCATCTTACATTGAATTTTCTCTTACAAGTTACAACTTACGATTTAGATTCTTGCACGGTCATTGCTTTCTTTTCCAAGTATTTACCTTACATCTTGCTCTACACTTTAGAAATTTATGTTACATTTAGTTGCACACATATACTCTAGAAAATAAATAAATAAAATAAAAAACATGAAAAATGACAAAAATATTTACATGAAATGTAAAGATAATGAAAGGATGCAACCATTTTATACCACAATTAAATTTATGCCATCACATTGATCTTTATACATTCCACCAGCTTAGTTATCATATATTCATTTACACTTTGTAACTCTCCTACTGAGGGATTGTTTCTTATTTTTCTGGTGGAATGTATAAAGATCCGCCTACAACATCCTCTCAATATTGTCTCTCAACGGACCATACATAAATGTAGAAAGAGCGATCCGCCTAGAATCTTTAGATCTAAATCCATCCACCTATACCGATTTGATAGCCTCCACTCAAGAAAGGTCAAACTGGCCTAAAAACGTAGCTAAAACTCTAGATCTAGAAGCTAACAGTATCACTAAAGATCCTCTAGTTGAAATTCCCATTACCACAGTCAATGACGAAGCTAGAAACTTGAAATTAAGTGCCTTACTAGATCCACAACTCGTAGGTGACATATCTCAGGTTTTAAAAGACAACATAAAGACATTCGCATGGTCATATATAGACATGCCAGGACTAGACCCACGGATCATCCAACATACCATTATTCTTGATGAAAAAATCAAACCAGTAAAACAAAAAGCACAAAACGTTAGACCCAAAATGGCATTAGCAGTCCACGCTGAGATCACAAAGCTCTACCAAGCTAGTTTCATTCGAGCCATCGACTATTCCGATTGGGTATCAAACATTATTGTAGTCCCCAAGAAGAACAGTAGTATACGCATATGCATTTACTTCCGTGACCTCAACATAGCCACTATAAAAGATGACTTTCCTCTGCCCAACATTGATCAACTTATTGACACGATAGCTGGGCATGCACTATTATCCTTTATGGATGGATTTTTAGGCTACAATCAAATAAGAATTAATCCAGAGCATTAACTTAGAACAAATTTTATGACACCTTAGGGGAAATTTTGTTATATGATGATGTCATTTGGCCTTAAAAATGTAGGTGCTACATATCAGCGAGCAATGACATACATATTTAGTGACTACATGCTTAATTAGCTCAATGATTATGTCAATGATATAGCGGTCAAGTCAAAAACAACTAAACAACATGAAAAAGATCTAGACTTAGTGCTTAAACATTGTCTCAAATATGACCTTAGGCTCAACCCAAAAACGTATGTCTTTGATGTTAAAACAGGCAAAATGCTTGGTTTCCTAGTTTCCAAAATAGGGATATAGGTACACCCCGATAAGGTTAAAGCAATAACTAATATGCAACCACCAAGAAACCTTACCGAACTACGTGGCCTCCAAGGTAGGCTGCAATTCATTAGATGCTTTATCTTAAGACTGATGGATAAGTTGAGTTCCATGCAGCATCTATTACAAAAGAATGTATATTTCCAATGGACTCAACAATGCCAAGAAGCATTTGAGAACATAAAACAAGAGTTGGCCCAGCTACCAACTGTTTATCCTCCACAAAATGACAAACCTTTTTACATCTATCTTGCAACTTCTAGTTCTTCCATTGCATCCATGCTTTGTCAAAAACATCAAGATGGGGCCGAGATCCCTGTATACTATCTAAGCCATGCTTTAATAGCCCATGAACAATAATACAACGATGTAGAAAAATCATGCCTCGCCCTCATCTTCTCTTTAAAGAAATGACGACATTATCTCTTCCGTAGTCAAGTTTACATCATCTACAAGGATAATGTTCTTCGTGCCATCACTAATAACATCTATGAGTCAAGTAGGTTAGCTAGGTGGAAAGCGATGATTGTAGAGTTCAATTTACACTATGTCACTCAATCTTCCATGAAAGGTCAACCAATAGCCATGCAACTAACCATCTCACCGATGCACGATCAAGCAATGATAAACCCCAAATTCCCAGATAAAAATGTTAACAGTATAGACACCGTACCTGATGATTATGAGGCAATCCTCTACTTCGATGGAACCTCAACCTCTCGAGGAGGAAGTCTCGCATCTATTTTAACATACCCCTCTGGAGAAATCCAACCTTCTTCCTACCACTTAAAATTTCCTTGCATCAATAACGTAGTAGAATATGAAGGTCTTCTTAGAGGACTTCAAGTAGTGTTAACTTCGGGAATCTCATGCCTTGTAGTTCGAGGTGATTTGCAATTAGTTATTAATCAAGTCACTGAAGTCTACGCATGCAAAGCTCTCCATTTGCAACCATATTGCGATTTGACTAAACATCTAGTGAGGCAACTAGTAGAAGTGGATATACAACATGTCCCTAGAAGCAAAAATACTGTTGCTAATGCACCTGCCACACTAGCCTTAAACATGACACCTGAAATGTTTCATGCATTGCCTAGTTCTATAACTAGTTGTGCTGAACCTATAATTAATGCTCTAAATAAAGTACCTATAGCATTTGTTAGTACAACACACACAATAGAATGGTATGATGACGTAAAAGAGTACCTTCTAAGAGGCGAACCTCCACAACACTTAACAAGTGCTCAAAAGGACACCATATGAAAACGTTCCCACCAATACACATTAATAGGTGGCACCTTTTGTCGTAAATCATATGAAGGTATTCTGCTAATGTGCATTAGTAGCATTGATGGTCAAACGATTGTAGAATAAATCCATGAAGGACTTTGTGGATGGCACATAGCACCTAAAGCAACGGCAACGAAGATTAGACGCTTAGGCTATTACTGGCCACACATGCAATACGATTGCATCTCCAAGGTTAGAACATGTGACATCTACCAAAAGCATGGTCATCTGATACATGTGCCACCTAATGAATTGCACACCACACAAATCACATGGTCATTCCAAAAATGGGGTTTAGACTTAATTGGAGCAATAATGCTGTCATTTTCAGTAGGCCATAGCTTCATTATCACTACAACCGAATATTTCACAAAATGGGTGGAAGCTATTCCTCTTAGGAAGATCACATTAAAACACGTTTGCACCTTTAAAATGAAAAATATTGTAACTCGTTTTGGTATTTCAATGACCATCGTTACTAACAATGGGCCACAATTCAGTAGCACAGATACCAAAAGCTTTTGTGAAAGTCTGGGCATTAAACATGTGTTTTCATCACCTTACTACCCACAGAGCAATGGTTAAGCAGAGGCTACAAACAAAACTATCATCATAGTGCTCAAAATGATGCTGAATCAGAGCAAGAAATGATGGCATAAACAATTAGTCTATGCATTGTGGGCTTATAGAACGACACATAGAACATCCACACGTAAAACTCCATATAGTCTTGTATATGAATCTGAAGCTGTTTTACCTTTAGAATTGTAGGTTCTTTCATTGCGGATAACTCTCTCCAGTCTCCTCGATGAAAGCCAAAACAATGAATTGCGCATTTCTAACCTCGACTCAGTAGAGGAGGAATGTGTACGAACTCTTAATCAAATTGAATGGTACCAAAAACAGCAGAGACAAAGGCACAAGCACGATCTCCACAAATGCCTAATCAAAGAAGGAGATCTAGTCCTTAAGGTTTCTTGAGAACATCCAAATAAATTCTCAACCAACTCGGAAGGGCCTTATTTAGTCACCAAGGCATACAACAATGGAGCATTCAAACTTGCTAACATGGACAAAAATGAGTTCGCCAATCCTACAAACCACTTGTACTTGAAAAGGTACTATGTCTGACAAACTTGAGGTATGTCATAGTCCTGGCATTATGACTTAAAACTAATACCACAGAATAGTCATGGATCATGACTTAAAACTAATACCATAGAATAGTCCTGGATCATGACTTAAAATTGATACCACAGAGTTCTATCCGGTATGACACTAAACTGCTACATCCATCCTCCATGACATCAAACTAGCATCCAGAGTCCACAAACACTATAAACTAGTTTGCCTCTTCATAGTTTTCCATGACTATAAACTAGCAATGCACCATCCACCACGACGCTAACCTGGCACTGTCTAAGGGGTTATGATGTGAAACTAATCCACAATAGTATGCTAAGGCTATAAACTGGTGACATCATTGACGACCAGGAAATACTTGAAAAGATCTATTGTTGTAGGTGGTTGTTCCTATTCCACAAAGACTTGTTACATGGTTCATCTCATGGGGCCCTAATGAAACTGATGTTGTTCATGATTCTGTCTGCTTTGGAAATTCCACGTGGTGACTCCATCTCCTTGTCTAAAGTGTTTAGCTAACTGTTTCATTTGTGGTTTTTTTGTCTTCTTGGAGTTGTGTTTGTAGGATGACAATTCTTAGGCGTTCGTGCATAGATGCACTTCATCATGACGACAAGGTATCACGTTTTTCCTGACGCACATGACTGGGTTAATCAATCCATTCATAAGTACATTCCCAATTCCTGATACATTCCCTATTCCCCATCATGCTACCTTATCCTAATCAATTACATTCCCTTTGATACGTTCCACTCATCTCAAAACTCTTGATACACTATTGCATACTGTAGCTCTCTAAGCAGTTGCGACGCAAAACACAATACATAGTATATGATGCAAAATGCAAGTGCTCATACATAAGCATGGCACAAAAAGCAAGCTCTTTCAAAAAGACCAAAAATAAAAGAAAAAGGAAAAGACAAAATAAAGTGAAAATAAGAAAAAGAAAATAAACAAAGAAAAAGAGAACAAAAAAGGTCAAAGAGAAAAATGCATAGAAAAGATCTTCATGACCCCATTGACATCATAAACAAAAGAGTATTGGCCATTCTCATACAAGCCCCACGTGAGAAGGAAATTGTCTTGAAAACCAGTTACACTTGTGTCTCAAAGAGACCATGTTGCACATCATTGCATGGCTTTGGCTATTTACAACGGGCCTTGTAAACACTCTATAGGAGTCCTGTTTCACCAAAGAACGCACTTCCTATGTCTTGGCTTCGATTCTACTGAACACTGGCTATGGACAAGGACCAAAATACAGCTCATTCGCATAAGAGCACTCCTCTCCCACAATCCCGATAGCAATCATAACCCTTGATCAACTCCTGACTTCCTCCAGTTACAATCCCTTACATATTCAACCACATCCCCTCAATCCTATGTACTTTTGAAAACGGTGTGATAATATCCAGCCAAGGCCTGAAGGTTAATGTTTGGTACTTTTTTGTTCATGGTGTTTGCACTTCTTTGTCAATGCCTCTCAGGTGAATTCCTCCAGACGTCAACAAAGAGGGGCCAATGAAACACCACTAATTTCAACCTAGCACTTTGAATTGAAAATGACTCAAGCCCTTTCAATCATTCGGAAGGAAACATTTGGCTAAGGCATCAAGCTCACACCTAGCCTGCCTAAGGCAGTTTGCTCATCTTTAGCATGAAAAACTCCAAAAATCAAAACAAAAGTGGAAGACCATTGCCCAAAGTTCAAAAATTCCAATGTCCAACATCCTGCATCCAAAATTATCCAGATCATACACAGAAGAGTTGGATCACAAAGCAGTAAGGAACACAATGTTTTGTTTCAAAGAATTCAACAACAAACTTCTGTATTTTACTATTTTACATTAGAACATCAAGCTTGGATTATACAAATGCAGGGGCCTTCAAAATCAAGCAAAGATACCCTCCTCTTCGTCTTCTTCGCAAAACCCAGGACAGAGCAATGAAGATAATGTAACAAGTTGCAGTAGTTATGTGAGCTCATCAGATATTTCCCACCTTAGAGATTTCTTGTCTAATTCGGCAAAGTGTGCTTCAGACTTGCAAACCCTACTACCCAAAGAAGGAGGTGATTTGGTAAAGAGCGCAGCAGAGACTCTGCTAAAAAATGGTTGGAACCATTATGTGCTACTCCCAGAGGTAATCATCATGGTGGCATCATGGGGATTGAAGAACTTTTAAAAACTGTGCTAGAAATGTTAGAATTTGAAAGTGATAAAAAAATGTTGTTGTTGTAGTGCTGTTCAGATTCAGAGGGACAGGCAAGATAGTCCTAGGAGATGCAGTATACTGGAGTATCAACATTCCAGGATATGGATTTTCAAATGTGAAGTTGTTTGAAAACATTCATAGCAGACCCATGATCATAAAAGTTCAAAAACAAATTATGGACGATATCACAGACCAGAAATTTGAGGAGCCAGGATCAAAGACTGAAGGAAAATACAGCCTGCAAAGGCTACTGGAATCTACACCCTGTTTTGTATACATTGACAATGTTCTGGATGCCCAGGAGCTTTTCAGGCTGCTGCCCACACAGCTTCACACCTACAACAAACTGAGGCTTCTTCTAACAGCCAGAAATTTAGATGTTGTAGACAGTGTGCCTATACCCAACGACAGAGATTTCTCCGATGGCGGCAATCGCTGGAACGACAGGGCCGGTGGCGGCTAAGGTAGCCATCATGAATCGAATCCATTTGGTGGAGGAAATCATCGCCCATTTCAGCACTTCTATGACCACCGCACTACCGCTAATGTGCCTTCTCACACCCGCCACTATCCATGATCCACGCCAACGCCACTGCTTCTGTGCCCCCGTCGTGCTGCCACTTCACGTCATCCATTGCTCGTCATTGCCGCGTGTCAGGGTCACGTCACGCAGGCTTGTGTAGGACACTAAGCAAAACCCTCAGCCTAAGAATCCATTGAAACCCTCACTGGCTGTTCTCCCTATCTCACTATTTTCACTGAAACCTTTGCTGCGTGTCTTGCTGCCTATCGCCATTGCCATTGTTGCAGGCACCACCGGCAACTACCCCTCCCCTCCGATCTTTGATTCTGTATCCTGCATTACTTTGATGGCTAGTAACATCTGCCCTTGATGCAATGATCATACAAAAATGAAAGCCCGATTCGAGTTCCAGAAATTTGTACAATGGCAAGGGGACATGGAAGCCCATTCAAAATTGGATTAGATGTTCAACATAAAAAAAAGATATAATTTTTCAAGTGAGCCGGAGCCGGAGTTAATCCTTCTAAATTTTCTTTGAAAATTTTTATCGCTTAAGGGATTTTCTAAATTGTTTGTATTTTCATGGGCTTGAATGATCCACAAAACACATGTCATTAGATATGTTTTCCTCTCATCTCCCAGCCGTTGATTCCATTCTTAAATTTTGTGCCCAAACCTAGCCCAACCCTATAAATACCCTATCAATTCACATAAACTAAGAGGCAAAAAATAATTGGGAGGCAAAATTGGAGAGATTGGAAATTCTAAGAGAGAACAGAACCTACAATCCTTGGGCGCGCGGCACACCTGATTGTTGGCATCCAAGCATTTCGCACATTCATCACATCACATCATCGCATCATATCATCCCGTGGCTAGGCATTTGACTGACCATCCACATGTGTGCAACTACGCTTTGACTGGTGCAAATTTATTTTAAAACAATACAATAAAGTTTCATTATTTCCTTCCATTTACATTATTTAGTTCTATTTATGCTTTTTTTTTTACAAATATAGCTTTGTTTATGCTTTATTTATAATTCAGTACGCTTTGTTTACATTTCGTATCGTTGTTTACATTCCATTTACATCCCATTTACGATAACCCCAGTGCCAGCCATAGCTTACGCTTGGGGAAGTCCTTGGTTGATTTGCGTGCAGACCATCCAAGGTACTCTACCTTCGTTTACTTTTCCAGCTTGCGCTCAGGTGAAGGCAGGGTTAGCTGTGGCTATCCAATGATCTCTTAGTGTTTGTTTCCCTTCCAGCCTTACACCAACAATTTAGGTCAGTACAAAGGGGAATGTTTTATTCATTGTTCTGTTTTGTTCCCTAGGTTGCCGATGTGCCCTTACAGATTTCTTCCCACTCCAAGTCTCTCTCCATGGAAGCTTATGGGCAGTCCAACCTTGCATGGTGTGGTCCTCACTGAAAAAATTCAAAAATTCAAAAAAAATAAAACAAAGAAACAAAATAAAAAAATAAAATGGGGATTCAAAGCACACCCCTTGGTCGAATGCATGCAAACATGCATGGGTCTTCTCATAGTGTGGTTCCCCCGCACAAAAGAAAAGAAAAACAAATCTTTGGAGAATTCAAAGCACACCCCGTAGATAGCCTCTCATGGGCCACACGCACTAGTTTTGGGACTTCCTTAGTCCCCTCTCACTTTATCCTGTTTCAGTTCCTTCTTCTCACATTTGTTGGAGTGGTGATTCTCTGTGAGGTCATTCTTGATTTCTTGGGGGATGGCTGAGACTTCGTCTATTGCTGCGATGTCACTGAATGTGGATGGTTTTGCGTCTAAACTTCAAAACGGTTCTATTGAGTCACTTAACCACATTTACACATGGGGTTTCCTATGATCAATGATCAGAATACCATTCTCTCGTCTCTCTCTCTTTACCCAGTTCTCTCGGTCACTCACCTCACTACCTGTCTTATGTCGTGAAAGTGTGTCATGATATCCTTAGGTTTCCCATGCCATGGCAGAATCTCTTGGGTTGGAGTCTTACTTGGTGAACACCATTCCTTGGTCCCGGGGCCCACGAACCCCAGTGTTGAGGGCTATGCAGGGGCTACTAAGACTATGACTTGCTATGGGGAGGACCCACTTGCATTTCCTTGGTCCCGTTTGTTAAGTCTCCCTTCCTTTGGATTTCGTGGTTGACTAGTTTTCGGGTCCCATCACTCGATTTATTCCCCATGAAGCTATTTTTGAGTCCTGTTCTCCTATGTTTGTCTCTTTTTCGCACTTAATTCCCTTCCTCATATCCTTAGCCATGTCCAGGCCTTTCATGCGCTTCAATCGTCTCAATTTGGAGTTTCAAATTCATCATTTCGGGCTTTTTATGGGTTGGTCAATGTTAGTCAATGGGTGAACACCCCTGCGTAAATGGGGCCCCATCGACGCAGTGACTACGTATACGCGGCCCCATCGATGCAGCGCCTAATCCCTATATATACCCCACCGCACTTTGCCATTTTTCATCATTTGGAGTCCAAATTAAGGGGAGTTTTTGCCGTTTTTTCTGCCTAACCTTTCCCAACGCACCTACATTCCTTCGTGAGTCCTCATCAACCGATCCTTGCCCTTTTAAGCAACTGGAGATATGCTCTCAATCATGGGGGGTGGTGCCTTTATGAAACTAACTATAACTAATTAATTAATTAATTAGTTTGTTAATTACAAAAACTTTGGCCTAACCCATAAATTAATGCTCCAGGAGACTTAACGATGTGCCTGTGTCAAAAACATAACTTCGTCAAATTGAGAAAGTATATACGGACCATCTTAAGCTACTTATGAATGGTCTAACAGATGATTATGTTTGATTGTAGATGGCACCCAAACCAAGGCATCCAAGGGATGAAGGACCATCACAGCCAAGGGACAAGCACCCATGCACGGAAAGGGGACGAGGTGCACAACTGCCAGAGCATGTGGAGGGCTCTCATGCAATAGGACCCTTCCGCGAAAGACCTAATGTGGAATCTATTCATCAAATTCCTGAAGAGGAGATTCCCGGCGAGCAATTGCTCAGGGATGAGACCCCTTCGATAGCACCAGGGCTTGAGGTCATCCTGACCCAAGCTTATCTTGATGCTATCATGCTGCATGAGGTGCAACAGACAGTTCTCCAAGAGCTAAATTTTGGACCATTCCTCAAGAACGTGTCAGAAGACATGAGGCTCCAACTGCAAAACTCTCTAATGTGTCCAATCATCATAGCCAGTGGTGAATGGTACTTAGGTAAAACTTATCTCTTCTGGATGAATCGGCAACCAGGGTCTAGAGTAAGAATCAAAGACATTTATGTCTCTTACTCTTCGGAGGCGATAAACCAAGCTTTGGGGTTGCCTGAAACTAGGGCAGTTGTGACAGAAATTCCAAAATAGGCCGATCCAGAGGTAAAGGCATAATGGATCCAACGGTACTATGGGGTAGAACCCAAAATCAGATCTTACCACCTAAACCCAACAGTAAGACCTAGCAAAATCACGACCTTCTCCGCTCGTGTGTGTGCCACCTTGAGTAGGAAATTTCCCATGAGTCTTCCATAGGTATTGTTTTTAGAAATTGAAAAAAGATTCATCAAGAATGAACGTGGAAGACGAGCTCTCCCATTTCCTTGCCTAATTAGAAAATTGTGCAAACAGGCAGGGATAACACGATATTCCAACGATGTAATCCGGTGCACCCTAATTGCCTCGTGGTGAGAGATGATGAAAGACAAAACTCCTACCACCACACAGACAGAGGAAGAGTGGCAACCACCTCCACCACCTGCACAAACAACGCAGCTGGGCTGGCAAAACATAGCAGAATATCTTTGCGAGATTTGGGAAATGCTCTTGAGCCAGCAAGAGTAATTCAGAAGGACTGGTGGAGGAGAAGACCCTTTGGTCTATCACCCTGCCATGAGCTACCTGGAGCAAGTAGCTTAATCAATTAGCTTTCTTGAAAGGGTCGGGCCAATATTCTCCGCCACCCGAGCACAAGTCCCAACCAGAATAGATCCAAGCATCCGAGATGTATCAACATTAACCCAATAGTTATTCCCCGAAATCTGTCAATGGAGGAGGTTTAGGCATTACGATAGAAGTCTGCAATCAAGATTGTCACTTGAAAAAATGAGGCCCTAAAATTTGAAAAAGTCAAAATCATTACAAGGACCAAGTGGGATTGTAGAAGGAGGTAAAAAAGAAGCACATTCAAGTCGCCAAAGCCAAGATGAACCAAGCGCTCCATCAGCTTCGAGAGGGAGGAAATGTATGGCCATCTATCTTTGATGGGTTGAACACCTACAACAATGCAGAAATCCACCTAAAGGAGTTGCAAATCGAGGAAATGACAGAATACATGGAGTTGGCGAACCTTCCATATGCAAACCTGGCTATGCTCATAGCTGGGAGACCACGGTCAAAGTTAGAAAAGAAAGTGGCCACCTCGTATTCCTTATACGAGGGTGAGTTCCAGGTGCATAAGGCAACAAAGCAAATGTTGGCAACATCAAGCACAAAACTTGAGGTCCTCTGCCCAAGCTTTGAACGACAACATACAGTCGTGGAGGACCTAGCCTGAAGAATAAATGACTACCAGTAGTTGTAGGCATCAATCCGAGCATTCGACGTCAAATGCAAGAAGTTTGTAGCCTAGTTTGTCAATTTAAAAGAACCCTTTCTGGCACTTACATGCCCTTGGGAAGTTCTAGCTCCAAGACACATTGGAGAAGCTGCTTGGACCGTGAACGATCCCAGAAGCAAAGAAGAAAAAATGAGGGCTCTCTTGGAGGCTTTCCAGATACCTCCAAAAGTTGCAGCTACCCCAAGGCAACCATCATTCGCACCGCCACCAATGCATGGGCCAGAGGCTGGAGAAGGTCCGTCAGAACCACCACCCCCATGGATGGTGTGATCTTCTCAAGAAATTTTGTGCATCATTCTACACAGCGGAGGCTCCAGGACCAGCGAGGTGTTCAATTTTTTCTCTAAACACCGCCATTTTGTAATTTTTTCTCCTCTCTAACTCAGGCACTTGGTCAAATTCATGTTGTGTCATGTATGTGTTTTAGTTATGTGCGTTGCAAATAAGAATCCATACGTTCCAATTTGTAAAGTAACATGAGCAAAAGTTTTTGATCAGTCGTGGGGGTATGATGAAGTGTCATTAATCCCTACATTGACTGGGTCGCATATACGGGGCCGCGTATATGCGGGCCCATCGACGTAGCCTTCCACGTCAACATGGGCCCATCGACATAGTCTTCCTGCGTCGACGTGGCCCCGTTTATGCAGCCGCCTATCTCAGCCTATAAATAAGAGGGCCTTCCACCTCATTTAGGCATCTTTCAGTTAGTTGTAGTGAAGCTCTTGTAGTTTGTTCCCACAGAAGATAGAATATTTTCCAAGTGCCCGCAGCAAGTGTAAGAAAAGTGATCGGCTCTTTATTCGAGCGTTGATGTATCTGAGCCCCATTAGCGTGACGGCAATAAAGACAAACTATTCAAGCATTCCTTGCAGCATTTGGACTTAGCTATTTTAGGCATTCAGTAGTTTAGTATATTTATGCTTTGTTAGTTACATGTTAATTAGTTAAGTTTTTGTTATTATTATTTTAATTTTTATTGTTCATTCGTAGTTTGTAAAGGCCATAAGTACAACCATCTCGAACGTAAATCAAATACTTGGTAAACCTAGTGACGCTTAACGTCTGGTAGCCCAGAAGTGTTAGGAGATGCTCAGAACGTGCTCGGAAGATTGGACTGGATACTTATGCTAGGAATAGTTAGAATACAAGTTAGGATAATTAGATATTAGATAATAGTTTATTCCTTACCTTTCATACCTTAAATTAGCTGCCAAAATATATGCAAAAAGCTATAAAAATCATTAGCCTTAGTCTCACTTAACCATCAAAGACGGAACATCACAAGTGAGATTAGGAAGACAATGACCATTTTAACACAAAGTTCCACTAGTTAGAGTCTGGTGTATGTTAAGTACTTACAGTCTACGGAAATCGATCGAGTCATGTGTGAATGCTCGTGATTTGTATGGTTGGGTGTACGGGTACCTAGCTGCGCATGAGTTGTGGTGGAGTTCCATTGGGATAATATGTTAAGGGTTGGTGGAACTACCTTGGGTTACCTTGAGGATAAGGTAACCTTTGGGGTGTTTGTCTTTTGTTTAATCATGGGTTGAGTGCATACACCCCAGAGTCCTATAGATGTAAGATTACAGGGAAACAACCCTTAGGATGGTCATATTGACATATCTCACATCCACTATCATTGTCTATTTTCGAATTCAAAACCTTTTCAATGATGGCAACTTTGCCCTTACCCTTTCTATGTGCATGTTTAGCTTCTCTCTTTTTTCTTTTTTCACAATCACTACCTTGCTCTCTAGACTCCTCTACTATTTTAAGAACAGTTTGAAATCTATTATGTAGGAAATCCGACATTTGGTCTACCTTTGTCAAAACTTCTAATGTCATCTTTTGGATAGGCAAAGTTTTCCTATTCACCATCTCTTCAAGTGGTGACTCTTTTTCATCCTCACAAAATCTTACTCCCCTCTTTTAGAGGAAAGGATCTCGGTTATACTCTTCCACACTTTCTCTCTTACATAGCTCACCTTCTTCCTTAGCAAATTGCTCCAACAGTCTTTGGATTTAATGGGACCTAAGCTCGGATAGTCTTCCTTGGGCATAAGTCCCAAGGGTTCTTCTCATTTAATGCCTAAGCCCATCTACGAGATGGTGCAGTTGATCCCTTTGCGAATAACAATGGCTAGGACAACAATGTAATAGTGCATAGTATCGGCCCATGGTAGCATCCAAGGGTTCATGTCCTCCTTGTTTCCAACCTTGGATTTGCTTTCGTAGATTGGACACTCAGGAGTACATTTTGTACTTATCGTTGAATAATTCTAACATAGTACTCCATCTATAAATAGATTCCAGTTCTAAGGACCGATACCAGCTTTCCGCCTCTTTAACTAGTGTCTATGGAGAAAACTTAAGTTTTTGCCATTCATTCTCTATATTTTGTAAGGCACATGCATCATGGAATGCTTGTAAGTGATTCTAAGGATCAGCATTGTATCCCCTTTCAAATCGTGGGATATTGTTCATATCTAATCTCTTGATCCTACTATCTTTCTAGTGCCTTGTTGGAATTCTAATGGCCTCAATTATGTCCAACATACCTTGAGTAGTGAGTAGGGGTTCATCGTGATTGTCTCGTCCATGGTGCCTATGATTCCTACGTTGTTCCCTACTCTCCCTTCTTCTATGTCGTGACTCTCTAGAGTGCTATCATCCCCTTTCCTGGTTGTTTCAACTATAACTTCCACTTTGCCTACCTTTATCCCCATGGTCTTTTTGCTTATAACTACGTCCAAATACTGAAGGAGAGGGTGAAGGAGATGATGAGGATGAAGAAGAAGGAGAACCTTCACCATGACAATATCTGCTACCTTCTCTTTGGCAGTCACAGCCTCGATCACGATTGTGATCAGAATGTCCACCTTTATCATGTGTCTGTGTTCCTTTTTCGGACCCATTATGCCCGTGGGTATCAGAACATGGGTTATGAATAGTGAAATGAAGGTTTTGATACACAACCCCTAGGCCAAAGTCAAGGGGATGAACATCGTTGTATGGGCAATTGCCTGAGGCAGGTTCACCACCCTTATTTTTGCTTAAGACATGTGGGACATTCTGCAATCACTTAGTCTTCAAAGACTTATGATGTCTCTCCTATTGCAAATCCCTTTGATGTTGTGCCTCCATGGGACAGTATTCCCTCAAGTCATGGTCTTGCACAATGTATTTTGCATGTAATTGCAGCATGCCAATTCGTGTGAGGGCATGAAAAAGCATGCTTGGGATTGAACGATCGGAAGGTAACACTATGCTACCTTCTAAGTCTCACCAACGTAGTTGTTCATCTTGATGGAGGATAAAGGTGAAGTTTGGTATATACTCATCGGGATGAATATATACCACTCGAACTTGTTGAGAGACTGGCGAATCAACGTCATGTGTATTACACCATCGATTGTTTCCTATTTCAAACCTAGGCAGTGAGGTGCTTTCATAGGAAGAGGGAGACATACTTGTCTGTTTAGTGTGTAATGTATTCTTGTTTATTATTTTCTCAATCAACCCTAAGGGTTCGTTCCAACGATGTGAATAATTTCCTATGTTCTAATTAGCGCACAAACAACTAAGTTCTCGGTAACAGCACCAATGATGAGTGATGAGGTACCCCCTATGCTCAACCATACAAATACGAGCGTTTCACACATGATCTGGTCGAATTCCAAGGACTAAGTGCTTATGCACCCTTGTGGAACAAGGATGGGTTGGTTGATCGTTATCTTCCCAAACTTACTTGTATATCACGATTGTATGGTTAAGTAAGCTTGAGGCATATGATTTTTATATCTTTTATGTTTTTATGTCATGTGTTAATAAGGGAGAAGAGAGATAACTAAGTGACTAATTTATCTTAACTACTCATTAACTAAGTTCTAACTAATCCTAACACCAACATCTGTTCTCACTTTCCATACACATCTTAAACCAATGCAACACTACTGAGATTACCAAACGCTAATCGTTACTGGGTTACCAAGTGTTACATGCATGCTCAAAGTGATCGTACTAAGTATAATTTAACGATTTGCTTAATTGGTCAAAATGAATTGCTACGCTAATAACATAAATGTAAAGTGCATAAAATAAAATAAATGCATATGAAAATAAAATAAAATAATTGCTTAAGAAAACAAATCTCAAATGCTGCAAAGATGAATCAAAGAGCTCGTCTTTATTGCCATACATAAGGTGTCCTCAGGTACACAATGCTTGAATAAAGATCCGTTCACAGTTAGACCTCCTGCTATAAGCACTTGGAAAATACTCTAACTTTCAAACAAACTACAAGAGTTCTGCTACTTCACTATTGAAAGACTTCTTTTTTCAATTGTGCGCCTGGGCACTGTATTTATAGGCTTGGGAGCAACTACTCTAATAATTGGAGTAACCATTTTAATAATTAGAATAAACCGCTAGCGTAAATGCTCTAATAATTAGAATAAACCGTTAGAGTAACTGCTCTAATAATTAGAATAAACTACTAGAGTAACCGCTCTCATCAATCTGTGAAACCCTATATCATGAAAAAAAAGAACATGTTCAATTGCAATAAACATACCTCTTTCTAACTAATCATTAACAAACTTAATTAGTCTCATAATGTAATCTCTCACCCTTATACATCTAAGCATCAACTAACACACATTGAGGTTGACATGCATTACCTAACATTCAATGTGTTAGTTAATGTGTGGATGTATAAGCCGGGTATGAATGTATAACCCGGGTATGGGTCTTGGCTCTACTAGATTTAATTCTATTTAGCACTTAGTTATAAGCTTCAAGAAATCTTAGGACGTAGCTAAGCACTCCCCTGACCTGCCGACGCTCCACCCTGCGAACAGCGATGCCATCGCATTATACCGGCCAGGGGAAGGACAAAGTTACTAAAAAGCTGAGGAAGTAAATTTCATAACAAAAATATACAAAACACAGTACAGCAGCAGCAGAAAATAAAACGTAAAGGCGCCATGACGATGGCTCAAGTACCGCAGCAGAAAGCAGGGGACATGAATGACAGCGAAAGTGCCCGTTCTGATAAGTTTTCCCATCGTCAGAAGAGCCCAATTCACCACAGCCACACAACAACCTTCGTCATAATCCGCACATTTTCACTTGAAACACTCAACTAAGCGTACAGTTTCTGGCAGAGCACAGAATCTTAGCAAAGGGAAGAAGGAAAGTAAAAGAAAAGTCTGCTCAAAATCATGAACGTCCTGGCGGTGGCCGCGGTGGTGGCAACTGTGTGCATAGCATTGACAGCAGCGTGGAGCGCCACCGTACGATTCTCAGGCATAGACCCATTGGACGGCCCGCAGGCGGCCTTCACACAGGCGCCTCTGCAACTGGTGCCGGTTTCGAGCTTTGAGAATGTCCAGGTTTTGGCCAAGAGCCAAGTTGAGGGGACGGAGGACATGGTTTTCTCCGCCACTGATGAAATTTTCACGGTGACATCCGACGGATGGATTAAGCGCGTTGTCTCGATTTCCGGCGCCGGAGAAGCCCAGAATTGGAGCTTTGTCGGTGGCCGACCGCTCGGAATCGCCGCGGGCGTCAATTCCGGCGAGTTTATCGTGTGCGAGCCGTACCAGGGTCTGTTATCTGTTACCCGCGAAGGATTTCGGGTTCTTACCAACAGCTACGCTGGTTCACCC
>MNCI01036879.1:148654-163930 GCA_015680685.1 Gnetum montanum
TTATTAGATGACAAATATAAGTAAATCAAGCAAACAAAGAAATAGTAAAAACATGAACGATTGTGTAAAACAAAAATAAGAAAATTTGAAAGAATGTGTAAAATAAAAAATGTGTAAAACAAAAATTCAAGAATAACTAAGGGCCTAGAATGATTAGCATAGGTGGCCATCTCCCCCACGACTAAGTTGGAAGGAGGAGATCTGAAATAGTGAGTAGGGTTGTCCATCAAGAGAGGTAGCATGTGTACTGGCTATCCTAAGCTCCTGAAAAGGTTTGGTTTGTTGCATGTTGACCAAAATTTTCTTATTTGGGCTCTCAAGTTTGTATATTGTCATGGCCCCTGAAGGAAGATTTGTACAAATAATATAAGTTCCTTTCCATAGTGTTTGAAATTTAGTACGTTGTGGCACATGTGTGGGATTCTAGTAGTGCAATTTGTTAGATACTTGATATTTTACTTTCCTAATTCTTAGGTCATAACGTTGTTTATTGAAGGCCTTGTGCAATTTGTTAGATGACAGGGTAGCTAATCAATTTTCATCTAGCAAGTTAAGAGTTACTAACTATTGTGTCTATGCTAGATCAAGGTCAAGGTTGAGGTCACATGTTATGGATAGTGTATGAAACTCAGTTTGAATGGGAAGTGTTGGTAATTTACTATACACTAACTCATAGGGAGAGTAGCCTGTAGGGAGTTTCCATGTGGAGCAATATGCCCAAAGAGCATCATTTAGTTTAATGCTCCAGTCTCGTCTAAACTTGCTAATGGTTCTTGTCAATATCTTCGTAATCTCCCTGTTGGTAACTTCTACTTGACTATTTTCTTGGGGGTGGTATGGTGTAGTTAATTTATGCTCAACCCCTAAGCATTGCATTAATTTCCAAAAATTTGCACCTGTGAAGTGTGTACCATTGTCTAAAATAAGTGCACGCAGCACACCAAACCTATTTATGATTTCTTGTTGAATAAATCGTGTAGCTGTAGATGATGTACAATTGTTAACAGTAGCTACTTTGGCCCATTTTGTTAGGTAATCAATGGCAACAATAATATACGCTTTTCCATTGGACATTGGTGTAATCAGCTCCATAAAATCAATTCCCCAAATGTCGAAGGGTTCTAATAGTTAAATCCATTATTGTGGATCCTTCATTCTAGCACTCATTCCCTATCACATTAATAGCACTCACAAGATTGGATGAAATGATGGGCACCTTCAAATAATGTAGGACAATAATATCACCCAAGCAGGATCTTGATGGCCGTTCATCTCCCAGCGTAATGATTCCCACAAGGACCCTCATGAGCATTTTGGAGAACTCGCAGTAGATCTATATAGGGAACACACCATCGAACCAAGCCATCGGGACACACTTGGTGAAGTTGCCCATTGATCTCCATAAAGTACTTGGCTTGGTGAAGAAACTATTGTTTCTTCTTAAGGTTTCACTCTTGTGGTGTTTGTTGGGTGAGGAGATAGGTAAGAATGCTACTATACTAGTTTGTCTCCGTGGGTGATTGATTATTCACTACACCAGCAAAGAGGAATTCATTAGGAAAATGATCAAAAATTCAATACTCATCCTCTTTATTTTCCCATTGCAATGAAGATAAATTATCAAAAACTACATTCTTGGTGCCCTTACGATCGATCATTGTTAAATTGAACTCTTCTAAGATTACAAGCCATCATAAGATATGAAGGCTTACCATTGGCTTATTCATGAGGAACCAGATTGCACTATGATCTATATGTATATATACTTTATATCCCAATACATAGTGTCTAAACTTTTCTAGTGCAAACACTATAGCCATTAATTCTTTCTCTGTAGTAGTGTAGTTAAGTTGTGCACCAGTGATACTTCTACTTGCACAGTGAATGTAATAAGGACGCTTCTAGTCATCTAACTATGTAAGTATAGCTCCTAAAGCATAGTTGGATGCATCAGTCATGATATGGAATGGAATAGTTTGGACTAGTCATGTACTTGTGGAATGGGTGTTTTTACTAGCTTCTATTTCAGAGTTTGGAAAGCTAATTTGCATTCCCTGGTCCACTTGAAAGGTACGTCCTTTTTTGTTAATTCCACCAATGGTTTGGCAACCTTTAAAAAGTTCTCAATAAATCTCCTATAGTAGCTAGTATGTCCAAGGAATGACTAAATATCTTTGATGGTTTTTTGTTGATGGATAATTCCTTGGACAATTTTGATTTTCTTAGGGTCTACCTCTATCCTTGTGTGTGATATTTTGTGCCCTAGTACTACACCTTCTTGGACCATCAAATGGCTTTTCTGCTAGTTAAGCCTCAAATTGGTTTCTACACATCTTTTTAACACTTGCTTCAACTAGTCCAAGGCTTGATCAAAGTTTGCTTCATAAGTGGAGAAGTCGTCCATAAAGACCTCCAGGCCATTCCCTATTTGCTGTTGGAATATGCTTAGAACTAGTTGTTGAAATGTTGCAAAGGCATTGCACAATCCAAATGGAATCTATTTGTATGCAAATGTTACCCAAGGACTGGTGAACATAGTCTTGGCTTGGTCTTCTAGGTCTATTTGCATTTGGTTATATCTACTATATCCATCTAGAAAACTATGATAGTGATGCCCTACGATGGTGTCTAATACTTAGTCAACAAATGGCAATGGAAAGTGATCTTTGAATGTTGCCATATTTAGTACCCTAAAATCTATGCACATCCTATATTTTCCTCCCTCTCTAGGCATAATAACTAAGGGGCTAACCCATTCGCTATCAACCATGGGGTATATGAACACAGCCTTGAGAAGCTATTCAATTTCTTTCTTAACTACTTTCTTCAGCTTAGGATTCAATTGCCTTTGTGGTTATCTTCGAGGCTTCATGGAGGGGTCAGTGTAAATTCTATGTTGGCATATCCTAGGATCTATTCCAGTTAATTTGGGATATGACCAAGCAAAGGATTCCAACCATTTATTTATTACCTTTAGCAGTTTTTCTTTCTATTGAGGAGAAATCTTAGCGTTGATAATTATTGATTTTCCATTTTTAAGGAACATGTATTCCATACCAATGGGCAATGGTTTCAGCTCGAGGGGCTCCTGCTTAAATTTCTTAGGGATTTCCAACTTCCCCCAGTTGATATTTTCAAGGTTAAGACTTGGAAGTTGGTGGTGGACTTACTCTAATGCATCTATGCTATCTATGTAAGCACAAGTTAAATCCTCATATGGTTCCAAGCATAGGAGTGAACTACTTTCTTGATCAGCTGTTAGCCACTGGGTGTTTTCCTATCATGTGGCTACTGCATACAGGCATCTTTGTATGTTAATCACTTGTGCACACTGATTGCATGCACGCAATGCTAAACTTTTCATAAACCATGACCTCTGCATGCAATTACACTCTATGTCACTATATGCGATGCATGGAACTTTCTTCTTCTCAATCTTTCCAAATGTGTTTTCCTTTGATATTTCTAGAGAAAGATCATGGATTCCTAGGCATGTGTCGATGGTGCTTAGCCATGCTCTTCCCATTATGACTATGAAGTCCCCCTTACCATTATTTACCTGAATCACTAGGAATCAGCTAGGTATAAGCATCCACAAACAGTGGTAACAATGTCTTCCATCAGTTCTAATGGGATAGTGATAGGCTGGTTGGCCAACTCTAGACAGATGTTTCTCTTTTTCAATGGAGGTAGGTTCCAGGCCTTGTACATCTCTTGAGAAATCAAGTTGACATCGGAACATGAATCCAAAAGATCCTTGCATGGCACATTTCCAATGATTTGTAAGTATATCAAAGGACTCCTAGGATCAGAGAATTTCCTATGAAGGTGGCCAACTTTGATCTAATTAGTAAAGACATGTGTTAGCATGATCGTATGTGTTGAGTGTGGTGATTGGGTTGAAGGCGGTTCCAATGTTTTGACCGATACTGGGGTGTCCAAGAAATTAGCTACTTGTGATTGCAAGGGCTTGGTTGAACTGTTGATTCTAAAGAAAGGTCTTTTCTTCATGTGGTTTTTGGAACCAACAATAGGTTAAGAGTTAATAGCCCTTTTGGCGTTATGTTCCTATGGCTAGGTAGGGATTTCACCTTGCATCACAGGAGCAGGTGGTAGTGGAGCTATTGGTGGAAGAGATGCAGCCAGATGAGAAAGATGATGTGCTTGTCAAATATCACCTCTAGAAGAGGGAGTCCCATAATACTCGCAACCTTGGTAGTGAGGTTGAGAAGTGACATGACTAGTAGAGTCACGTGGGGAGATTGGTTGTTGCATGCAATATCCATATGAGTTAAGTTATCGGTAAGGATACTATTGCCTTAGTGGTGGCATTCCCCATGATTATGGGTGCTGCCACTATTGATATTACTTAATCGGTTGTGGTGGAGTTCCATTGGGATAATATGTTAAGAGTTGGTGGAACTGTCTTGAGTTACCTTGAGGATAAGGTATAATTTGGGGTGTTTGCCTTTTGTTTAATCATGGGTTGAGTGCACATACCCCAGACTCCTACAGATGTGAGATTACAAAGCAACATCCCTTAGGATGGTCATATTGACATATCTCACATCCATTATCATTTTCTGTCTCCAACTCCACAACCTCTTCAATGATGAGAACTTTACCCTTACCCTAGCTATGTGCATGTTCAACTTCTCTCTTTTTTCTTTTTTCCATGATCACTACCTTGCTCTCTAGACTCCTCTACTATTTTAAGAACAGTTTAAAATCTATTGTCTAGGGAATCCCACATTTGATCTACCTTTGCCAAAACTTCTGATATCATCTTTTGGATAGGCAAAGTTTTCCTATTCACCATCTCTTTGAGTGGTGACTCTTCTTTATCCTCACAAAATCTTACTCCTCTCTTTCAGAGGAAAGGATCTTGGTTATAATCTTCCACACTTTCTCTCTTCCGTAGCTCACCTTCTTCCTTAGCAAATTTCTCCAACAATCTTTGGATTTAATAGGACCTAAGCTCAGATAGTCTTCCTTGGGCATAAGTCCCAAGGGTTCTTCTCGTTTCATGCCTAAGCCCATCTATAAGATGGCATAGTTGATTCCTTTACGAATAACCATGGCCAAGACAATAATGTAACAGTGCATAGTATCAACCCATGGCAACATTAAAGGATTCATGTCCTCCTTGTTTCTAGCCTTGGATTGGCTTTCATAGGTTGGATAGTTAGGAGTACGTTTGGTACTTGTCATTAAATAGTTCTAACATAGTACTTCACCTACAAATGGATTCCAATTCTAGAGACTAGTACTAGCTCTCTTCTTCCTTAACTAATGTCTATGGGAATAACTTAAGCTTTTGACATTCATTCTCTATGTTTTGTAAGGCACACACATCATGGAATGCTTGTAAATGATTCTAAGGATTAGTGTTGTATCCCTCTTCAAATTGTGGGATGTTGTTCATATCTAATCTCTTGATCCTACTATCTTTTTGGTGCCTTCTTAGAATTCTAATAGCCTTAATTATGTTTAACATACTTCAAGTAGCGAGTAGGGGTTCATTGTGATTGTCTCGTCCATGGTTTCAATGATGCCTAAGTTGTTTCCTACTCTCCCTTCTTCTATGTCATGACTCTCTAGAGTGCCCTCATCCCCTTTCCTGGTTGTTTTGTCTATGACTTCCACTTTGCCTACGTTTATCCCCATGGTCTTTTTCCTTATGACTACGTATGGATACTGAAGGAAAGGATGAAGGAGATGATGAAGGTGAAGAAAGGGGAGGATAACCGTCACCATAATGATGTCTTCTACCTTCTCTTCTATGGTCATAGCCTTGATCGCGATTGTGATCAAAATGTCCACATTTATCATGAGTTCGTGTCCATTTTTCGGACCCTTAGTGCATGTGGGTATCAGAACCTGGGTTATGAATAGTGGAATGAAGGTTCTGATACAAAACCCCTTGGCCAAAGTCAAGGGGAGGAACATCATTGTGTGGGTGACTGCCTAAGATAGGTTCACCATCCTCATTTTCACTTAAGAAATGTGGGACATCCTGGGACCACTTACCCTTCAAAGACTTATAATGTCTCTCCTGTTGCAAGTCCCTTTGATGTTGTGCCTTTTTGGAACAGTATTCTCTTGAGTCATGGTCTTGCACAATATATTCTGCATGTAAGTGCGGCATGCCAATTCATGTGAGAGCACGAAGAAGCATGCTTGGGACTGAACGATTGGGAGGTAACACTATGTTATCCTCTAAGTCTCACCAACATAGTTATTCATCTTGATGGAGGATAAAGGTAAAGTATGGTATATACTCGTCAGGATGAATATATACCACTTGAACTTGTTGAGGGACTGGCGGATCAACATCATGTGTATTATGCCACTGATTATTTCTTGTTTCAGACCTAGGTGGTGAGGTGCTTTCTTACAAAGAAGGATACATACTTGTTTGTTTAGTGTGCAATGCATTCTTGTTTATTATTTTCTCAATGAACCCTAAGGGTTCATTTCAATGATGTAAATTATTTTGTAAGTTCTAATTAGTGCATAAACAACTAAGTCCTTGACAATGGTGCCAATGATGAGCGATGAGGTACCCCTACGCTCAACCATACGAATATGAGCATTTCATGCATGATCCAGTCAAATTCCAAGGACTAAGTTCTTATGCCGCATTGTGGAATAAGGATGGGTTGGTTGATCGTTGTCTTCCTAAGCTTACCTATATTTCATGATTGTATGGTTAAGTAAGCTTGAGGCATATGATTTTTATAGTTTCTATGTTTTTATGTCTTGTGCTAGTAGGGAAGGAGAGAGGTAACTAAGTGACTAATTTAACTTAACTACTCATTAACTAAGTTCTAACTAATTCTAACACCAGCATCAGTTTCCACTTGTTGTACACATCCTAAACTAGTGTAACACTACTAGGATTACCAAACGCTAATCGTTACTGGGTTACCAAGCATTACATGTATGGTCGAAGTGGTCATGCTTGTGTAATTTAACAATTTTCTTAATTCATCAAAATGTATTTCTGTGCTAATAATAGAAATGTAAAGTGCATAAAATAAAATAAATGCATAAGAAAATAAAATAAAATAAATGCGTAAGAAAACAAATCTCAAGTGCTGCAAGGATGAATCAAAGAGCTTGTCTTTATTTTTGTACACAAGGTGTGATTAGGTACACAATGCTCAAATAAAGATCTATCCACACTTAGACCTCCTACTGCGGGCACTTGGAAAATACTCTAACTTTCAAATAGACTACAAAAGTTTCGCTACTTGATTGCTAAAAGACTTCCTCTTCCCAATTATGTGCCTGGGCACTATATTTATAGGCTTGGGAGCAACTACTCTAATAATTAGAGTAACCACTCTAATAATTAGAATAACTGCTAGAGTAACCACTCTAATAATTATAATAACTACTAGAGTAACCGTTCTCATCAAATAGTAAAAACTTTAAATATGTTTTGCTCATAAAATTTGAGGTTCAAAAGTTATCATTTGATATTTGAGATAAAGAAGTAGCCATTACAAGGCCACATCTATCTTTGTAGGTTTGTCAATTAGGTAGTTTTCATCTTCACATTGTGGTAACTAATTAAATGGCCAAGATATATATGGTCTTGTTACTTATTTCTTATGTGTTCCTCATTCAAAATATCAAAATTTAAATAGTCTCTCAATGCCATAGTTAGTTTTATCTATGATATAGTACCAATTATATAGCATTGTTACTTTTATTCAATGTTTAATATGGTAAGTTTTAAGTTTTCAATTAATGTTTCAAAAATCATTCGTTTTAGTGTAGCCATTCCTATTTTGCTAAGACAATAGTAGAATGATGATGATAGTTGATTTTAGCTAAGTTTAAAGTAATATGATAAAACTAATTTTTTTTCAAGCACAATATCATATCTACGTTATCACATCTACAATATTGTAGCTATGATATCGTAGCTCATCCTATGTCATCATTAATATATTGTATTGGAAGCTGTGTGGCCCTATAAAGATCGACACTTAGTCACATCAATGGAAAAACTTTATTTCATCCCTTAACAAAATTCTTGTAGTTTGTTAAGATGGTTAGCGATAAAGTGAATGCCTGCAATGTGGTATTGAGAAGTTGAATGGAATATTTATTTGAGTGAATTGTACTTGGGTATAGTTTATGTCCAACAATAAAGATCAAGACTTCTTTTCATCATTACAACATCCACTTAGTTCTTTTATTTTACTTAGCTAATTTCTTAGTTTAATTTTCATGTTTACTTTAGCTTAGCTCTTTATATTTCCAAAGTACTTTATTTTTCACATTTATTAATAATGTGGAATAAGTAAAATTGGTTTCAAGTGTTAAGTGTTGTTGTTTGGTAATCTAGTAGTGGCTTTACTTGATTCTCTCAATAGCGAACTCACTTGATAATCCTAGTAATAGTTAACATAAGCCCAATATGTGCAGGAACAACTACTCATCATCATATGCTAGAATAGTTTTCTTAGTTGCAATACACTTAGATTTAGATCATATTACTCTACCTTAACCATGTTTTTACTTAGGAGTAAATGGAGCCTACAACATCAATCGATCATATGCCTCACTTAGAGTTACACCATACACTTACACTTCACTAACTCGAAGTGGAAAGACAACCACCATGAATTGATTATCAACTCCTAGTGTACTTACATTTTCCATTTATAGACTTGTATGGTGGAGTGTTGGGNGTAAATGGAAAATGTAAGTACACTAGGAGTTGATAATCAATTCATGGTGGTTNTATCAAGAATTACAAAGTTTATTTTAGACATTTTTAGTTAACCTTTTAATACACACACACACACAAATGTCAAACATATAACATGGCTTCTACACTTAATAAAAAGTCATCACCTACCAAGGAAACTCAGAAATTCATGACAATGGATATGATTAAGAAGATTGAAGTGCATATAGGAAAAGTAGAATTTCATATCCTCATACAAATCCATATTATCCTAACTTCACATTTATCTTTGATCAAGATAAACAACATAGGTGTAGATATTTGCAAGACAATGTAGTTTTTCCTCTTGAACGTTCAACATCATCAATGATATAGGCAACCTTAATAATGTTGAATCTGGGCCATGCACAAGAGGGGTATCATGTTACTAAACATATGACCAAGCCATATCAACCCATGAAAGCACAAGTAAGAAGGAATGCTACCTTGGAGACAAGACCTAAAAATAACAAAGAAAAGAATATAATCCACAGTGTTGTCCTAGAAGCAATCAATGACAGATGCATTCATAATGGACAAACTCCACCAAAATCATGAATTCCATTCAAAGACACATATTATTTATCCATAGAAACCTGTCAAAGTACAATTGCATTTGGACCTTACAAAAACATCTAAAAGAGATGCAAAATATTCCAAACATAGACAACACTCAAGGCCTAGCACTTTCACAAAACCATAAGAGGATGAATTACAAAGTCACAGAAGGAGAACTAGTTGGCAATATTCTCTAATTTCTTCTTCTTCCTCATGATCATCAGTGAAATTTGACAAGAGGGAATGAATACCTAGAGATTATGACAAGGAAAGATGTAGGGATGATGAGAGACATGAATATTGAAGAAGGTATCATGATGAAGAATAGGATGATTATGAACAAAGAAGAGATAGGATTAGACATGAAAAGAGAGAGAGTACTATGAGCATCAAAGGGATCACCACTACAACTAAGCCTATGAACTTGAAAATCATGAAGAAACCCTACTGACCACTTGTAGGATGATTAACATTAGAGAAGTAGTGTGTATCCCTACCAAGCATGTAAGGGATTGTCACATCAAGCAACTAAACATGAATAACATTTTAAAATTTGAAGGTGGATATAATGTAGATCCACAACACCACCTTTGAGCATTACACAATGCCTATGTCCTTTAAAATATCAAAAGTAATAGGTAAAAGTTAAAGTTATTTCCCATAACACTCATCAAGGAGGTAGAGAACAAGTGTAGATTCATAGAACTAGAATCTATTTGAAGATGGAGTACCATGCTAGAGCTTTTTAATGAAAAGTATCAAACCTACTCAAGAGTGTCTAATTTAAGAAAAAAAATCCAAGGATGGAAAAAAGGGACACATTAATCCATTGATGCAATAATAAGTAAATGTTGTCTTTACTACATAGATGCCTAGGCAATGGATTTTTGCAAAGGGAACAACTAAAACATATTGTTGATGGGTTAAGAAATAAGAGTAGATAAAATCTTTGGGTATATTCCCAATGAAGATTGTCAGAAATGATAGCCCATCATATTTAAAGGTTGATAAACCAAATGACCAAAAAGGAAAGAGCCTTGAAGAAAAAGGAATTAGTTGAGGAATATAATCAAGATCCAATGATATGGAAAAGAGATGTTAGAATTTGCAATAGATATGAAGAAGAAACTTTAGGGGATGTCATTCAAAAAATGACTTTACTTATTTAGAGATTAGTTAATGACATAGCAATGAAGATAGAGAAAATATAGAACTTAGTAGATGAGAAATTTACTATTGCACTTAAGATAGAAGAGGAAAAGATTGAACAAAACAAAGAAAATAAGAAAATAAGATATCATAGAAGAGAGAATTATAAACACAAATGAAATATTGCTACAATTAAGAAGATTACATACTCCAATTTAGAAGATTAAGATGGATGCAAAGTATGCCAATATGAACATAGTGATGGATGTTTTCCTATTATGGTCCAGTTGCAAGAGTCTAGGACATGTGCATTCAATTTGATATTTGTTAAGAAACAAATACCAAGATGATTATCTTATCCACATGGTAATCTTAGACAACCTTTCCAACCATCATACTATCTAATGAGATGTGATATCGCATTGTCCCTTGCAATATTGCGTACGCAATATCGTGGCCATAGAGATATCGTGTCGTCCCCTGCGATATCGCGTACGTGATATCACGGTCCGCTATTAAATCTATAAATAAGTGGCGGCACTCTCCTCATTTCTCATCCTAGGCTTAAAGTAGGAAAACTCTGACAGTTTGATCACTCTAGAGATAGAATATTTTCCATGTGCCCGTAGTAGGAGTCCCCAAGTGAACGGATCTTTATTCAAGAAATTTGTACCTGAACGCAAGTTGTGTATGGCAATAAAGATGATCTTTGTGGATAAACCTTGCAGTGCATGGAATAGGATTTATTACTTGTTATTTATTACCTGCATTAGCGCAGCATGAGTACGACTTGATTACTAGCATTGACAAATGTGTATGGCTAATCAAGGAATCGGCTGCTCATCGCGATTAGTCTCTCTCACCCTAAACTCCTAGAATGCGGAATGAGTACGACTTGAATACGAGCATTTACGGATCTGTATGGCTACTCAAGGAATCGGCTGCTCATTACGTTTAGGCTAGTTAAGTGCCTCAGTATGACCACTTCAAGCACGTGCATTACGTGTGGTGATCCTAGTAATGATTAGCATTTAGTAGCCGCAATTGCATAGTTCAGGGTGTGTACGGTAAGTGGGAACAGATGCTGATGCTAGTTAATCTAGACTTAGTCCTTAGTTAGAGTTAGCTAGTTTCTCAACCCTTCGCTCTTAGCATAGAAGACAATAACCCATTAAAAACCATAAAAATCATATACCTTAGACTTACTTAACCATACACCATGACAACAACAAGTAAGTCTGGGAAGACAACGAATGATTAATCCCAAGTGTTCCATGGGCATTTTAGGCATTTAGTCTATAGAGTTCAACCGGATTGCGTGTGCTACACTCATTTCATATGGTTGAGTGTAGGGGTACCTTGCCACTCATCATTGGCACCATTGCCGAGGACTAAGTGGTTGTGCGTCGAATAGAACATAAGGGATATCACTCACATCGTTTTGAGCCTTAACGAACCTTCAGGTTAATCAAGATAAAAATGTATATAACGGTAAATTAGCACACCAATAAAAATGCCTTCTTCTCATAAGAGAAACTCACCACCTAAGGACCACACACGAGACAGTCGGCAAGATAAAACACATAACCAAAATTAGCCAAGTCCTAAACAATATAAGATGACATATACTCATCTCGATGAGTATATTCCTAATTTTACTTTTATTCTCCATCAGGATGACCATCTGCGGTGGAGAGCTGTGCAAGGTAACATTGTGTTACCCCCAGATCAATCAATCTCTCACATGCTTTTCCGTGCCTTGGCACAGATAGGCATGACCAATCTATATGCTGAATACATTGTGGAGGACTTTAACATGAGGGATTATTATCCCATAGATGCCCAACGTATGAGAGACTTAAGGCAGGAGAGCGAAATAGGAGATGAGGAACCCCTTATCACGGCTTCTTTAGCAAAAGATGTTCCCCCTCCTAACGATGATGAGGAGGTTGGGTATCAAAACCTTTGATCAACGATACATATCCCTGGTTCTGATGCCTGTGAACACCAACTATTTACAGAAGGAACAACCACTCATGCTAAGGACAGGCACTTAGATCGTCACCACGATCAAGACCATAGCAACCGAAGAGAAGGTAAGAAACATTGTGATGGCAATGGTTCCCCTTCTTCTTCCCCTTCTTCACATCACTCATCCTCTCCTTCCACATCTGGGCATAGCCACCATGAACATAAAGGTGAGGATAAAAGTAAAAAGGATGAAAGACCTCAATGGGAAAGTCGAGCGAGATGGGACAAGGGCAAGGACATAGGGAGAGTAGGGAACAACATAGACATCATAGGTATCATGAAAGAGATGATCATGAAGAGCCCCTACTCGCAACTTGAAGTATGCTTGACATAATAGAGGAAGTTAGGATTCCCACAAGGCATTTAAAATATAGTCAGATCAAACGATTAGACATGAACAACATCCCACGATTTGAAGGGGGATATAATGCTGATCCACAAAATTATTTACAACAATTCCACGATGCCTGCGCCTTGCAGAATATAGAAAATGAGTGGAAAAAACTTAAGTTATTCCCAAAGACACTCACCAAAGAAGTAGAGAGCTGGTACCAGAAATCAACAGGAGGTGGAGTACAATGCTAGAACTATTCAACGAAATGTATTAGACGTACTCCAGAGTGTCCAATTTGTGTAAGAAGATCCAAGGCTGTAAGCAAGGTACATATGAACCCTTGGATGCTGCCATGGCCTGCTACTACACATTATTACATCGTTGCCTAGGCCATGGGTATGCTCAGCGGGATCAACTTCACCACATCGTGGATGGGCTAAGGCATGAAACTAGAAGAACCCTTGGAACTTATGTCCAAGGGAGACTCTCACAACTTAGAGCCCATGAAGTACGTAGCTTGTTGGAACAAGTAGCAAAAGAAGAGGGTGAGCTATGCAAAAGGGAAAGTGCGGAAGAGTATAACCATGATCCCTTCCTTCGAAAGAAGGGAGTTAAATTTTGTGATGAAGAGGATGAGTCACCAATCAAAGAGTTGGTGAACTGAAAAACCTTGCCGATCCAAAAATTAACAATAGAAATAGTGGCTAAGGTAGATGACGTATGGAGTTCCTTAGACTCTAAAATTTAAACTTTCTTAAAAATTGTAGAAGAGTCTAAGGTTGAACAAAGTAGTGACAAAGGTAAGAAAAAGTGAAAAGATTTAGGCCCTGCACATAACAAGGGTAAGGGAAAAATCACTAACTCTAATGTGGTTGAGGACTCTGACACAGAAGATGACGGTGGATGTGAGATCTACCATTATGACCATCCTAAGAGATGTTGCCCCATCATCTCACATCTATAGGAGTCTAGGGTGTATCTCTTAATCCAAGACTCAACCAACGGCAAACACCCTGCAGGTTAACTTATTCACAAGGTAACCCAAGGCAGTTCCACCAACCACTAACGTATTATCCAAGTGGAATTCCACCACAGCCCATCGGATAGCATCAGTAGTGGCAATACCCATAGTCATGGGGGATGCCATCGCTGAAACAACAGTACCCTTACCAGCAGCCTGACCGTTATGGATATTATGTGCAGCAGCCGATTTCTCCAAGTGACTCTATGAGTCACACAACCCCCAACCATCACTACCAAGTTCAGGAGTATTTTAAAAGGACTCATTCTCCTTTGGGAGACACTCCATACCCACACCATCCTCCTCATCCATCCGCACCTCTTCCACCACAAGTAGTTCCCATAACACCTTATGCTCCAACAATGCAAGGGCAACTTCCTCCTCAACCGCAGCAATGTCACGCTGCAAGAGTTGTAAATATCTAACCTGCTGCTGGTTCTAACAATTGTAAAAAGAGAAGACCTTACTTCAAAACCAAAAGCCCAGAAAAACTCTCACGACAACAAGTAGTTGGGGCCATGTACACTCCTCCACCATCTAACACTTCGGAGCACCCTTCCATCCAAAATCAGAGCTTGATGCATACGGTTATGTTAATGCATACCGTAACCGACTAGATTAAGGTAGGCCACCTTCCCAGGAAACTAACTGACCCTGGGAGTTCCTTAATCTATTTACAGATCGCTGAAAATAAACCACATAGGGCTCTTCTTGACTCAGGTTCCGGAGTCAACTTAATTTCATGAGAGATGTATCACACTTAGAACCTGCCCCAACTTAACAAGAGAAACATTCAACTAGAGTTGGTAGACCAGTCCATCACCATTCCCTTGGGATTGGTGGAGGACATCATCACCACTTTGTGTGGTTGGTCTTACCCAGCTGATTTCCTGGTGATTGAAGTTAACAACAACGAAGGGAACTTCCCAATTATAATGGAAAGGACATGGCTTAGTATAGTAGACACATGCCTTAGGATCCGTGATCTTTCCTTGGAAATTTCTAAGATAAACATATGTGGAAAGATCAAGAAGAGGAAAGTTCCATGCATCACATATAGTGATTCATCGAGTGATGACATGGAGGAAATGTCTCCATGCAATAGGTGTGCCCACAAAACATTGAAACAAAGATTCCTATATGTAGCAACCACACAACCAGTAGTAGACACCCCGTGGTTGACAGCTACTAGAAGGAGTAGAAAAATATGCATGGAACAAACTGAGGAAACCCATGCCAACAACGAAGGCATAGAAACATTGGAATATGAGCATCGCCAACTTCCACCCCTTAATCTAAGTTCATCAATTGGGAGAAGTTGAACACTTCTTAGAAATTCAAACAGGCGCTCATTATTTCGGATCTCTCCCTTTCCACTCAGTCATGGGGGAGATGGCCACCTATGCTGATCATATGGGGCCCTCAGTTCTTTTTCGA
>MNCI01036879.1:163996-211527 GCA_015680685.1 Gnetum montanum
TGTGTGTGTGTGTGTGTGTGTGTGTGTGTGTGCCATCCACCCTGTAAGTTTGTCCCATAATAAGCATTCTTCATGATTGTATGAACTGTTTTCATATTAATTTCTAATGTTCGATTTTTACCTTTAAGTCACAATGTTGATACTAAGGTATGTTTCTTTTGATATGGCAGGCAATGAGATCACTTCATCCATCCATCCACCAATTTCTATGGTTTCTCTCGGCTTGGAAATGTACAGTTCCCTCTTAATAAGAACTTAAATGAATCAGTGACTAGGCATTCTCAAACCAAGGAAGGACTCAAGGATTGAAATGGGTGTGACTTCAAGGTAACTTCATGCTTTTGTGTTGGTCATTCTCTTGGGTGCTTGAATGTTTCTTCTTGAGTTTTCTTTCCATTTCGATGTTGCCCAATTATCGGAAGCTAAGAAAATAAAAACAAGAAGTCTTTGCATAGTGTGGTTCTCACACATAAAAACACAAAACACAAAAAAAAATCAAACAAAAAAAAAACAAAGTGAGAATTCAAAGCACACCCCTTAGATGGAATAAAATTGGGCTACAAGCACTGGTTATGGAACCCAAAGTGTTCCCTCTAACTAAGGCCCTTATCGCTTCCCATTCTCTCCTTTGTTTCGTCGAAATGGTGGTGGCTGTTGGAGAGTGCATTCTTGTTGTCCAAGTGGATGGTTTAACTAAATGCGTTGATGTGAAGTTACTAGATGTGGTTGGTTTGAGGCCGGAGTTGGAATGAGATTTGCTAAGTCACATTAATCATAAAACACACAAGGGGTTGTACACCACCTTGTTCTTGGGATTCCATTCCATTCTCTTCTCTCCATCCTTCTCTCCATTGTTCACCTCATTGCTGGTTGTATCATTAGTGTATATATTTTGGTTGATGCATTGTTTTCTTTTTGGTAAATTCTTGTGTTTAAGACTTTAAATCTTGTTCCAAATGACATTCCCAGGGCCTATAGACTCTTTGAATCTAGGTTTGTTAGGGCATTAAGGGCATGAGCCTGCTTTGGGGAGCACCCACTGACATTCCTATTTGCAGCATTAGTTAAATTTCTTTCCTTAACATTTTGCAATTAATTTTATTTTGTTCATTTCCATCTTGACATCCATTTCATCGATGCCATAGTTGTTTCTTTTTATCTATCTTTCTTATTCCTTTTCTTTCTCCATTCTAATGCTACTGGAGGTTCACGATTAGTCATGGGGATACGGGGCCTAATTTTTTTGATTTTCTCCTAGCCATGAAATTTTTTATTTTCTTCCTAACCCCTACACCTTCGGTAGTCATCAGTAACATATTCCCAGATCTATATCAGCCATACCACAACCTAGCCAATGGACTTACACTGCAGCAAGGTATCAACTGCATTAAGATTCATTTACCCTTGCTAATTAAGACTGTGTTGTGTGTGAAGATGGCGACCATGCAATAACGGATTGGATCTGGAGCAAACACTTAAAGTGGAGCAATACTAGAAGCAGCTATGCAAGGAGCAAGATCGATGACAGGCTTATGAATGGACAACAAAGGCGTAATCTTGGCGTTGGTAGTAGCAACACTTCTTTCTCTCTTTCTTTCTCAGCTGCCAACTAAGGCTTGATGTCATTGTAATAAGGTGTTCACCCTTGTTTTCATGAACACCAATTTTGTCAAGTCTTGTAATAATGATCCGTTCACATGTCATCCCATTAGTTCCATTCCCCTCAATAATTCCATACCTACCTGATATTATTGTAAGGAACTCGAGGATGAGCTTTCATTCAGTCATGGGGGTATGATGAGACACGATATCGCATCCTCCACGATATCATGTACGTGATATAGCGTTGTCCCCTGCGATATCATGTACACGATATCGCGGTCCACTACCAAATCTATATATAAGAGGTGGAACTCCCCTCATTTCTCATCCTAGGCTTAAATTAGGGAAACTCTGGCAGTTCGATCACTCTAGAGATAGAATATTTTCCATGTCCCGTAGTAGGAGTCCCCAAGTGAACGGATCTTTATTCGAGCAGTTTGTACCTGAACGCAAGTTGTGTATGGAAATAAAGAAGAGCTTTGTGGATAAACCTTGCAGTGCATGGAATAGGATTTATTACTTGTTATTTATTACCTATTATTTATTACCTACATTAGCACGACATGAGTACGACTTGATTACGAGCATTGATGAATGTGTATGGCTAATCAAGGAATTGGCTGCTCATCGCGATTAGTCTCTCTCACCCTAAACTCCTAGAATGCAGAATGAGTACGAATTGACTACAAGCATTTACGGATGTGTACAGCTAGTCAAGGAATCAACTTCTCATTACGTTTAGGCTAGTTAAGTGCCTTAGTACGACCACTTCAAGCATGTGCGTTACGTGTGGTGATCCTAGTAATGATTAGCATTTGGTAGCCGTAGTTGCATCGTTCAGGGTGGGCCTACAGTATGGTAAGTTGCATGTGTGTAGTGCTTTTTATGGACCTTCACCAGCCTCTAGCACATGTGGCAGTAGTGGCATGGATGATGGTTGCCCTACAGCAACTGCAACTTCTGAAGGCAACCAGAAAGCCTCCAAGAGAGCCCTCATTTTCTCTTCCTTGCTTTTGGGATCGTTCACTATTCAAGTAGCTTCGCCAATGTGTCCTAGGACTAGGACCTCCCAAGGGCATGGAAGTGCAAAGAAGAGTTCTTTTAGATTGACAACCCAGGCCATGAACTGTTTTCGATCGATTTCAAATGCTCGGATTGATGTCTACAGCTACTGATAATCATTCATTAGTGATTGCATATTTCCCTTCAAAACATGTGTGAAGAACCTCGAGTTCTGCATTTTCTATTTCCAATTTTTGTTTTGTTGCTTTATACGCTTGGAACTCACCCTCATATAAAGAATACGAGGTGGCCACTTTCTTTTCTAGGTTAGACCATGGTCTTCCAGCTATTAGCATAGCTAGGTTTGCATAGCGAAGGTTGGCCAACTCCATGTACTTTGTCATTTCTTTGATCTATAGTTCCTTGAGGCAGATCTCAGCTTAGTTGTAGGCATTCAACCTATCAAAGATGGGTTACCACACCTCATCTCCTTCTCGGAGCTACTGGAGTGCTTGGTTCAATTTGGCCTTGGTGACTTAAATATGCTTTTCATTCACTTCCTTCTACGATCCCACTTGGTCCCTCTAATGATTTTTAACTTTCTCAAACTTAAGGGCTTCACTTTTCCAAGAGATGATTCCAATGGCTGATTTTTATTGCAAGGCATGAACCTCCTCCATGGATAGATTCCAATTTTTAGTGGCCAAGCTCCTCACATCAATGTTTACCCTAGCTAGCTCTTCCTACTATTGATGGATAAAGCTTTTCATGTGCTAATTTTCATCACCAACATTGCGTAGGTGATGAACTTCCATGGTCAACCTAACATTCTCCTAGCGAATGTCTATGAAGTCCTTGTTTAGATGATATGCATGAACATTTGCCAAAGACTTATCAAAGATCACTGACTCTCTCTCATCCTTAACTATTTGGATTTTAACTTGAAGCTATTGAAAATATGTATCTCTGGTGAGTTTAGAGTTGAGGAGAGCTAGATCAACAACTTGGGCCCTTAATTGGGCAACTTCTATTGCCAAACATTGACAATTGGCTTAAGCAACTTTGAGTTGACCCTCCAAGATGAGGCTCTTACCCCTTGCTAAGAGCAGCTATGACTATGCTGCAGTAATGTCATCTGGAAGATCAAAGACATCTAGAAGCAATTGCTTGGTTCCCACTAGTTGGTCTAATAGTTCTTCATGTTGGGTTACATCGATCCTACTACATGCAGTCTTAGCAGACGCTTGTACATCTTTGAGTCCATGTACATCTAGTATAGGTGTCATTGATGCATTAATGGCCATACCAATTGTGTCAGCAACCACTTCAGCTACAATTTCCTGTTCCTAGTGCTACGTCACCAAGACTATTGCCCCCTCTCCATCCTCTAAGTGTATTGAAAAAGTAGCGGCATTTCCTGAAATTTCAGGAAATAATTGTTGGGTGGATACCATTACTTCTCGGATACTAGGATCAGTTCTTGTAGGTACTTGTGTTCGAGTGACAAAGAACATCAGCCCTTCTCTTTCTAGCAGATTTATTGATCAAGCCACTTGCTTGAGATGGCTCATTACAGGGTGATAGATTGAAGGGTCTTCTCCTCCACCAGTCCCTCTAGATTGCTCTTTTTGGCTCAAGAGCAATTGTTAGATTTTGCATATATGTTCTATGATTGTTTGCAAACCTAACCTCATTGTTTGCGTAGGAAGTGGAGGTGGTTGCTACTCTTCTTTAGTTTGTGTGGTGGCCAAAGTCTTGTCTTTCATCATTTTCCACCCTGAGGTAATAGATACGTGCCAAAGTGTATCGTTGGTGTATCATGCTATCCTTGCCCATTTGCATAATTTCCTAATTAAACAGGGAAAGGGTAGAGCCCACCTTCCATGTTTTCTTTCAGTAGAAATTTCCCACTTAGAGAGGCATATGCACAAGTGGAGAAGGTTGATCTTGCTCGGTCTTACCATTGGGTTTAGATGGTAAGATGTAATTTTTGAATATACCCTCTCTGTGGTGGTCAAAGTGCTGAACTCTTTGCGATCTACCCCATAGCATCGCTTGATGCACTCCCCTTTTACCTCAGGATCTACTTGCTTAGGGATCCCCACGACATCAGCTCTGGTCTTAGGCAACCCCAAAGCCTGTGTAATCACTTCCACAGAGTAAGAGACATAGATGTCCTTCATTCTTACTTTGGACCCCAGCTGCTGATTTGTCCAAAAGAGATAAGTCTCTCCTAAATACCATTCACTACTAGATGTGATGATTGGCAACATAGGAGAGTTTTGTAATTGGAGCTTTACATCTTCTAGTGCATTCTCAAGAAATGGTCCAAATTTTAACTCTTGCAGGACCATTTTTTGCACCTCCCTTGGCCTGATAGCATCAAGGCATGCCTAGGTCAAGGTGACCTCAAGTCGTGGCATTATCACTGGAGTCTCATCCCATTGCGATTGTTCACTAGGGATCTCCTCTTCAGCAATCTCATGAACAGATTCCACATCAATCGTTTTGCGAAGGAGGCCAATTGCATGGGAGCCCTCTGCATGCCCTGGGTGTTGCACACCTTTTCCTCTTCCTATTCTTTTGTCCCTTGGTTGTGATGGTCCTTCTCCCCTTGGATGCCTTGGTTTTGGTGCCATCTGCAATCAAACATAACCACTAATTAAATTGTGCACAAGTTGCTCAAAATGGCTCTCATACACCTTCTCAATTTGACTAAGTTATGGTGCTGGCACATGCATCCCATTAAATTTCCCAGAGTATTAGTTGATGGATTAGAACCAAAAACAAATAAGGCATGAGTTGGAGTTTAAACTATTATTTTTGTTTCTTCCCTTAAGATGTCTTAAGTATTTATTGATTTTAATTGTAAGTAATTAATTAATTTCAATAGACCTCAACCTCCCATGATTGAGAACATACCTCTGGTTGCTAAAGAGGGGAAGGATAGGCTGATTAGGATGTGCGGTAGACAACGTAAGTGATTGGAAGAAGAGGTGATGCAGAAAAAATGAAAAATCTCCCCTCAATTTGTTTGCAAAATGAAAAAAAAATGTAACATGTATTGGGGGTATATATAGAGTTTTGGTGCTACATCTATGGGGCCGCGTATATGCAGGGGGCTATGTTTACAGGGCCGTGTTGATGTAGGGGGTTGCGCCTGTTGACAAACATTGACCAGCCCAATATAAGCCCAAAAAAATGAACTTAAAACACCAAATTGGGATGGTTGAAGAGCTTGAGAGACTAGGAACTCAGTTAAGAGAAAGAGGAAGGTAAGTGGGGCAAAAAAGGAAGTCAAAAGTAGGAGAATGTTGTGAGAAAGAATGCCATGGAGAAGAAGTCGAGTAATAGGTATCATGAAAATAATTAACCAACAAAATCAAGAGGATGGGAGACTAACAAATTGGACCAGGGATATGTAAGTAGGTCATCCCCATAACAGGCAGTAGCCTTAATAGCCCTTGCATATCATCAACACTAGAGTTTGTGGACCCCAGAGTCAAGGAATGGTGATTGCAAGTTAATACTCTCATCCATGAGAACCTGACGAAGCATTAGGAGTTCATGGAAATCACGACAAACTATCAAAACATAAGACAGGTAGTGAGGTGAGTTATGGAGAGAAATGGGTGAAGAGAGAGGAGTGAGAATTGGAATTCCAATTATTAGTCACATGAAACCCCATGTAAAGTTGTGGTTCAGTGACCTAGTAGGACCTTTCCCGAGTTTAGAACCAAAACCAACCACATACAGTGGCATCATAGCAACATCTGAAGACCCGTCCACCCCCAAGTGTACAAGAATGCACCCATAGAGAACCACCACTGCAACATGCATGAGAGGAAGGAAGTGAAATGGGACTAAGTTAGAGGGGATGAAGCAAGTCCCATAACTAGTGCTTATGGTGGTCTAAGGGGTGTGCTTTTAATTTCCACATAGTTATGATTATATATATATATATATATATATTTGTGGGAACCAAACCATGCAAAGACCCATGCTTTGTTGCATGCATTTGACCAAGGGGTGTGCTTTAAATCCTAATTTTTTGTGTGTGTTTTTCTTGCAATGAGGACCACACCATGCAAGTTCAAATTGCCAAGGATCTTCCTTGTAGAAAAGAACTCAAAGTGGAAAGAAATCAGTGAGGACACTCCCGCAACCCAAGGGACAGAAGAGTACGATGAATGTTATATTCCCTTTGAAGTCACACCTAATTCAGACCATTGGGTCATCCCCAAGTCTAGGAAATACACAAGTTACACATTAATTAAAATGTTTTTAAGTGAAGGGGGTTTGCATATTTCCAAAGGGAGGAAAATCATAGAGTGGATGAATGGGTGGATGACGTGGACTCACTGTTGATTTTATGAGATGAAAGTAGACGTAAATTCCAAGAACAACAATGCGAGGAAGGGAGCGAGATAAAATGGCTAGACCATTTCATGCGACCCATCGCAGTGAAAACCAACTACACCATATATCTGATGATAATAAGATGATTTATTAGCAAATAATTGGAAATTAAACACATACACACACACATAAATAAGCAACAAAGAAATAGAAAAGTAATTAAAGAAAGAAAAATTTAGTAAGAATTGGCAAACATATGAACGATGTTGAAAAAAAAAGTGTAAAACAAAAATTCCAAAATAGTGAGGAGCTTAGTAGAATGGATCAACATGGAGGACAGTCTTCCCCATGAGTAGGCTGGAAGGAGGAGACTCAAAAAATGAAATGAGCCTATACCTGTGATGATAAGGAAGTAACACTAGTTTGATGGAGCTCATGGAAAGGTTTTAATTGTTGCCTATTGACGACCTGCGTTCTCATGGGGTTCTCATGTTTCTGTATAAGCAAGGCCCCATATGGGAATGTTTTGGAGACAATGTAAGGTCCCTCCCACAATGTTTGAAACTTGATCGATTGTGGTATGTGTGTGGGGTTCTAGTAGAGTACCTTATCTCTACATCTAAATGTTAGCTTCCAAATCCTTAGATCATGACATTTTTTATTGTAGGCCTTGTGTATCTCATTTGATGATAGGGACACCAATTGATTCTCATCTAGCACATTAGGTTGATGAGTCGTTCGCATTATGCTAGTGGTAGGTCAAGATCCAAGTCACAAGCTGTAGATAGTGTCTAGAGTTATGCCTGGATTAGAAGTTTTGGTAGCTTATCGTACAGTAACTCATAGGGGGAGTATCCTATAGGAAGCTTCCAAGTGGAGCTATATGCCCAGAGGGCATTGTTAAGTTTGGTGCTCCATTCCCTCCTAAATTTATTGATGGTTCAAGTGAGGATTTTGGTGATCTCCCTATTGGTGACTTCAACCTGCCCATTGGCTTGGGGGTGAAAAGGTGTTGTAAATTTATGGGTAACCCCAAAATGTTGCATGAGTTTACAAAAAGTGATGCCCATGAAATATGTTCCATTTCTGAGATGAGCGCATGTGGCACTCCAAACTTGTTGATGATTTGCTATTGAAAAAATCATGCAGTGGTGTTTGAGAAATAGTCAATGATGGCTACTGTCTCCACCCACTTTGTGCAATAGTCCATAGTGATGATGATGTACACCTTCCTATTGGACAGGGGTGTGATGAGATCCATGAAGTTAATGCCTTAGATGTCAAAGGGCTCCAATTGTTGGATCCACTGCTGAGGTCCCTCCATTCATGCAGTCATCCCACCATCTCTCTGGCATCATTCTTAGGAGCAAGCGAACCATTTTGCATTCCAAAAACTTATAGGCCAGTAATATCTTGCAAGTAGGATCTTAATGGCTATGCATTGTCCAACATAGTGGCTCCCACAAGGGCCCTCATGAGCATCTTGGAGGATGCGCAGTGGATCATCATTAGGGACACACCATCGAACTAGGCCATTTTCACACACCTTATAAAGGTGGCCATTGATTTCCATGAAGCAGTTGGCCTTATGGAGAAACTATTATTTCTATCGATGGTCCCACTCCTTTGGCAATTCCTGGGTTGTGAGATAGGTGAGGATGTGGCTGAACCATGGTGATTCTTTGGGCACCTATGTATCAACTTCTTCCATGAAGAGGAGTTCATCTAGAAATTGGTCAGAGAGTGGCTCCTCCTCTTCTACGTTATCCCATTGCAACCAAGACAAGCGATCAGTGACCACATTCTTGGTTCCCTTCTGGTCTACCATAGTGAGGTCAAATTCCTAAAGAATCACCAGCCATTGTATGATACACAGCCTCACCAATGGTTTGTTCATCAAGAACCGGATGGCACTGTGGTCGGTATGCATGAACACCTTGTACCCAAGCACATAGTGTTGGAATTTTTCCAAGGAAAACACCACTATCATTAACTCTTTTTCGGTGGTGGTGTAGTTAAGCTGAGCACCCAAAATGCTACAGCTTGCACAGTGGATATAGTATGGACGTTTCTGGTCATCCCACTATGTAAGCATAGCTCCCAATGCATAGCTAGATGCATCCATCATGATTTGGAATGGTCTGAATCAATCAAGTGCCCATAGAAATGGAGTCTCTACAAGTTTCTCCTTAAGTGTTTGGAATGTAGATTCACATTTCTTGGTCCAGATGAATGGAACATCTTTCTTCATGAGTTCCACAAATGACTTGGCAATTTTTGAGAAATTTTTGATGAAGCGGTAGAAGGAACCAATGTGGCTAAGGAATGTTCGAACATCTTTTACAGTGCTTGGTTTCCTGGTGATTCCTTGGATGACCTTGATTTTTTCAAGATCCATGCTAATCCATATTTCTGAAATATGGTGTGCTAGCACAATTCCCTCTTGGACCATTAAGTGGCTTTTTTCCCAATTGAGCCGTAAATTAGTTTCCACAAATCTTTTTAGAAATTTCTCAAGGTAGTCCAATGCTTGATCAAACATGGCTCCATAGGTAGAGAAGTTATCCATGAAGACTTCTACCCCATTGCCAATTTGTTGCTGGAAGATGCTGAGGACAAGGCATTGGAATGTGGAAAGTGCATTACATAGGCCAAAGGGCATCTTTTTGTATGAAAAAGTCCCCTGGGAACTTATGAGGGTTATCTTGGCCTGGTTTCCTAGCACAATTTGGATTTGGTTATAGCCACTATAACCATCCAAAAAGCTATAATAACAATGCCCCACAATGGTATCCAACACTTGGTCCACAAGTGGAAGTGGAAAGTGATCTTTGAAGGTAGCCATGTTGAGCAATTGGAAATCTATATAGACCCTTCATTTGCCACCCTTCTTTGGCACAATAACAAGTGGGCTAACCCATTTACTATCAGCAATAGAGTAGATGAACCCCGCTTTTAGTAACTGCTCGATTTCATCTTTGATGACCTGCTTTAATTTGTGGTTTAATTTCCTTTGTGGTTATCATCATGGTTTTATGGAGGGATCAATATAAATACGATGTTGGCAAACCCTAGGATCAACTCCTATTAATTCAAGATAGAACCATGCAAAAGTAGCTTCCAATTTGTTCACCACCTTAAAAAACTTCCTCTTTTGTTTAGGAGCAAGGGTGGCATTGATAATCATTGGTTTCCCATTCTGCAAAAATGCATATTCTAAATGGGCCAGTAAGGCTTTGAGTTCCAAGGGCTCTTGCTTAAAACATTTAGGGATTGGCAACTTTCCCAAATCATCATGGTCATCAACAATGGATACTTGTTGATGAACCTCTTCCAAATCATCCATGCTTTCTACGTAGGCACATACAAGCCCCTCAGATGGTTCCATGCAAAAAGTGCTACTAGCAAGATCAATGGTCAGCCATTGGGTACCTTCTTGATTTGTGGCTACTACGTACAGGCATTGTTGAACTTGTGATTTCTCGATACATTAACTACATGCTTGAATAGATGTCCACTTTGTGGACCACAGTTGCTACACACACTTGCACCCAGAGTCATTGTACACAATGCATGAAACACACTTCTTCTCTATCTTTCCAAAAATATTTTCCTTTGAAATTTCAAGCGAGAGATCTCAGAGTCCTAATCTTGCATCTACCATGCTCAGCCAAGCTCTTCCCATTATGATTGGGAAGTTTCCCTTGCAATTCTCAACATGGATGATGAGGAAGTCAGCAGGATAGGACCACTTGCAAACAGTGGTCACAATGTCTTCCACCAATCCCAAGGGAACAGTAATGGATTGGTCTACCAGCTTGAGCCAAATGTTGCTCTTCTTTAATGGGGGTAGGTTCCAAGTCTTGTACATGTCATGTGAAATCAAGTTGACTCCTAACCTCGAATCCAGAAGAGCTTTACATGGCTCATTTCCTACCACCTAAAGATAGATGAGGGAGCTTCTCAGATCAGTCAATTTTCAAGGAAGATGACCCACCTTTATCCAATCAGTCATGACGTGTGTGATCATGACCATTTCTCTATTGGAGGGCATTTGGTTTGAAGGCTAATCAAAGGGTGGAATAGTGGAGGCAATTTGAGGTTTAGAGGCACTAACCACAAGGGTGTGTGAGAGTATTCTTAAGTTATTGGGCTAGAAAAAGGGACATTTTCATGGCTTCAATTCTGGTCCACTCAGTTGAGGAGCCATTTGTAGGTTGAAAACCCTCGTAGCATTACGTTGTTGTGGCTATGGTGGTATTTCCACCTATATAGGTGGAGCAGGTGTTAGCTGAGTGGGGTGCTACTGAGTAGGGACAATAGGAGAAGGTGATGCAGGATAGTAGAGATGTGGGCTCTTCCTCATAGGTGATGGAGACTGTGGTTAGAAATATTGTGGGGGGTGGTAATAACTTTGAAAGGTTGTGTGACTAGAAGAGTCTTGCGGGGATATTAGTTGTTGAACATAGTACCCATAGGGATCTAGTTATCAGTAAGGGTACTATTACCTTAGAGGTGGCATCCCCCATGCTTGTGGATTCTGCCATTGCTAAAAGTATTCGTAAGGTTGCGGTGGCACTCCACTTGGATAATATCCTTGCTACTAGTGGAATTTCTTGTGATTGCCTTGTGGGTAAGGCAACCTTTGGGGTGTTTGCCTCTTTGCTAAGTGAGGATTCAACGCATAAACCCCATAATCTTGTAGATGTGACACCATGGGACAACACTCCTTAGGATGTTCATATTGGCATATGTTACATTCATCATCTTCCTCTATATTAGAGTCTACAACCTTTTTTTCTATAGCAACTTTACCCTTACCTTTATGGTAGGCACATTCAACTTCTTTCTTCCTACGTCGATCATGATCATTACCTTGCTCTCTAGACTCCTTTGCCATTTTCAAAACACTTTGAAATTTTTTTTCCAAAGAGTCCCACATCTTATCAACCTTTTCCAATATTTCAGAGGCATATTTCTATAGAAGCAAGTTTTTTTGGTTCACCACTACATCCAATGGTGATTCTTCCTCATCTTCACAAAATCAGACCTCCCTCTTTCTGATGGAGGAATTCCAATCGAACTCCTTTGCACTCTCCTTATTTCTAAGTTCCCCCTCTTCTTTAGCCACTTGCACAATTAAGTGTTGTAATTGATGGGCTCTTAGTTCTGATATTCATCCTTAGGCATACACACCAAGGGTCTTTCTAGTTTCAAAGTGGAGCCCATCAATGATATGGCGAAGCTGTGCCCACTGAGAGTAGCCATGACTAGGGCATCGATGTAATAATGAACAGTGTCTACTCATGGCTATATCTAAGGGTTCATGAGTACCTTTCTTCCACCCTTGGATTTGACATCTCAAGTTAGCCACTCTAGAGTAGGTTTGATACTTGTAGTTGAATATTTCCAGCATCGTACTCCATCTCTTGATTGATTCTGGCTCCAAGGACTAGTACCAAATTTCTACTTCTTTGATGAGTATGCAAGGGAACAAATTAAGTTTTTTCCAATCATTATCGATGTTCTGTAGGGTGCAAGCATCATGAAACACTTGCAAATGATTCTATGGATCATAATTATATCCCCCTTCAAATCTAGGAATGTTGTTCATGTCAATGCACTTGATCCGACTATCTTTCAAGTGCCTACTAGGTATTTGAACCACCTCAATGATATGGAGTATGCTTTGATTAGCTAATAATGGTTCATCCAAGTCATAGTCCTGCTGAAGGCCATGATGTCTGTGACAATTTTGGTTGCCTTTCCTTTCTTGATGGTGAGGCTCACGTGATTGGTCACGCACTCCCTCATGTCGTTCCCTTTGGTCCTTACAACCAATATCACCTCACTCCTTTCTACCGTGATCACAATCAAAGTTAGAACTGGATGAAGGTAGAGGAGAGTGAGAGGATGGAGAAGAGGGAGAGGAATCACCACCGCCCTAGCGTCGATCTCCCCCTCTACTTGGATGATGACCTCGATCTTCATGCCCATTTTTGCATGTGCCATGACCTCTCTTGTATGACCCTCCATCCTCTTGGGGGTCTAGGTCACTTGATTGCTTGTTTTGAATGATGGACTGAATGATCTGATGTCCTAGAGGAAGTTTGGCTAAATGGGAATCATGAAAGATAGGTTCCCCATCATCTTGCAGCCCTTGCAGGAATAAGGGCTTACTGAACTATTTTCCCTTCATGTGTTCATACCATTTTTCCTACTACTAGTCTCGTACATGTTGGGCCTCAGTGGGATGATAGTCCCGATAGTCATGGTCCTCCACGACGTACTCCACACCATGGTCTTGAATGCCTAGTCTTGCAAGATTGTGAAACAACATTTTAGGAGTTGATCGGTCAAGCGGTAGTATGATGTTCCCTTCCATGTCCCGCCAGTGTAGATGCTCATTCTAATGTAAGATAAAGATGAAGTTAGGTTATATTCATCTATATGTGTGTATACCACCCGAAATTCTTGTGGCACCAGTGGGTTGGATCCATCTCGCCTATGAGAAGAAGACATCTTGGATGTTAGATAATCCACTAATTGGTGTACCTTACTTTTTACTTAGGTCACCTAGCATGCATAGATTTTACTTTTCTGGGTCTGTTTCAATGATGTGAATGATAATTTTGCTAAGGTTAGATGGTGCATGTAAGACTAACAGTCTCCAGCAACGGTGCCAATGATGAGTGGCTAGGTACCCCTATGCCCAACTATGCAAATCACGAGCATTCACACACGATTAAAGTAATAACAATGAAAACTTAAGGAGTTATTAAAGCATAGAAATATTAAACTATTAAATGCATTAAATGATTAAGTCCAATTGCTGCAAGGAATGCTTAAAAATCTCATCTTTATTGTCGTTCACACCAATGGGCTCAGGTACATTAGTGTTCGAATAAAGAGCCAGATACCTTTCTCACACCTACTGTAGGCACTTGGAAAATATTCTAGCTCTTTCAGAAACAAACTGCAAGAGCTTTGCTACAACTACCAAAAAGGTACCTAAGTGTGGCAGAAGCACACTTATTTATAGGCTAGAATAGGCTCCGTGTAAACAAGGCCACGTAGACGCATGGACGGATGTGTCGATGGGGCCTGTCGATGCAGCCATGTATATGGGGCCCCGTATATGTAGCCTAGTCAATGCATCGACTATTTAGCACTTCATCAGCTAGAAATCCCAGACAAGTTTGAACTAAATCCTTTAGAGTTAAAAGTCCTATCGAAATTACTAGAATGAACAATAAGAAATTGGTAATTATTAATGTCAATCTTCATAAAGAAAACAAGAGAAGATTATTGGAAGTGGTGAATAAATGGACAATAGCATTTGCATAGTCTTATGATGAAATAACAGGCATTGACACATGTATATGCCAACATAAAATCTATACAAATGCAGTTGTCAAACCATGCCACCAACCTCAAAGAAGATTGAATTCTAAATTGAAGGAAGTGATAAAACAAGCATTAGAGAAACTATTGAAAGTAGGATTCATCTATCTAATCATAGACAGTGAATGAGTCAATCCCTTAGTCATTGTCCCAAAGAAAGGTTGCAAGTGAAGGGTCTACATTCTGTATCTAATGTTTATGGTTCCTACTTATTACAATCTGTATCTAATGTTTATGGTTCCTACTTATATTCATTTTTTTCAACTTTAGCTCTAAAGGCAATTTTCTCTTTTTTTCCAGAGAAACTAGTTCCTCCTTTTTTGATTTCTAAGAATGAAAGAATACTATGTAGCTTAGCTATTATCAATCTAGAAATATTTTTTGCCATTTCTATGGATGAAACCACTGCATTGACTCTATTAGATAAAAAAGATAAAATTTTCTAGTAGATTATATCATCAAACTGTGCTTCATCAAGCATAGTCATCACACTAATACTTTCATCTACTTACCTAAAGAAATTAATGATATTTTCATTCTCTTCCATTCTCAAAGAATTAAAGCATATTCTTAAAGTTAGTAGCTTAGACTTCTTCACTTTATCATCTTCTTTATATAGCTTGAAGATGCTCCCACATTTTTTTGGTTGATTAAAGATGCATAATCTTCATACACACTACTCTATCCAAGCCATAGACCAAAGCGTTCATAACTTGGACATCATATACAACATTGTTGGTTCCTCTACTAATTGCCTTCCAAACATCATCAATGTGAGCTACAAGATATGTCTTCATTTTAAACTTTTATAGAGGATAGTCTAAGCCATCAAAATTTTTAAATGAGAATCCTTAATTCTATGCCACATCCAGGTTGAGAAAAAATCTAACACATACTATTAAGTCAAAAGGTGTTAACTAGGTTCTAATACCAATTGTTATTTCCTAGATATATGTAAAGGCATTGAGAGGGGGGATATATTAGGGCCTTATAAAAATTCGAGTTAAACAAAGACTCATAGAAAGACTAGTGAAAAGCCCCAAAGTAACTTAATGCATAAAACAGAGCACTTACGGAGAAAAAACTAAATAGACACTAAGATTTTGAGGTGGTTTAGCTACTAGATTTACCAACCTAAATCCACTATAAAACTCTCCCCAAATTCTAGGAAACATAGTAATTCTATTAATCAAAATAAATTTACTAGGCTTGTTTTACAATCTTAGACTAAGCACAAACACCAAGCTCAAAGTCAAAAAAAAAGAAGAAGATTTCTTTCACAACTCAAAGGAAGAGAAATTACTCTACCTTATCTCAACACAAGAACTCAAGAGTTTTTCAAGATTCCTTAACAAAGAAAACAAAGCTTCTATAAAGAAAAGAAAATAGAGAGAGTAGAAGAAAAAATTCTAGTCCAAGCACTGGGCCAAAAAATTCATAATACAATGCTAAGCTAAACAACTCTAATTTGTAGCCATCAATATTTCTAGCTATTTTCAGCTCCATCCTTTAAGCCATTGCTAATATGCTAAAGAAGCACAAGGGGAAAAAATCTATGATTTTTACCAATTCATTACAAAGAGTAGCGAAAAAAGTATCTATTTAACCATATTTTCATTACTGCATTCAGTATAAGCTTCAAATGAGCATTTAAAGCTTAGTATAGGAGGAAGAAATTTGTAATTGACACAATGGTTCCTTCCTGCAGAAATAGTGATCTCTGATGATATTGGAAATAATAGCTCTTTAAGATTCAACAAACAACCCTTGTTTTCATTAATGGGGTTTATCTTGCTTTTGTAGTAGTATAGACTCTAGCTTTTTGTATAATAAACTTATAACATTCCTTTTATTTTTATACATGTGGCATGACCTTTTCTCAGTGAGCATGTATAGATCCAAAACATGTTTCTAAATTGGTATTATCTTTTATTTTTCTTGGGCTAATATGGAAATGAACTCTTTGAAGAAAATTAGAAGCTTTTGGTTTTTCTATTTTTTAAAAAATAAGCTTCATTGTGTGCACAATATAGGGGCTAACATGGTAGATTTATTTGGAAAAGCCTTGTGGAACAAATAGGTTCTAAAAATCGGTTATGTGAACTAATCTAGAAGAGTGCATGGTAGAAAATAGAAATTGGTTTTGAAGCATTTTGAAAAGAGATGAGCTTTTCATGCAAGCTTACATGTATGGAAGAAGAATGCTATAATGGTAGAGCTAATTTTCTTATCCCTTCGTAGAACCAGAAGATGGTTCTATTAGCTAGTTGTATTAGCACTTTTTCTTGAGGTGACATAGTAGAACCAATTTTCTTATCCCTTTGTAGAACCAAAAAATGGTTTTATATGCTAGTTTTATTAGTGCTTTTTCTTGAGTTGACTAGTAGAGTCAATTGAAGGAGCCCTTTGTAGAGCCAAAAAAACACTTGTACAAGCTAATTTTGTTTAGCACTTTTCTTTTTAGGCTGACATGGAAGAGTTGTTTCTCATCCCTTCATAGAACCAAAAATAGATTCTATGACTTTGGTTCTATGAGTTGAGGTAGATTGCTGAGGTGGATTAAAAACTCTTTCATGCACATGCTCTAAAATTGTTTAAGCTCAACCCCAGTACGTTTCCAAAAGAAAAGCTAATGTGGAAGAGCTATTTAAATGATTCTTTGTAGAACCAAAACAAACCTCTATTAAGCAAATGTCCTCTAAAATTAATTAACCTCAACCCCCCAGAAAAAACTAACATAATAAAATAATTTGGGCTATCTTTATAAAGCTGGAAAGAAGAGGTGAGCTAGATTGAAAATGCCAGAGAGCACATGATGCCTAGTTGGTAGAGTTATTTAGGTCTGGCTAAGAATTGAACTCAACATGCTGATGTAGCATATCAAATAATACCTTCAAAAGATAAGTCAAGAGCTCAAATCCATGTGAGATGAAAACTCCATTCTAGAGCCAAACCTGCAACCAAGTTCAAAACACACAATAACTCAAAACAAGCAACATAAATTCCTAGAGGAGATTTCCAAACTTCCAGAGCTCAAGCATCTCCACTTGTCCAAGCATTCTTGTGACGATGGCAAGATATACGTTGTGCCATAGGAGTATGGCAAAGCTAATGTATTTCCTAAACTCTACCACCTATTTTTTGGCATCCTAATTTTTGGCATAGATTGAAAAATCAGATCTGATCAGTAAATAGGTGTCCTTTTTTATAAATCTGATAAGAAAATTTGAATAAATCAGTGTAAGAATCGGATCAAAATGTTCAATAGTAGTAAAATAGAGAAGTTATATCCACCCATGTTGGTAGCTTTTTTTCCATGTTTTTTTCATCTAAGAGCTTAGTTATAACAGAAAATCAAATATAAAAATTTTAGTTTTCCGTTGGTATCCAAATTAGTACTAAACAATATAATAAACTTAAAAATTAAATAAAAATATAACACTATTTTAATAGACTGTGATCCAATTTTGAATTGGCTTGAATGTTACATTGCAATATATGGCAGATCTTACGATTAATCACACATTTCTCAAACTATGCAAGGCATACCCCAGCTCTATTCTCAATCTGAGAGTTTCTTGACATTCTAGGATTACTAGTACTAGATTTCCAATGGATTCCACTAGTTACTTTAATGGCAAAGGGTTGTAGCTACAGAGCTGGTATTTGTCATCTCTCTCATCTATTTCCACCACAAAGAGTGCCTACTCTAGGTGGTGCAAGCAATGTTAGTTTTGGAAACAGAGCTTATCTTTTAATCCATGAATCAATCTATCGGCACATTTACCACTAGATTCATATCTAGTAGTCGGCTCTGGGCTTTAATGTTCCTTGCATTGTTCTTGGTGGAGCCGCCCATGGCAAAGTTGATTTCGCGCGATTGGGAACAAGGCCACACAGCTCTTCGTTGATTTGGGAGTGCATCCCACGCTCCAGGAGGTTTACCAATGTCCCATATCTCCATGAAATTCCTCTCCTGGAACTGCAGGGGCCAGGGTACCCCATACAAACAACATACCCTACGTTGTTTGGTGCGAGATGAGGAGTGTGACATTGTATGCCTGCAAGAAACAAAAATTTAGCAGAAGGAGGCTCAGATGCTCCTTTGGCCTGGGTGGCACAGCCACCTGGCACCCAGCAGGGGACACACGGGTGGTCTCGCGGTCCTAACCAGGGTGGACTCGTACGTCCTGGATATGTTTGAGTGGTGCATCACGGTGCATCTGCCCAGGCCAAACGTGTGGGTTACTAATGTTTACGGCATGCAGGGGTGGCAAGCACGCCTTCAAGAGCTCTCTCGGGTCGCGGGGCTAGTTCCCAAAAAGGCCAGCTGGTTGCTGACTGGTGATTTCAACCAGAGGATCTTCAGTTGGGAGAAGACCAGTGACAATTTGGCGGAGCCCCTAGGGGCAATTGAAATTCTCATGCTGTTGCAGAAAAATGGCCTGACCGACATGGAAATCACAGGCTGCAAGTACACCTGGAGCAACCGCAGGCAAGGCACTGCGAGCGTCCAATCCTGTATTGACCGGGTGTGGGTCATTCAGAAGTTACTGAACGATTGGGATATCCACGTCTACGGGGGTGCCTGCATGGCCTCTGACCACCGGCCCATCTTCTGCCAGCTGGAGCGGGGAGAGTTCCAGCGACCCCATCCCTTCTGATTTGAACGCACCTGGATCTGCAAGCCATGGCTGGAAAAGCTGATGCAAGACATCTGGAAAAATTACAATGCCTCGGTGGACCTGCGCGAATTTTTGAAGATTGGGTTGAAGACCCTGAAAACCCAAATTAAAAATATCAGCCCTGCACAGAAATACAGCTTTAAAACCTGTCGCAGCCAGCTCCAGGCTAAACTGCAGGATATCTAGTCGCAGCAGGAGCACCAAGAGCGCAGGGTAGAAAACTCTGGGGAGGAACTCATCTTGTAGGCTGAGCTTCAACTTCTGCACCACGAGGAGGAGGATTATTGGCACCAACAGGCCCATGTGCAGTGGCTGAGGGTAGGGGATCGGCACACCATATTTTTCTTTTCTTCGGCGAAGGTGCACCACGGTGCTTGGCATGGACCGATGCAATGCCTCATGTAGGGAGAATTGCATCCATGCTCTGGCGCTGACAGCTTCCTGCAATACTGGCAGCAGGTTTGGAAGTGGTAGCCAATGGACCCGATTTCTATGTCAATGGAAAAAACTCTCAATCTGGCTGATAACTTCCAGCTACTGCAGCCATTTTCATGCCAGGAGCTTCACGATGCGCTGCAGCAAATTTCGGCAGACAAGGTGCCAGGGCCAGATGGCTGGCCCATTGAATTGTTCTAGGAATTCGAGAATGTCCTTGAGACTAACCTGCTTGATGCTTTCAACCACATGCTGGTGTGGCATCAGGTCTGAAAAGAAATCAACTGCTCTTGTGTGGTTTTGCTACCGAAGATGGAAAATCCCACCTCCCCAGGCCATTTCCGCCCCATCGATGTCTGTAATTGCCTAGTGAGGTTATTTTCTCACCTACTCATGTCCAGACTACGACCGCTCATGATGAGCCTCATGGGTAAGCACCAGGCTACCTTTATGAAGGGCTGTCACCTTCAAGACTAGGTCTTACTACTCCAGGAAATTCAGCACTCCCTTCGTGCGGCCAAACTACTGGGCCTCTACATCATGTTGGACATAGCCAAGGCCTATGATTCCATCAGTTGGGCCGTCTTACGATCAATGCTACACGCTAAAGGTTTTGACAAAGATTTTGTCGACCTCTGCTTGCAGATCCAGCAGGGAGGGTGATACTCGTTAGATATTGATGGACAATTATGGGGCTTTCATGGGACTGGACGCTGGCTTCGTCAAGGAGACCCTCTCTCCCCGCTCCTCTTCCTGATGATGATGGACCTCCTACAAACATATTGTATGGAAGAAGGGGTCCAAGGGTTAAATGTTCACGGCATCCCATGCCTCACTACCCACTTCGCGGATGATACCATGATCTACACCAGGGCAGTGGTTCCGCAGGCCAAGGCAATTTTGAAGGCACTGGATCGGATGTGCCGAGAGGTGGGCCTGGTGCCCAACCTTGGGAAATCAACTTTATATTTCACCTGCACGCATCCTTCAGTTCGTAGCAAAGTCATCCAAATCCTAGGGATTCTCTCAGGGGAGGTGGAGGACAAGTATTTGTGCATTCCCATGCATATCTGGCATAGCCAAGAAACCTGGCAGGTGCTCATTGTGCGAATTCAGCGACATGGGGCACACTAGACAAATAATTTCCTATCCCACAAGGGGAAGATGGTGCTGGCGTCAGTGGTTTTGGGGGCCATGCGAGGTTTGCTACCTCGGTGGCCTTCCCGCCCCTGGGTGTCGCCACCAAGATCGACCAGATTATTCACGATTTTGTGTGGTCTAGTGGCAAGGGGAAAAAGAAGATGCACCTGTTGGCTTGGACAAAAATCGTGCAGCCCCATTACATCGGGGGGGGGGGGGGGGGGGGCTTGGCCTCCTCCCCTTCATGCTTGAGGTGGCCTTGGGGTATCATAGACTCCTTCAGCACTTATCCACCAATAACGAGGACCCCTCCCTCTGGGTTCAAATCCTGAGGAAGAAATACAGGCCCTGGACGGTGGTAAATTCTGACTCCCACATTTGGAGGTAGCTCTGTGCATAGGCTAGGTTGATGGGTAGCACTGAGGAGATCTCTATGCATCCCCGTCAACTCGTGCAGAAATTGTTCCCAACTGATCCACGCTGGATGCGGCTGTGGAAGGGTATCCTCCCGGAAAAAATTAAAACCTTTGGGTGGCTAATCCTCCATGAGGCCCTCCCCATTCGCGCCACTCTTCAGTCACGAGGCTTGGCAATTAGCACCCAGTGCCCTCTGTGTAATCCGCATGTTGAAACGTTGCAGCACTTCATTCACGAGTGCCACATGATCATGCAGTTATGGAGAATGACAGGGCTCCACACTCCAGAATTCTCAGGAAATTTGTCAATGCTGGCGGTGCTCTGGATCCTGTGGTAGGCCAGGAATGATTACATTTTTAAAGGAGCGGTACTCCCTCCCGTGAGAATTCTTTCCAACAAGATCGGTAAGTTATGGCATGAAATTACCTCCGCTATGGCTCCTCCCGCCCCCTTGCAAATGCGAACTCAGCGGGTCTTTGGGGGAATGCGTAATAGGACCACCCCCCAGGATGCTAACTAGGAACCAGTGCCCCAAGGACATACCTTGGAGGAGGAGAGGCATGAGCTTAAAGATGGGGCCGCTGACATTCCCGGGGAGCAATGCCTGAACTTCCCTACGCAGGGCTAGATGGAGGGTGCCCCCAACAATCGTAAGACCGGCATCGCCCAAATTATTGAAGAAAATCGGCACTACCGAGCGGCCAGGTCAGGTCAGCCTAGTACTAGCAGCAACTAATTCCTGCCCATGTCTCCTAGTCAGTTGCTGGCGTGGGTGGACATGGCGCCTTGTGGGGTGTCCTTTGGGAAGGTTTGATAGGTTAACCTTGGAGGTTTGGTTGGCCTTCCATCGGCTGGAATGCCAACGGTGGGGTGGTCCTTGGGGAGCTTCTGGTGATTTCCTTGGCCGGAGTGGGGCCAGTGGCCCTGGCCCGCGTTGTATAGTTGTATAGCTTTTTTTTGGAATATACATTGCTCGACCTTTTTCAAAAAAATAGGAGGTGTTGAAGTATGAGTCCAACAATGGTATCCCAATATGCTTCCTTTTCCAAAAAAAAAAGATGAAATTATTCACTTTTAGATGTAGATATGTCCCATATTTGGTTTAGTGTCTTCAATCCATTCAAACTTAAACATATACAAATTTTATACGAAGGTTACAAATTTTATATGGAACTCAGAGAAATTCATGAAACTATATTCTACCCATTTGATTAGAAATGCGAGAAACTCTACCAGAGAAACGCATGAAACTATATTTTGATTTGATTTGACGTGGTTGATAAAAAGTAAGGAAATGGGAAATATTTGTTTATTGTTATTGGTCCACAAGTTTTTTTATTTTTAAATGTTAGTGATAGAGCGATTTGAGGGCCCAGAATAAGATAGCAGATGGAAGCGCAGATTGCTTTTGGTCCAAGAAAGATATCTCAATTTGTGAGAACATGCTTGGTTTAAAGAGCTGTCGAACTTTGTTTTTTATAATTGGATAAAATGTTGTCCATAATTCAGCTCATAGTATATACGAGTTGTATGTAATAAGTTTTCATTGCAACCATTGATCCTATCATTTACCAGATTTTGTGAATTGTATTTTATGAAATCTTACTCAAAAAGCTTATTAATTTTTTTCTTACTAATATCTTTTCAAATACAAGAAAAATAATTTTAAGTTTTTTAAAATTTTCATAATGTTTATATTTCATATAATATCTATAGCATTTTTTTCATCCTAACTCATTACCATTAGTCTAAGGTCTTTAGCAAATGTAATCTTTTAGTGGTTCTAACGTTTCTTTAGTGAATCTAATTTTTTTAGTGGATCAAATTTTTCTCTCTTCAATTTTTCTTAGATCTCATTTCTTTACAATTCTCCTATGGGGGATTCTATATACTCTTAAATTCTTCAACTAATGTTACAATTTTTTCTTTTTTTATCAAGATAAAAATTTCTATTGATTCTCAAAATGCAAATTTACAAGCTAATAAAAAAATTTGTGACATCTTCTTTTACTAATGTTGATGTAACTAGGATACTTGATTTTGTTCTTCTTGATTATGTATATGAGTCATTGGTTGTTGATCTTTTATCACAATATGTGTTCATTCAAATTTTAGTTTACCTACGTCATAATCAAAGTTTCATTTTACAATTCAACAATGTGATGAAAAAACATGATACTCAAGTCCTTCAGGCTAGGTATTATTATTATTTTCTTGCTAAGTTCAACAATGCTTTGATGGTGCAATGTGTCCTAGATATAGAGTCTTGTTAGGAAACAAATCAAGTGAGAAAAAAAAACAAGAATAGGAAAAACAAGCACACACAGAACACAGAATTTTTATGGTTTAGCAAGATCGCTACTAATTTATGGCCATACTAGAGTTTCATTATATATTTTGCAAATTATAGTTACAAGAGAGATTTGGAACATTACATAAATATGCATCAAGAAACCATTCGTAATCGAAATGGCCAACACTTCAACTTCTGTAATGGTCGACCCTTCAACTTCTATAATGGTTGATTGGTCAACCCTTCAGCTTCTGTAATAGTCAACCCTTTAGGTTGTGTAATGGAAAAAAATTAGAAATAGAATTTGGATCAATCACCACATAACTCCAACAATCAAGCACTTGGAGACTGATCTAAGAAAACAAACTCTTGCAACCTTGCTTCTTCCACATACACCATCAACTCCTAGTGTAGTGCCTCCTTGTCACTAGTCATGGAGACCTTATAAGGTCATGCAGAGCCTCAGCTTAGTAGTGGTGACCACCCTGATCACCATGTGTACATGGTTCTTTGACCTAGGAATCTTTCTCAACACTAATGTCCCATCATCTATCAACCTATGGATATGATAATACCTCAACTGAATGTGTTTAGATTTGAAATGAAAAACTAGATCTCTAGCTAGATGTATGGCAATCTGACTATCACTGAAAAGCTTGCTCGTGTCCTATGTCTTACCCAACTCTCTTAAAAGACCCTTCAACCAAATCATCTCCTTTCGAACTTCTAATATAGCCATATATTCTACTTTTCTGATTGAGAGAACAACCCTCTTTTGAAGTTGAGACATCCAACTCACAATAGTACTACCCATAGTGAAAATATAACTAGTGGTGCTCTTCTTGCTGTTCAAATCACCTCCCAAATCTACATCAGAAAAACCCTACAGACTAATGCTCCTCCTTTTAAAATGAAGTTTCATACCTAAAGTTCCTTTTAGATATCTCAAGAGCCACTTTACTACTTCCCAAGGTTTCCTTCCCAGATTAGACATGAACCAACTAATAACTACCACTACATGTGCTATGTCAGGTTTAGTACAGATCATAGCATACATCAAACTTCCAACTACTAAAGCATATGGTATTCTAGACATCTGTTCACATTCTTCTTATATCTATGGTGATTGATTCTTACTGAGAAAGAAGTGACTTCCCAATGGAGTGCATCTAGTTTTTACATCTTGAATGTTGAACCTACAAAGCACTTTTTCTATATACTTTTCTTCAGACAACTTGAGAATCCCTTGACATATAGTTCTACTAATTCTCATCCAAAGTATCTACTTGGTTGGTCCCAAGTATTTCATCTCAAATTCCTTTTCTAGTTACTACTTTAGTTTATCTATCTTCTATGAACTGGACCTTGCAACAAGAATGTCATCAACATACAAGAGCAAAATAATGTAATAGTCATCAAACCTCCTTGTGTAGCTACAATGATCCATCTCACATTTTATGAAACCAACATTAAAATTAACTAATGAAATTTCTTGTACCATTTCCTAGGAGCCTATTTGAGTCCATACAAGCTCTTCTTCAACTTACGTAATGGGATTTTTCTACCAACAACCTGAAAACCTTTTGGTTAAACCATGTAAATGTCCTCATCAAGGTCACCATACAAGAAAGTGGTTTTGACATCTAACTACTCTAGATGCAAATCATCAATAGCCACAATACTCAACACCAATCTAATGGTAGTCAACTTTACTACAGGAGAGAAAATCTATGTGTAGTCAATTCCTCTTTTTTGTTGGAAACCATTAACTAGTAACCTTGCCTTGTATCTTTTATTGCGATCATGTCCTTCCTTGACCCTATACATCCACTTATTCTACAATTCCCTCTTTCATTCTGGCAACTTAGTTAGTGTTCACATTAATGAGTGGCAAGGTATCCCTACGCTCAACCATATGAATACGAGCGTACATGCACAATCTGGTCGAATTCCAAGGACTAAGTGCTTACGCACCCTTGTGGAACAAGGATGGGTTGATCAATCATTGTCTTCCCAAGCTTACTTGTATAGCATGATTGTATGGTTAAGTAAACTTGAGGTACATGATTTTTATAGTTTTTATGTTTTTCTGTCCTAGTGCTACAAAGGGAGGAGAGAGATAAGTAAGTAACTAATTTTTATTTAACTACTCAACTATGCTTTAACTAGTCCTAACACTAGCATCCGTTCTCACTTGCCATATACATCCTGAACAAGTGTAACACTACTGGGATTACCAAATGCTAATCATTACTAGGTTACCAAGTGTTACATGCATTCTTGAAGTGATCGTACTAAGTGTGCTTACTTAGGAAAGTTGTAGGGTGAGAGAGATAACATTAATTAACTAAGGAAAGGATTAAGTGATAGTAATTAACATTAATTAATCTATTCTAAATGTTGCAAGGTTTATCACAAAGTTCATCTTTATTGTCATACACAAGGTGTGCTCAAGTACACAATCCTCGAATAATGATCCGTTTACTTTATGACTCCTACAGCAGGCACCCAGGAATAATTCTATCTCTAGAAAGGAAAAAAGGCAAGAGTTTGGGTAAGAGACTAAGGCTAACTATGCAAACTAAGTGTGTCTACCTCTTATTTATAGGCAATGAGGTAGGCCACGATATCACGTGGAAGGCTCTGATATCGCAATACATCATACCCCCATGACTAAATGAAAACTCATCCTTAAGTTCCTTACAAAGTATTGGGAAGGTATGGGATTATTAACTGAATGAGAACTGACAATGACGGGGAAAATAGAAGTGCCTGGTGAATAGATCGACAAACATATTACAACATTGGTGTTCACTCCCTTTGTGATGAACATTGTACATAGATGGCATCTAGACCCTCATCCAAAAGCTTGAAGAGAGAGTAAAGAAAATGAGACACATTGCTGCCAACATCGTAATTACGTCTTCCATTGTTTTATCCATAGTGACATGACCAAACTTGTTCTTGGCATAAAAATTTTAGCTCCAATCCATCCCAAGTGCTTCCTTCTATCTCAGTCCATAGTTTGTGTACTTTTCATTTGCACACACAACATAGTCAAAAATGAGCAAGGATAAGTAAACCATAATGCAGTTGATACCTTGCCTTGATATAAAGTGCATTGACTGGGTTGTGGTTATGGTAGAAACTGGGTTAGAGGTTTATCATAGATAACTACCCAAGGTTTAGGGGTGATATAAGTACTAGAATGGGAAAATTTGTGACAAGGCCCCCCAACTAAGAGCAAACCTCCAGTAGCAATAAGGTGGAAAAGTATAGGGAACAAGAAAAATGGGAAAAATAACAACAACAATGCTAATAAAATGGATGTCATGGATGGGGATGAAAAGACAAATTGTTGATTGCAGGAAATGTTTAAGGAGAAGAATTTAATAATTGCATCATAAAGGAATGTTAGTGGGTCTTCCCCAAAGTAGTCTCATGTCCTTTATGCCTTGACAAACACACAAACCAAAGAGTTTATAGGCTCTAGGAATGACATATGGAAATAATGGTTAAAGACTGACCCATAAGAATTTACCAAATAATAACAATGCATCAACCAAAATATGGAAAATGGAAAGAAAGATGGAGAGTAGAAAATGGAATGGAATCCCAAGAGCAAGGTTGTGTAAAGTCCCTTGTGTATTTTATGGTTAAGGTGACTAAGTAGAACTCATTCCAAATCTGGACTCAAACCATCCACATTTAGTGACCTCGCATCAATACACTTGGTCAAACCATCCCCTTGAAGCAACAAGAATGCTTTCCCAAAGAGTCACCACCATTCCAAGGAGAGCAAGAGGGAGAAGAAGGAAATGATAAAAGGCCTTAGTTAGAGGGAACCTTCAGGCATGGGTAACATGTCTTTCCAGTGCCATAACCAGTGCTTATAGCCTAGATTTCTTTATTATGTATAAGGGGTGTGCTTTGAATCCTCACCAATTTTTTTATGGTTTTTCATGTGAGAACCACACTATGCAAAGACTTATTTTTATTCACTCAACTTCCTGATATTTGATCAATGGCAGAATGGCAAAAAACCCATGAAAAACATCTAAGCACCCAAGAGAATAACCAACACATGTGCATCAAATTCCCTTGAAATCACACCCTTTTCATCCATTGAGTCCTTTCTTAGTTTGAAGAATACCAAGCCACCAATTCATTACTAAGTTTATTTAGAACAAGGGATAGTACAATTCCAAAACCATGGGAGACCATAGAGTTGAATGGAGGAATGGATAGTGTGGACTCATTGCCTATTTTATCAAAAGAACCATATCTTAATATCAACATTGAGAATCAAAGGTAAAAATCAAACATTAATAATCAACATTATTATAATACAATCCACTATCATGAGCACTTATTGTATGACGAATGAAAGTAAATCAAATAAAAAAAAGGAAAATTGTGAATGATGGTGTAAAACAAAAATAAAATAAGTAAATTTGAAAAATGTGCAAAACAAAAAGGTGTAAAAAAAATATAAAAAAGAGTTGAGGGCTTAGAATGGTTAGCATTGGTGGCCATCTCCCCCATGACTAAGTTGGAAGGAGGAGATTCAAAATAACGAATAGGGTTGTCCACCAACAAAGGTAGTATTGTTACTAGCTATTCTAAGCTCATGGAAAGGTCTGGTTTCTTGTATGTTGACCAACAATTTCTTATCCAAGCTCTCAGGTTTGTAAATCATCATGGCTCCTGAAGGAAAAGTTGTATAAATAATATAAGGTCCTTCCCACAACATTTAAAATTTAGTGCGTTATGGCATGTGTGTGGGATTCTAGTACAAAACCTTATCTCCTAGTTAATATTTAACTTTCATAATTTTCAGGTTATGATGTCATTTATTAAATCCCTTGTGTAATTCATTAAATGATAGGATAGCTAATCAGTTCTCATCTAGCAAGTTAAGGATCATAAATCATTCTTTTTGTGCTAGATCAAGGTCAAGGTTGAGATCACATGCCATAGATAGTGTATAGAATTCTTCTTGAATGGGAAGCATTCGAAGTTTCCTATACACTAACTCATAGGGAGAGTAGCCTATAGGGAGTTTCCATGTGAAGCAGTATGCCCAAAGAGCATTGTTCAGTTTGGTGCTCCAATCTCTCCTATACTTGCTAATAGTTCTTGTCAATATTTTTGTAATCTCCCTATTGGTAACCTCAACTTGACCATTTTCTTGAGGGTGGTATGGTGTAGTCAGTTTGTGTTCAACCCCTAAGCGTTACATTAATTTCTAAAAATTTGCACTTGTGAAGTGTGTACCATTGTCTGAAATAAGTGCACATGGCACAACAAACCTATTTACAACTTGTTGTTGAACATATCGTGCAGTTGTAGATAATGTACAATCCTTAACAGTGGCTGCTTCTATCCATTTTGTAAAGTAGTCAATAGAAACAATGATGTAAACTTGCCCATTGGACATTGGTGTAATAGGCCCCATAAAATCAATTCCCCATATGTCAAAGGGTTTTAAAGGTTGAATCCATTGTTGCGGATCCTCCATTCTAGCAGTCATTCCCCCATCACGTTGATCATGCTCACAAGATTGGATGAAATGATGGGCATCTTGAAAAAATGTAGGTCAATAATATCCTACAAGTAGGATTTTAAGGGTTGTTCGTCTCCTAGCATAATGACCCCCACAAGGACCCTCATGAGCATCTTGGAGAACTCACAGTTGATTTATATTAGGAACACACCATCGAACCAAGGCATCAGGACATACTTTATAAAGTTTCCCATTGATCTCCATAAAATACTTGGCTCGGTGAAGGAATTGTTGTTTCTTTTTAGCGTCTAACTCTTGTGGTGTTTGTTGTGTAAGAAGATATGTGAGAATACTATAATACCGGTTTGTTTTCATGGTCAATTGGTTAGTTACTACACCTACTAAGAGGAGTTCATTATGGAAATGATCAAAAATCGGATACTCATCCTCTTTGTTGTCCCATCGCAATCAAGATAAATGATCAACAACTATGTTCTCTATGCCTTTTTGATCAATCATTGTAAGATCGAACTCTTGTAAGATTACGAGCCATCGTATGATGTGAGGGCTTACTGTTGATTTAATCATTAGGAATCTTATTGCACTATGATCCATGTGCACGAATACCTTATAGCCTAAGACATATTGCCTAAATTTTTCTAGTGCAAACACTACAGCCATTATTTCTTTCTCTGTTATAGTGTAGATGAGTTTTGCACCAGAAATACTCCTACTTACACAGTGGATGTAATAAGGATGTTTTTGGTCATTTAACTATGTAAGTACAGCTCTTAAAGCATAGTTGGATGTATCAGTCATTATATGGAATGGTCTTGACCAATCAAGAGCTTGTAGAATGGGTGTTTCTACAATTTTCTATTTTAAAGTTTGGAAAGCTAGTTCACATTCCCTAGTCCATTCAAAAGATACGTCCTTTTTCATTAGTTCAACCAATGGTTTTGCAACCTTAGAAAAGTTCTTAATAAAGTGTTTGTAGTAGCCAGTGTGTCCAAGGAATGACCAAATATCTTTTATAGTTTCAGGTTGCTGAGTAATTCCTTAGATAACTTTAATCTTTTTAGGATCTACCTCTATCCCTATTTGTAAGATCTTATGTCCTAATACTATGCCTTCTTGGACCATTAAATGGATTTTTGGCCAGTTGAGCCTTAAATTGATTTCTACACATCACTTTAGTACTTGCTCTAACTGGTCCAAGGCTTGATAATAGTTTGCCCCGTAAGTGGAGAAGTCATCCATGAGGACTTTCATACTATTTCCTATCTATTGCTGAAATATGCTTAGAAATAAATGTTGAAATGTTGTACGGGCATTGCATAAGCCAAATAGCATATGTTTGTATGCAAATGTTCCCCAAGGACTAGTGAATGTAGTCGTGGCTTAGTCTTCTGGGGCTATTTGTATTTGGTTGTACCCATTGTACCCATCCAGAAAACTATAGTAGCAATGCCCTGCAATGGTGTCTAAGACTTGGTCTATGAATGGCAACAAAAAGTGGTCTTTTAATGTTTCCATATTTAATAACCTAAATTCTATGCACACCCTCCATTTATCTCCTTTTTTAGGCATAATAACTAAGGGACTAACCCATTCACCATCAATGATGGGGTATATGAACCCAGCTTTTAGAAGCTATTTAATTTCTTCCTTAACCACTTGCTTAAGCTTTGGGTTCAATCACCTTTGCAGTTATCGTTGAGACTTCATGGAGGGGTTAGTGTAAATTCTATGCTGGCATATCCTAAAATCTATTTCAGTTAATTCAGGATATGACCAGGTGAAGTCTTTCGACCATTTGTTTATTATCTTCAGCAGTCTCTCTTTCTATTGAGGAGTGAGCTTCGCATTGATAATTACTAATTTTCCATTCTTGAGAAACATGTATTCCATACCAGTGGGCAATGGTTTTAACTCAAGGGGCTCCTGTTTAACCTTATCAGGGATTTCCAACTTTCCCCAGTTGATATTTTCAATGTTGATACTTGGACGTTGGCCATGGACTTGCTCTAATGTGTCTATGCTATCAATGTAAGCACAAGTCAAACCCTCAGTTGGTTCCATGCATATAGTTGAACTACTCTCTTCATCAACTATCAGCCACTAGGTGCCTTCTTGTCTTATCGCTGCTACATATAGGCATCTTTGTAGATTAGTCACTTGTGCACAGTGATTGCATGAATGCAATGTTAAACGTTGCACAAACCATGCCTTTTGCACATAATTACACCCTATGTCACTGTATGCAATGCATGAAACTTTTTTCTTCTTGATCTTTCCAAATGTATTTTCCTTCAATATTTCTAGGGAAAGATCATGGATTCCTAGGCATTTATCAACTATGCTTAGCCATGCTCTTCCCATTATGATTGGGAAGTCCCCCTTACCATTGTTCACTTGAATCACTAGGAAGTTAGTTAGATATGACCACCCACAAATAGTGGTAACAATGTCCTCCACTAGCCCTAATGGGATAGTGATGGACTAGTTGGCCAACTCTAAATGAATGTTACTCTTTTTTAGTAGAGGTAGGTTTCAGGCTTTATACATTTCTTGACAGATTAGGTTGACACTAGAACCTAAATCCAAAAGAGCCTTACACAGTTCATTTCCAACGATTTGTAAATATATAAGAGGACTTCCAAGATTAGAAAATTTCCTAGGAAAATGGCTGGCCTTAATCCAATTGGTGAAGACATAAGTTAACATGACTATATGCATTGGGCATGGTGTTTGGCCTGAAGGGAGCTCTGAATTTTCGATTAGTAATGAGGCATCTAACGGATTAGCCTCTTGTGGTTGCAAGGGCTTGGTTGGATTTTTGGTTCTAAAAAAATGTCTTTTCTTCATGTGGTTGTCAAAACCAATAGTATATTGAGAGTTAATAGCCCTTGTAGCGTTATGTTGCTGTAGTTGGGTAGGGAGTCCACCTTGCATTGCTGGAGCAAGTGGTAACAGAGATATGGATGGAGGTGTAGTCAGATAAGAAGGATAGTATGTCTGTGCAACATCACCCTAAGGAGAAGGAGTCCTATAGTACTCATGGGCTTGGTAGTGAGGTTGAAAAGTGACATGACCAGTAGAGTCATGTGGAGAGACTGGCTGCTACACGTAATATCCATACGGGTTATGAAACACCACAAAATTTTGAGCTTAGTACTTCTCCAACAAGAATCAGGTCCTTGGGACCCACAGACGACCACGGCTACATCTGGTGTCACACATGGCAACTTTGGAGATCAAGATACTTAATTTTCACTAAGTATGCAGTCTCAGCGTATACGCCCAGCATATATGCCCAGCGTATACGCCCAGTGTATACGCTCAAGTTCACATCCACAGCGTATACGCCCAGTGTACATGCCTCACATGTACGCTTAGCAGGTACAACCGATGTATATGCCTAACATGAAGTCCCCAAAGACGGCATGGAAACAGCACTGCAAAGCAAGATTTGGCACAGGGCAGCAACCATTAGCGTATACGCCCAGAAACCATCAGTTTATATGCCCCGGCATATATGCCCAGCCACCATCAGCGTATACACCCAGCGTATACGCCCAGCGTCCACAACATCTACCCCCAAGTTCGCATACGCCTAGCACATCCAGCGTATACGCCTAGAGTCTACGCTCGTCAGACATAGTGTATACGCCCAGCGTATACGCCCAACGTATATGCCCAGCAAATGTAACATGTACACTTGTAAATTTTATGCTTTTGCACCCGGTCAACGTACCACGTGTCGCCCAACCCGAGTCTAGCGTCAAAACCTGTATAAAAGCCTCAATTTTTCACTAGATCCAGGTTGGTTGGCAAATTCTAGAGCAAACTAAAAGCCAGAGATGCTGAGAGACAGAGAAGAGAACCTTTTACGCTGGAAAAACCTATACGCTGAGCATACAGCCTCTACACTATGCTTACAGTGTGAACCAGCCGACAGTCATCCCTGCATCCACTGGGGCTTTTCGTCCGCCTTGTGTCCAAGTCACAACTGCGTTAGACCGGTGCATTGTACTCTCATTCTGAAATGCCATTGTTACATTTTCTTCCTAAAATTGTTTACAGTTTGCATTAATTGTTGCACGTATTCTGTTTATGCTTGTTTACGTTTATGCTTTGCTCGCATCAATTACGCTGTTTACGCTCTGATTTACGCCTCTTACGCCATTTACGTATAACCCAGCGTATAGCACTTCGGTGTATGTTTGGGGAAATCCTTGTCTGATTCGCGTGCGGACCACCCAAGGTACTCTACCTTTGTTCATTCCAGCTCGCCCTCAGGCAAAGGTAGGATCTTCTGTGCGTGTCTGCTAATCCCACGGTCTCTGTTTCCTTCTAGCCGGAGACCAACGATTTCGGACGGTACAGAAATTGGCGCTAGAAGGAGGGCTTCTGCCTGAAACCTTACCTGCAAACTTCCCAGCGTTTATGCTGTTGAGCATTTATGCTGCCGACCATACACCGATTCTCTCTGTAAACCTCCCAGCATTTACGCTGCGCTGTTTAAAACTAACTGCCTACAAACTATCCAGCGTCTACACTGCTCCTATTAAAACTTACCATCTGCAAGCTTCCTAGTGTCTATGTTGTTAACCACACAAAGACTTTGCAAGATCCCCAGTGTTTACGCTGTTAAATATATGCTGCACATTTTACGCCGTAGACTTGTCTACACTGTCATCCGGTATACGCTACACTACGCACGCTGTAACCCTGTTTACGTTGCACACTGACGTTGTATACGCTGCTTAGCGTATACGCTGTATGATTTATGTCGTAGACTTGTCTACGCTGACCCTATACGTTGCATACCTATACATTATATACATTGTCGTTATACTCCAATCGTTGAAGCGTATACGCTGTATGCTGCACTCAATACACTAATTTCACATCTCTATACCGTGTCATATTCTCAACAGGTCACCATGAACACTGCAAACACCACCGCTACATCCACTCAAGTCACCAACATCGTAGGCACCATGGCTGTCCAATAGCCCATGGTCCAACAGCCGATAGTACAACCCACAGCGGGACCTCACTACTCCCTCAGGTTGCAAGGGAGGAACCCAACATCCAACATCATAACCCAGGACCAGTATAACTTCATATGTGTGAAGATACAAGCTGGCCTAGCTGTGGATCGAGCCGAAATACAGGTAAAGAGACAATACGAACTCTTCTACAGGGGGGACGCGAGTTCATCCCTTCCTTGTATGATATCATCCCTCTTCCAGAGCCTTACTCAGAGCTCATCATAAAAATCCTCCTACAAAGGAGCCAGTCTTTAGATCAGCCTATGGTAGATCCCCAACCAGAAGAGGAGGACGAGTTCGCTTCCCAATCCGAACACGAAGACTCCTATCACACCCTTAGCCCACAAACCCATATCAACCCCATGTTTCATCCAGGCTCAGGGGAAATCATGCCCCTCCAACCCCTCAGGTTCACCCAGGCACAAGCACCTCCACCAGAAACATCTATACTTGTTCATGTTCCCCCAGCTACAGACCCATAATTCAGTACACTTCCTCTCGCTATCATTCTTGCTGCAGTTGCAGGCCCATCCTCGCAAGCACCACCCCGTCATGATAACGTCGGAGCAACCTTCCTGCCCTGAGTGATATGGATGTCGCATGTGATACCGGCATCTACGTATGCTCATTACATCCCCCACATCCAAACGCATAGACCCCCTTCCACCGCCATAACCCAACAGGGAGTTCCTTCACAAAACGTAGCTGGACAATGAGCAGCGATGGGTGCCCAATCACATCAACCCCCTCACTACAACATACCACCTTATACAATTCCACCGGCCAACATTCCCCAAGTATAGCCGCAACCACAGCAGCAACAACCTCTCTCCTACAATGTGTCGTCCCTAGTATCACACACTATGAACATTCCACAAGTACAACCACCAACTGCACAGCTTTCAGCCTTCCAACCTACTATTCAACAATCTAACCTATACACTGCACCGCACCCACAAGCCGTCACCTCACCTAGCGCTCAAGATTGGGCAGATGCTAAAAAATTAATGCAAGAACTAACTGACGAGGTCAAATGCCTCAAAATAGCTGCTGATGGAGAGTTGAAGGTAGTGGACTTTTACCACGATGACCACATCAGCCCTTCCATCCCATCCCTGGCTTTGCCCAAAGGTATATCGTTGCCAACACTAACTAAATATAACAGAGAGACAGACCCCAATGCTCACCTAATAACATTTAGATTAGAATGTGCACTACTCCAGGCATGGCCCCATGCCATTTTGCGAGTGTTCCTTATGTCCCTCACAGGGAGAGCACTTGATTGGTACCGGGCCTTGCGGAGGAATTCCATATTCTCCTTGGAAGAATTGTTACATCAATTTGTGACCAGGTTCAAGTATAACTTGAAACCTGAGGCGACACTGGACAGCCTTATATAGGTTAAACAAGCACTACTAGAACCTATGCAAAAATTCATTCAGAGGTGGAGTGCTGCTCTCAATGAGCTACACGAGCCAATCCCCCAGACATATCTGCTCACCATTCTAAAGGGGGCTGTTAATGACTTTTTCAAATCCAAGTTATACTATCTTAATGCACGTACCTTAACCAAGCCTTTGTATAGATTAAAAATATAGAAGAGGCGGCACAAAATAGCCATGATCCTGCGTATTTAGCTTTCAAAAATCAACACAGTAAGAAAGATAAAGAGAAGGCTAAAACAACTATAGCGGCAATAGCGGAAACACAACAAGAAAACATGGTGCCATAAAATAAACCGTCGATAGCCCCTACTAACTATACTAAACCTACTCCCACAACCATGCTGGAATCATCATCATCGCAGAACCTAACACCAAACCATATGAGAAATTTTGAGAGGAAAGAACCCTCTCAATATATTTCACTACCTATAAAGCCATCCTAGCTATTCGACCAACTCCTGAAGGCTGGGTTAATGAAACACAAATAGTTGTCCCCTGCTGCCATCGAGAGACATGATCGGTTTTGTTAACTCATTCAGAACCCAAGCCTAGTGACACCGGATGAGCCTCCAGTACCCAAAGGTTTTAGAATGGATCGCTTCTGTGACTATCACCAACGTAATGGGCACGGCACGGATTACTGTTTCATCCTGAAGCAGGACATACAATGAATGATCGATGGAGGCCAAATCACCTTTGACGAGGCCAACCCAGTCCAACCGTAGAACTAGGCTATGGGGGTGTATAAAGACCCTCTGAACACCAAAGAGGTGCCGTACGTTATTAACACAATCTACTTAGATAATGAACCCGAAACACCTAACATTAACACCGTCTACTCTGAATATCAAAAACAAACACCTAACCAGCCATTTGTAGCCCATATTCCTCCCACTGCATCAACATCCATGCCTCAACCACCATGTACCCCGCAGCAGCCATATGTCGTTTGAGTGCCCTCGGTCGTAGCAACATCTAACGCCCCGACACGTGAAAAACCATACGTGGTGCGTGTACCTCCCGCCGTCATTGCCTCAAATCTACCAACCCCTCCTACTTGGCCTGCCCCTTTCGCGGTTCGAGTACCACCTGCAGTCGCAACAGCGAAGGTCCAGCCTCTGCCTAAACCAACCCCATACATCGTTAGGACATCCTAAAGTCCTAATGATTACCAACCCTCCACATCACAAATGCAAAGTAACCCAAGTCCTTATGTCATTAGAGTGCCCAACCAATCTTCTGCTCAACCACGTCCGACTGTCCAATCGAAACCCCAGTTAGCTCCATATGTGGTACGAATCCCAAGGTAACCCGAGGCTCTAAGACTAGCTCCACCTCCACGCCACACACGATAATGCTTAGCGGATAAGCTTACGCTGAACTCTTGGAGAAGGAGCATCAACGGTTAGCTATAGGGCCACCTAAACCTACTCCACTCAACGCAGTACCCATGACGCCACCTAATAGTCAACCAAACGTAGGCCACAAGGGTGAACCATCCAAAAAAACTGATACTTCTAAAACAATGGCTCTGAGCAAAAACGACAAACCAATGAAGCATGAAATAAAACTGTTGGGCCCAATGGACCCAGTCACCGCCGATAAAAACGCGCCCAACAGTAGAGACTTAGCAACAGCTTTAACACAAGTCACACAAGCACTCAAGCAAAAGAACACTTCACTAAGCTTGTATGACTTAGTTCTAACATCCCAAACACATCTTGAAGCTTTGGTATGCATGTTAACGTCGATCCCAGTAAGCAAGGACTTGCCTCCAAATGAGCCCTCCATTCATGCAGTAATGTACTCACCCCAAGGAACAACTTCCAAACCATTAAGTTTCCACAATGATAACATTAAGGTGGATAAGAAAATACGGGAGATAACAACAGCCCCCATGTTCATAACGATACACATAAATCAGTTCAAGATACATAGGGTCCACGTAGACGATGGAGCTGCCACAAACATAGTACCATACCCCATCGTTGAACAATTAGGGCTTACAGAGTTAATCAAACCAACTACCACCACATGTTTAAAATTATTCAGCGGGTCACGCGTGATGGTCAAAGGCATCGTGACCTTAGACTTCATAGTAGGGGACCAATTTCCCACATCCACCAACTTCGTAGTGGTCGATGAAACGCCAGGATTCAACCTAATATTAGGAAGGCCCTGGTTGGCCCAACTGAAAGCAGTCTCATCCCCTATACACCAAGAGATTCATCTGCCTTATGAAGGCGATGAAATCATCATACACGGGAAGGCTTCTACACCTATTATTTCATCGTACATGGACACAGACCAAGGCTTAGAGGTTCAGCTCGAAGAGCCTAAACGAAATGACATAAATGAGCAATAACCGATATGCGGTAATCCTTTAAACACAGAACAAGATCCACCCAAAACAGAAGTACCTACGCCTGACATTGTACATACACCTCATCAATTAGAAACTAACACAGAACTCACAACAAATACCAAAACATCTGAAAACAATAACACAAGAACCACTCCATCAGATGTCCCTTGGGCCGAATTACCATTCAACGTGATCAGCGAAGGGGACGCTAAATACAGAATCATACCAACTGATACATCACCTAACATAAAAATGAGAAGAATCAAAAAACTATTAAAATAATATCATCTCAACCTGTCCGAAACGACGTTAAACTACAACTCGTTTGAAATGACGTTAAACTACAACAAGTCTGAGAAGACATTAAACTACACTCCAAGTCCAAAATGATGTTAAACTATCATGTTCGCAACGACATAAAACTAGCCACGATCAGCAATGGTCAGTCAACTGAGAAATCTACCCATGTCATCCGAAATATTCCCTAGTTACGCTAAGGCCTGAAATGGCCTTAAACTACGCATGTGGCCCGAAATGGCCTTAAACTACGCATGTGGCCCAAAATGGCCTTAAACTAGTTCATTCACTTATACTTTGTTTTCCTTTTTCTCTTATCATTTATAATTACATCTGCGCATTACACTTAAAGCATAAAAATAAACCAAAACATTTTACATTGTCGTGTCGTGTGTGCAATTAAAATCAAAACCAAGAAAAACTTTTTTACATGCAATGATGTACAATTACAAGGGTTAACTGTTTTTGTCCATATGCTCAAACTACATCAAAATTTTCAATTTACAATTCCTGTATCAATTTGAGTTGGAATAGTTCCATAAAGCAAAAAAAAACTAAAAACTAAGCATCTGGGATGGGAGGATCGTCCCCTTTAGATCCGCTGGCATCAGGGGCCCTTACCCCACTGGGGCCAGCTCCTTGGAGATCGTCACCACCTTCATCCTGAAAATACAAAAGGAGACAATCAATGTAAAAATAAGAGAACGCCAATATTTCAAACATTATTTAGCAAATCAATTTCATAATGACAAAATGCTTACCATAGGAGATCCCCCTAAGCCGAATTCCAGTAGTCAATGAAGGATTTCCTCTTCTAAGGCACTGGCCCAATCTGTCCCATCAAGGCCTAGGTTGACGTCTGCCAAGGCCTTCCCCTTGTCGACAGCTAACCAGGTAGGACGCTTTAGAGGGAATTCACCCACAGAAACTTCCCCAGAAGTGGTTGTAATCACCCTTATAGGTGACTCCATCTCAACAGTTGTGTTTTGGGCAAAAGTATCAAAAGCAGAGTGCAAACCCAAACCCTCCACAAACATTTCTAGTTGGTGCTTTTCAATGGACACTTCCTTTTACTTCTTGTAATGATGTTTGTGATTCTTCTCATCATGACCCCACTTGCGAAACTTGGAAGCGAAATCTTTTCAATCTTGACATTTGAGGTTTAGGAGATCTATTTGGGCCTTACGCTCTACTAGTCTCTGGGTCAATGATGCGTGACGATTAAGCAAATTCCAATACCTGGTATAGGTGACCTCGGAAGTCTACCAAGAGCGATCACCGCTTAGTTTCACAGAGGTGAACTAATACCGAGCCTTAAGATTGTCATGCTCAACCGACAACTCGGAGACTTCCTTTTCCTTTGCTTGAATCTGTAGCCACAACTATTCGACAGAACGCCTATAGGTCCATAGTGACTTGGCGTTGTGCACAAGACCTTCCGCCACCTCCTCATAAATAGGCCTTGGAACCTGCTCCACTTCTGGGGATAATGTGGGTAAACTCTCTATGCTGATGGTCTCAGAAGGATCCCACCTCAATTTGGCACCTATGCACACAAAAAGAACAAACATTAAAATGATAAAAAAAATAGGGTGTGAAACTATAAAACTGCAGATAATTCAAAACATTCATACCTATTTCAGGGTGGGACTCCTAAATTCGTTCAACAACTTCTTCTGCGATTCCAGCCAGAAAATCCATCTTACTTGGCATTTCTGTCCAAGTAAATGGCCCACGAGTGCAGGGCAGACTAACCTCCATGGTCCTCTCAGGGGGAACCGTCTTCATGGGTACATCTAACCGCACTGTCCTGGTTTCTCCACCTTCGTCTGGAAGAAATGAAAATATGAAAATAAAATACCATAGAAATGACAGCTAATGAAGCAATATAAAATAAAATAAAAAGAAAACATATCGTGCTCCTTATCACCTTCTGGGGGATTGCCTAAGTCCAGCTTTCCCTTAAGAAAGCTACTAAACATTTGATCGACACCACCCTAGTCATCCAATGGCTCAGTTTCTGTGGTGTTTTTCTTCAACTCTTCCGTTCCTCCTCCCTGATCTTTCTCCACATTTTCCTCCTCAGTGTTTCACTCCATGTTAGTCTTTTCCTCTTTAGTAATAGTCTCTAATGCCTACTTCCTCACTTCTCGAATCAAGTCCGAAGGTATCAGTGGTATGTAAGCGATCGAAGCAAAAATTATGAACAAAACGAAAACAATAAAGCAATAAGTGTGCGAAGTCTACTTACCAGGCATCTTGAATCGTATGCGCTTCACTCGTGGCTCGCTCACATTCAAGACTTCCTCAGTTGAGTGTTCGTGCCTTTTCAGCTTTGATTTAGCCTAGCCAATGGTCTCTTTGATGACCCATTCTGCTCTTTTCGCAGTATATGGTATGTTGTCTGGCTCCAATCCCAAACTGTCACGTGTGTGGATTGAGGTACTAGATGACCCCCCCTGTCGTGATAGACATGGATTCATCAATTCCCTCGGGCGCATCCTAGGACTTGGCTATTTCAAATAAGTGGTTGATCCATGGGGGGGATAGTTGATCCCGATCTCGTAGAACATACTTGTTGTCTGCACGAACTACCAGAAACTCGGCCAAGCGGTGAGGGTAACCGGCAAAGAAGGTAAAGGTGAAGTGGGATTGCGCCTCGACATTTGAATGCAATCACACTATCTCCTTATGTAGGCCCGACAACAAAAATTGGGCCCAATTATAGCGCATTCCAGTTTCTAGGATAGTTCGCATGACAGGTACAGCTTCAACCCCAAGACTCCGTACCTAGGAAAGGGATTTGGGGAATACCCGTGCTTGAAATAGGGGATATAGTTCATTCACCTCCTCGACCTTTGATTTTCCCTGCATTGGGAATCCTTTGGCACCCCAACCAGTCCTCCAATTCACGCATCGTTTGGAGCTCTTTATGAGCCCTGTCTAAAACTACACTTATGGCATCTGCTGGTACGCCAAATAAGTTCGAAAATAATTCAGGTGACAGATGGAAAACTATCTTAACACCCTTAATTCAGGTGCTGTAGTAGGAGACAAACTCATTGAAAGAATCCACGATCCCGATCATTTCTGCTATTGATACATCATGACTCGAGGTCGTGAAGAGCTCCATGAGGCCGGCATTGTCTAAGCAACGAATGATGCATGGCGGGGCATGGGTACGTAACCACTTTTGGGCCTTACTGACCTCTCTGAACTTCATCGACAACGTAGTCTCAGTTCGTCTCATTGTAACCGAGTCCCCGCCAGGAGGTACATCAAATGCAAATACAATTTCAAATTGTCATATCAGTATAACCCCCGACAGTTAAACAAACACGTTAGCACATCTAGGAAATGTTGTCATTTACCTTATGTAGTGGATTTGGATGTGCTTCCTAAGCCAGATTCATGGGGGAAGACTAATCCCTTGTCTGACCAATCTTCATGCAACCATCCACGAGCTTGGCACATCGCGAATGCTCTAGAGAACTGTTTGTGAAAATGAACGATAGCACCCTTCGTTTGACCTAATATGGTTCCACGAAGGGTGGGACCTTCCATAAATGCCTCTAGAGCGGTGCGAGCTAGAGCAAGCCCGTCATCCTCAACACATGTTCTGTCTGGATTAACTTTAGGCCTACAAACAAACAGATGTCAAAACAAAAGCAAATGCCGAACAACGAAAAGAAACAACAAACTTAAATGGTCCTACCTATCCACCTGGTACACTATGCCAGGGGGATTCTGGAATAGCATGTGCACTCACGTAGCTAAGAATAAAGTGTTGTTGAGGTATTCCCACCCTCGCAGCAATTGTGCCCACATGCGCGCTAACGGGCGTGTAGACCTGGGCCCGCTGGAAGAACCGTCCTCATTCACAAGCAGCCCCTCGTCGATGTCTTCTATGAAGACCATGACACCCTCCGCAGCTCCCGGCAGCATGGCCTCAAGCATGCTCCACGCCACCAGTTCACTTAGGTGCGACCAGATAACCACTTCGAAGTTGTCCAGCATGAAGGCCAGGAATTCACACGCACCTTCTTTGAACCAGACCCCATTGTTGTCAACAGTTAGATCTGGGGTAGGCTCATCAGCCTCAATGGGGCCTAACCATGTTAGCATCCCAATGAGCTCAACAACGAGGAGAAAAGGCCTAGTGTCCCTGCAACCAAATAAAATGCCACCATAAAATCAGCCATGCATCAAAACAACGCGAAAAGCAAAAGTTCACATCGTAGACCAACACTTAATAATTTAACTATTTACGCTCGGCATATACGCTGCTTATCCTAGTGTATGCGTTGTCAAAAAATGTATACGCTGTCAAAAACTATTTACGCTCGGCGTATATGCTGTCTAACCCGGCATATACGCTAACAACGAACTGTTTTCGCTATCGACCAAACCGTTTACGCTCAACGTATACGCGGTAGAAACCCTCAGCATATACGCCGTAGAAGCCTTCAGTGTAAATAGTCTACGCTAGATACAGAACAAACAGTTTACGCCGAAAATAGTTTAGATGAAAATAGGTCTACGCTGTACCATACTTGAAAAGACTGAACTATTTACGCTCAGCGTATACGCTGTAGAAACCCTCACCGTATATGCCGTAACAGCCTTCAGCGTATACGCTGACAAAATCATCTACACTTCATGCAAGAAAAATTTGTTTACACTGTGCATTGATAGAATAGATTACGCTATGACGGTCTACGCTATCAAGACTTTACGCTACCTCTTTACGCTCGGCGTATATGCCGAAATACTTTACGCTAACTCTCTACGCTCTGCGTATATGCCAAAATCTCTATGCTAAACTCTCTATGCTCGGCGTAGATGCCAAAGCCCTCTACGAGACTGTGTACGCTACGAAACATGCACAAGCAAAAATAACTAACAGAGTCAGGATCAGAGCTTACCTGTGTGATGATCTAGGCCATGATAGAATCATTGGCCTGGGTAGGCACTACAACATGGCCTCACTCTCCTCTGTGAAGGTCAAGTCAAGTCCATTCCTCCCCTGGCCTTCCACTTCCTTGCCTTTGCCCATCTCGACGTCCTCTACGCTGGGATCGACAGTTGACGCTGAGGGTTGAAACTGTTTACGCCTACACCAAGCCTCTACGCCGGAGTCTGAGTCTCTACGCTGATGCTTGAACCTCTACGCTCTCCGTCTACACTGAGGTTTAGTCGTGGGCGTCTACACTCAGAGTTTTTGTTTTACGCTCACGGTTACGCTTACGTCGGGGTTTCGCAGTTTACGCTTATGCTGGGTTGTCTATGCTCAGATTTTATGCTCACGATTACGCTCACAATACAATGTAATAACAAATGAAGCGCCCCCCCCCCCACCCTTTATATAGCGCTCCGCTGTCGCTGTCGTCGCTGCTGACGCCGTCGCCTCGCGGTTTACCATTTTTGCCTCTTTTTGCCTTTTTCTGCTTATTTTTAACTAAAATTTTCTCAAAAAAATAGAAAAATATATATAAATATAAAATAAAATAAAAATTACTACATCCCATTCCCCTGTGAACCCCATTTCAGGTATTTATGCTGAACATTCCAATGCAAACAACTTACGGCCCGGTACGGCCTTAAACTACCGTTACAGCCCGGTAAGGCATTAAACTGCCACCCGTGGTCTGGTATGGCCTTAAACTGCCATGTGTCCTGGTGTGACAATAATCCACCATCATGCATGTACACATAATTTAAATTTCCAAAGAACATAGAACGATACCCATTAGCTCATTCTGCTCTCTATTTATTGGCAGGAGCAAGGTTGATGGATTGCCAACATTTAACCGCACCGTTAATCATTGATGGACCATATGGAAAAATGGCAAGGGACATCAACATAAACCTCATCCACTTAAGTTCATCAACGGACAACGCAATCATAGCCTTAACATAGCAAACAATAGACAACTACAAAGGTATGACAAAACCCCTTGACATAGAAGCCGAAAATATCACCGAAGACCCGTTGGCCAAAACCCCCATCACCGTGCCCGATGGGGAAATTAAAATATTAAAATTAAGCACATTACTAAAACCACAACTAGCCATAAACATTGAGGATGTGCTTAGGGAAAATATAAAAGCATTCGCTTGGTCTTACACAGACATGCCCGGGTTAGATCCTCGAATTGTCAAGCACAACATTATCCTTGATTTGAAATTGAGACTGGTAAAACAAAAGGCACAAAAGGTTAAACCTGAGGTGGCATTGGCAGTTTGCAATGAGATCACCAAGCTTTATCAGGCTAGTCTCATTCGGGTTGTTGATTACGCTGAGTGGATATCCAACATGGTCATTGTCCCGAAAAAGAACGGAAGCATTCGCTTATGTATTGACTTCCGGGATTTAAACGTTGCAACCATAAAAGATGATTTTCCCCTACCCAGCATCAATCAAGTTGTTGACTCGACCACTAGGCACGCACTATTATCTTTTATAGATGGCTTCTCGAGATACAATCAAATACGCATCAACCTGGAGCATCAGCTTCAGACAACCTTTATGACACCATGGGGAACCTTTTGTTATACAATGATGCCCTTCGGTCTCAAGAACGCTGGGGCCACATATCAAAGAGCGATGACATTTATCTTCAGCGATTACATGTTACAATCGCTCAACGACTACGTGGACGACATTGTGGTTAAGTCAAAGACATCAGAACAACATGTACAAGATCTTGATCTAGTACTAAAACGTTTTTTAAAATATGAACTGAAGCTTAACCCAAAGAAATGTGTCTTCGATGTCAAAACAGGAAAAATGCTGGGATTTATAGCCTCAGAAGCAGGGATACGAGTAGACCCCGATAAGGTTAAGGCCATAACAAACCTGAAACCACCAGGCAACCTTACCGAACTTCGAGGTCTACAAGGTAGATTACAGTTTATCAGGTGCTTCATAGAAAAACTGACAGACAAACTAAAACCTATGAACCACCTGTTACGTAAAAACGTCCATTTTGAATGGACTCCACAGTGCCAAGAAGCATTTGATAACATTAAATTAGCACTTGCCCGACTACCCACGATTTACCCACCCCGAAATGATAAACCGTTTTACATCTACCTCGCCCCTTTGGATTTATTGCCAAAAACAAGATGACGGAACCGAAGTCCCTGTATATTACTTAAGCCATGCATTAGTTGCCCACGAGAAAAAGTACAACGATGTGGAGAGGTCATGTTTAGCTTTAGTCTTTTCTTTAAGAAAATGGCGACATTACCTCTTCCATAACCAAATTAACATAATTTGCAAGGATAATGTGCTAAGGGCCATAACAGGAAACATTTACGAAACAAGTCGGATAGCCCGCTGGAAAGCCATGATAGCTGAGTTTGACTTGCATTACATAGCGCAATCATCAGTTAAGGGTCAAGCCATAGCAAGTCAAATGGCCACATCACCAATGCACGATCAAGCGATAATAGAGCCAGAATTCCCGGATGAGAATATAAGCGCAATAGACATAGTGTCCAATGACTTCGACGCCATTCTAAACTTTCATGGAGCATTCACCTCTTGAGGGGGAAGTGCAGCCGCTGTCATCACCTATCCCTCTGGGGAGATCTAACCCTTTGCTTATCGTTTCAACTTTCGTAGTACCAATAACATAGTAGAGTATGAAGGTCTCCTTAGAGATCTTGCGGCAGCACTGGCTTCAGACATCACACGGCTTGTAATCAGAGGCGACTCACAACTGGTCTTAAACCAAGTCACATATGTTCATACATGCAAAGCCCAACATTTACAACCATACTGTAACTTGGCAAAATACTTGATGAGGTGATTTGAAAACATCGATGTGCAACACATCTCCAGAAACGATAATACCATTGCAGATGCGTTAGCCACATTAGCATTAAATATATCGCCAGACATGTTCCATACATTACCAAGCTCCGTAATCAATTACGCCGAACCAATAACAAATACACTTGACATGTTGCCGATCGCATCTATTAGTACAAAAGAGTACCTTCTACGCAGGGAAACACCACGACATCTAACAATTGCACAAAAGGATGCAGTACGAAAGCATTCTAAGAAATATACCCTGGTAGGGGACACATTGTGTCGTAGATCCTACAAAGGCATATTGCTAACATGCGTTAGTAGTACCGATGCCCAAACCATCGTTGAACAAATACATGAGGGACTATGCGGAGGACACATAGCGCCAAAATCCATAGCAACAAAGATAAAACGCTTAGGCTACTATTGGCCACACATGGAGTATGACTGTCTCTCCAAGGCTAAGACATGTAGTACCTGCCAAAAACATAGCAATCTAATCCATGTCCCACCAAATGAGTTGCATACGGCACAAATCACGTGGCCCTTTCAAAAGTAAGGGTTGGACCTTATCGGCCCAATAACACCCTCGTCTTCTGTGGGGCATAGTTTTATCATAACCGCAACAGAATATTTCAAGAAGTGGATAGAAGCTACTCCCCTTCGAAAAACTACATCTAAACACGTGTGCAATTCCATTTTCGAAAATATTGTAACCCGCTTTGGCATTCCCATGACAATCATCACTAACAACGGGCCATAATTTAGCAGTGTCGAGACCAAAAACTTTTATGAAACTCTAGGGATAAAACACTCTTTTTCATCCCCTTACTGTCCTCAGAGCAATGGTCAAGTAGAGGCAACAAACAAAATGATTATTGCAATACTTAAGAGAATGCTTACCCAAAGCAAGAGAAGGTGGCACAAACAATTGGTATACGCATTGTGGGCATACCGTACTATGCATCAAACTTTAACAGGTAAAACACCATATAGTCTTGTTTATGGTTCAGAAGCTGTTTTACCTCTGGAATTACAGGTACCATCTTTAAGAATCACACTTTCCGGACTCCTCTACGATGGGCAAAACAATGACCTGTGCATCATTGACCTAGACTCAGTGGAGGAGGAATGCATACGTGCGCTCGATCAGATCGAATGGTACCAAAAAAAACAACGACAACAACATTGGCATGACATTCATAAGTGCCCCATCAAAGAAGGTGACCTTGTACTTAAGGCTATTCGAGAACACTCGGACAAGCTCTCAACCAACTGGGAATGGCCTTACTTGGTCACTAAACCATTCGACAACAGAGCATTTAAGCTAGCTGATATGGAAGGGAATGAGCTTGCTAACCCAACCAATCACTTGTTCCTGAAACTGTTCTACATTTGAGTACAAGCTCAGCTACGTGCGAGTCCTGGAGTCACGACTATAAACTGATACCACATCTCGTCTTGGAATCATGACTATAAACTGATACCACAGCTCGTCCTGGAATTATGACTATTGATGAGTGGCGAGGTACCCCTACACTCAACCATACGAAACGAGCGTGCACGCGCGATCCGGTCGAACTCCGCAGACTAAATGCCTTAACGCCACAAGAAACACTTGGGGTTAATCGTTCGTTGTCTTCCCAGGCTTGCTTGTATGTGTCACGGTGTATGGTTAAGCAAGTCTGAGGTATGTGAT
>MNCI01036879.1:218824-246347 GCA_015680685.1 Gnetum montanum
CATGGTCCGCTAAGACTAGAAACTGGCAACGTAACGTCTGCCACGACGCTAAACAAGTAATGTCCAATGGGTTATGACATAAAACTAACCCGTGATAGTCCATAAAACTAACCCGTGATAGTCCGCTAAGACTATAAACTGGCAAGTTCATCTCTGGTTCCTCAATCCGCGGCCACATTCATTCATTAGAATCATTGCATTGCTCGCCATCAGACGATCTTACCAACATTGCTACCATTCATATACAGTGCCTAGAATCTCCTCCAATGTCTTTGTTCTATATGTAGCTGTTTAAGCTAAGATCGCTTATTCACTCATGGTTTTCTTGTCTCCTTGGAGTTGTGTTTACAGGATGACACCCAGAGGTTTTCGCACAAGAATGCATTTTATCATAAGTAGCAAGGTGGGACATTGTTCACAGCACACATGGCAAGACTAAATCAAACCGTTCACTAGTACATCCCCATTTCCCGGTACATTCTCTATCTGTTCACCGACACACTCTACTCAGCCACACCTCTGATACACCCAGTACATTCAAAACTTTGAACATGCTGTTGCACACTGTAACACTTTAAAGCAGTTGCAACACACAACATAGCACTTGAGCATGAGTACAACATCAAAGAAAAACTTCTTTCAAAAAAAAAAACGAGACCCTTGGCACTTCCCACACAAGCCCCAGGCGGGAAGGCAGTTTTCTTGAAACCAAGTACTCACGTCAAAAACAATCTAGAAACATCCAGTTGCATGGCTTTGGCTCTCCGCTGACAAGCTCTCCCTAAACACTAAACAAGGGCCCTGTTCCTCTAAAGAATGCAACGCATCATCACGTAGCTTTGGCCTTGCCGACAGGACCTCTTGGACAATAACCAAGAGTCTTGTTCCGCCAAAGGATGCACATCGCATGTCTTGATCCCAAGTCTGCTAAATAATGGCTATTAACAAGGATCAGCATGATACACACCAAAGCATCCCTTGTATCTAGCACAATCCCCGGATCAGTTCCCAATCCTCGCAGTCTCCACGACCTCATCCAGATGCAAATTTTACTTCTCTAAATCCCATGTACTACTGAACATGGTGCGATGATGTCTAGTCAAGTGGCAAAGGACAAAGTATCTATCGAGTTGCTTGTAGTGTTTTGCACTTCTTTGTAGACGCTTCTTGGGTCGATTCCTCCAAGCGTCAACAAAGAGGGGCCAATGAAACACCACAAAATTTTGAGCTTAGTACTTCTCCAACAAGAAGCAGGTCCCTGGCACCCACAGACGACCACGGCTACATCTGGTGTCACACATGGCAACTTTGAAGATCAAGATACTTAATTTTCACTAAGTATGCAGTCTCAGCGTATATGCCCAGCGTATATGCCCAAGTTTACATTAACAGCGTATACACCCACCGTATACGCTCAAGTTCACATCCACAGTGTATACGCCTAGCGTAGACATCCAGCGTACACGCCTCACATGTACGCTCAGTAGGTACAACCGATGTATACGCCCAACATGAAGTCCCCAAAGATGGCATGGAAACAGCACTGCAGAGTAAGATTTGGCATAAGACAGCAACCATCAGCATATACACCCCAACGTATACGTCCAACAACCATCAGCGTCTACGCCCAGCATATATGCCCAGTGTCCACAACATCTACGCCCAAGTTCACATATGCCTAGCACATCCAGCATATACGCCCAGCAAATGTAACATGTACACTTGTAAATTTTACACTTTTGTACTCGGTCAACGTACCACGTGTCACCCAACCTGAGTCTAGCGTCAAAACCTGTATAAAAGCCCCAATTTTTCACTAGATCCAGGTCAGTTGACAAATTCTAGAGCAAACCAGAGAGCAGAGACATTGAGAGACAAAGCAGAGAACCTTTTATGCTGGACAAACCTGTACGCTATGCATACAGCCTCTACGCTGTGCTTATAGTGCGAACCAGCCGATAGTCATCCCTGCATCCACCGGGGCTTTTCGTCTGCCTTGTGTCCAAGTCACAACTGCATTAGACCGGTGCATTGTACTCTCATTCTGAAATGCCATTGTTACATTTTCTTCCTAAAATTGTTTACAGTTTGCATTAATTGTTGCATGTATTCTGTTTACACTTGTTTACATTTACGGTTTGCTTGCATCAATTACGCTGTTTACGCTCTGATTTACGCCTCTTACACCATTTACGTATAACCCAGCGTATAGCACTTCGGTGTATGTTCGGGGAAATCCTTGTCTGATCCACGTGCGGACCACCCAAGGTACTCTGCCTTCATTCATTCCAGCTCACCCTTAGGTGAGGGTAGGGTCTTCTGTGCGTGTCTAGTGATCCCATAGTCTCTGTTTCCTTCTAGCCAGAGACTGACGATTTCAGACAGTATAGGTTAGGTTGCCGGTAAGGATACTATTACTGTGATGGTGGCATTCCCAATGATTGTGGGTATTTCCACTATTGATACTACTCAATTAGTTATGGTGGAGTTCCACTTGGATAATATATTAAGGATTCATGAAACTACCTTGGGTTACCTTGAGGATAAGGTAACCTTTGGGGTGTTTGCCTTTTGTTTAATCGTGGGTTGAGTGCATACACCCCAAACTCCTGCAAATGTGAGATTATAGGGCAACATCCCTTAGGATGGTCATATTTTCATATCTTACATCCACTATCATTATCTGTATCTGAATCCACAACCTCTTAGATGATGAAAACATTGTCCTTACCCTTGTTACGTGCATATTCTTCTTCTCTCTTTTTTTTCTTTTTTCGTTCACTACCTTACTCTCTAGACTCCTCTAGTACTTTGAGAAGAGTTTGAAATTTATTATCTAGGGAGTCTCACATTTGGTCCACCTTTACCCATACTTCTGATGCAAGTTTTTGAATGCAAAAAGTTTTTCTATTTACCATCTCTTCAAGTGGTGACTCTTCTTCATCCTTACAAAATCTTACTCCCTTCTTTTAGAGGGAAGGTTCTCTATTATATTCCTCCACACACTCTCTTTTCTGTAACTCACCTTCCTCTTTATCAACTTTCTCCAATAATCTTTGTACTTGATGGGTCCTAAGATCAGATAGTCTTCCTTGGGCATAAGTCCCAAGGGTTCTTCGCGTTTCATGCCTAAGCCCATCTATGAGATGGCATAGTTGATTCCTCTGTAAATAACCATGGTCAGGACAACAATGTAATAGTGCATAATATCAGTCCATGGTAGCATCCAAGGGTTCATATCCTCCTTCTTTCTAGCCTTGGATTTGCTTTTGTAGGTTGGACACTCGGGAGTACATTTGGTACTTATCGTTGAACAATTCTAATATGGTACTCCACCTACAAATGGATTCTGGTTCTAAGGATTAGTAGCAACTTTTCACTTCTTTGATTAGCATCCAAAAAAACAACTTTAATTTTTGCCATTCATTTTCTATGTTTCGTAAGGCACATGCATCATGAAATGATTGTAGATGATTTTGAGAATCAATGTTGTAACCCCCTTCAAATTGTGAGATATTTTTCATGTCTAATCTCTTGATTCTACTATCCTTTCGGTGCCTTGTTAGGATCCTAACAACCTCAGTTATGTCTAACATACTTCAAGTAGCGAGTATGGGTTCATCATGATCATCTCTTTTGTGGCATCTATGATGACCATGTTGTTCCCTACTCTCCCTTCTTTCACAGTGTGTTTCTCTAGAGTGCCCTCATCCCCTTTCTTAACTATTTTTTCTATGACTCCCATTTCACTTATCCTTATCCTCATGGCCTTTTTCTTTGTGACTGCATCTAGATCCTGAAGGAGAGGATGAAGGAGATGATAAAGGTGAAGAAGAAGGAGGATTGTCACCATGATGGTTCCTGCTTCCTTCTCTTCGGTGATCACGTCCGTAATCGTGCTTACGATCAGAATGTCCATCTTTGTTATGTGTTCATGTTCCATCTGTCGATACCAGAATATGGGTTATAGATAGTTGAGTAAATATTCTAATACACAACCCCTTGACCAAAGTCAATGGGAGGAACATCATTATATGGTCAACTACCTGAGGTAGGATCACCACCCTCATTTTCACTTAGGACATGTGTGACATTTTGTGACAACTTTCCTTTCATGGATTCATGATGTGTCTCCTATTGTAAATCCCTTTGATGTTGTGCCTCCATGGATTGATACTCTCTCGAGTCATGATCATGCACAACGTACTCTACCTGTAAGTGCTACATACCAATTTGTGTTAGATCACGAAGAAGCATGCCTAGGATAGAGTGATCAGGAGGTAACACTATGTTACCTTCTATATCTTGTCAATGCAGTTGTTCATCTTGGTAAAATAAAGTTAAATTTTGGTACATATTCATCAGGATAAACATATACCACATAAAAATATTAAGGGACTAGCAGTTTATCATGTGTACTACGCCTCCGATTATTACCTGTATCAGACCTAGGCGGTGAAACACTTTCATACGAAGAAGAAGACATGATTTTCCATTCAATATGTAATGTATTATATATATATATATATATTCTTATAACCAACCCTAAGGATTCGTTCCAATGATGAGAAAGATCTCCTAAGTTCTAATTAGTGCACAAACAACAAAGTCCCCAACAACAGTGCCAATGATGAGTTGCAAGGTATCCCTACACTCAACCATACGAATATGAGTATACATGCACAATCCGATTGAATTCCAAGGACTAAGTGCTTATGTGCCCTTGTGGAACAAGGATGGGTTGATCAATCATTATCTTCCCAAGCTCACTTGTATAGCATGATTGTATGGTTAAGTAAACTTGATATACATGATTTTTATAGTTTTTATGTTTTTTTGTCCTAGTGCTACAAAGTGAGGAGAGAGATAAGTAAGTAACTAATTTTGATTTAACTACTCAACTATGCTTTAACTATTCCTAATACCAGCATCCATTCTCACTTTCCGTACACATTCTAAACAAGTGCAACACTATTTGGATTACCAAATGCTAATCATTACTGGGTTACCAAGTGTTACACGCATGCTCGAAGTGATCGTACTAAGTGTGCTTACTTAGGAGAGTTGTAGGGTGAGAGAGATAACATTAATTAACTAAGGAAAGCATTAAGTTATAGTAATTAACATTAATTAATCTATTTTAAATTCTACAAGGTTTATCACTGATGAGTGGCGGGATACCCCTACACTCAACCATAAGAATACGAGCGTTTTCATGCATGATCTGGTCGAACTCCGCAGATGGACTAGTTGTGGCACCTAGATCGTTAACCTTAGGTCGCAGTTCACTATCTTCCCACCTGGACTAGTATTATATTTGTCACGTATGGTTTAGTCCAAAGTGAGGTGTATAATATGTTCCTAATCTAATGCTACTCCTAAAGGAAGTGGAAAGTAATAATTAACTAAGCTAGGAAGAAAGGGTAAGAAAATCTAATCTAGCCCAAGTGTGATGAGCAACCATTCCTTGATTATCTGTACACATCTTGGACTTTGTGCATGACTACCACTGGGATTACCAAGCACAGATCCTAAGTACACCACTGGGTTACCAAGTAGTCACACCTAAATGCTCGTAATCAAGTCGTACTCATTCCGTGTTACTAGGAGATAAGGGTGAGAGAGACTAATTAGGAAAGTAGTAAATAACAATTAAATAAATGAATGCTGCAATGATGAAGTAATCTCGATATTTATTGTAGGTCATGTATGCATCCAAGTACGTCACACTCGAATAAAGAATGTCATACAATTACATTCACCACACTACATGAAAAAACAAAAAAATAATCTAACTCTAGAGGGATCAAATTGCTAGAGTCTAGCTACAATATAAACTAGGATGATAAACAAGGGAGAGTTGCTTCTTTTTTATAGACATTATGGTGGACTATGATATCACGGGGGATGCGATATCACGGTAGACATGATATCGCATACACGATATTGTGGCCCATGCAATATCGCATCCCATCATACCCCACGACTAAATAAAAACTCATCCTTAAGTTATAGTGATTACATAGTGGATAGGTATGGGATTATTGGATGGAAAAATTAAAATGATGTTGTAGTGTGGGAAGACACAACACAGAAAAATGCTACAACTACAAAAATTTGGAACTCATGTAGTTCCTGGTGGCGGTGGCTCCTTTATGGGTACTTTCCCTTTGTCATGTGCGCCAGGCTTTGAAGCTTGATGGTGTTGAAGTATGGCCTAGAGCTTCTCTTCTTCAGTTTGAGGGTCTTGTATCATCCATGCTAGTGTTCTAATGCTTGACAGAGTCAGCACCTCGCATGGATAGGGTAGTCGCAGGAACATTTGGTTGGCTTTGACATACCATGACACAAACACCCGTCATTCCTTCTCATAGGCTCTGGCTTTGTCTTTGTATTCTTGAAGATCTATTAACCATTGAGCCAAGTTGGTTGTAACATCCTTCTATCCCTAGTAGCTTGCTTTTACCACCTCAAATTCAAAATTTGCAACATATAGCTTTTCTGACAGCTTCTTGCTTTTTGCAAATTCTGCTTCATATTTGATGTGGGTGGAAGCTACTTGCTTCTTGAGCTCTATTCTCAGGTTCCCTATTGTTAACATGGCAAGGTTGGCATATCTGAGGTTTGCCAACTCCATGTACTCTGTCAAGTCCTAAATCTACAGGTCTCGAGTTTTAACTTCTGCTTGGTGGGCGAAGGCGTAGGTGTCCAATATGGCCCTCTAATCAGTGTGTTGAGAACTGATAGTGTTTATTTGAGCCTTGGCCATATGGATCTCCTTTTCAAGAATCTATTTATACATCCCCACCTAATCGCGGAAGTGCTCCTTCAGCTTCTCATGTCGTTTAGCCTCATTATACCACACGCTTATCCAATTTCTACCTTTTGGCGAATAGTACGTACCTCCTCTATTAAGAGGGTTCAATTTTCTCTAGCTAAACGGCTTACATCTTGGTAGACCTGGATGAATTGTTCTCGTAACTGATGAAAGTGTTCATCGAGAACATTCTTCTGTTTCTCGATAGAGGTCAACTGAAGGTTATCTGCAACCAAGTACTTGTTTTCTTCTTCTAAGGCCTTGGATACCTTAAGATGCACATGGGTTTGCGCTTCTGCTACAGAGGCATCCCAAACAGCCTTCTCCTTTTCATACACCACCCTTTATTCTCTACGATCAATTTGTTCAGTTGCTCTATTCTAAAGTTATCCAGCTAGTCTACAGGAACAAATTGCATAGGATCCCACTGTGCTGCTTGTAAGGCCATGAGCTGCTCTTGTAGTTTCTGCACTTCAACTTCAGCATGCTCGGCCCTTACTTCAGATATGACCAACTTCTGCTTTGTGGAAAAGAGATCTGATTGAATTGCTGTGACATCTTGATGGATGTCAAAAAGGGATGTCATTACTTATCCTATTTGAAGTAATCTATTAAGTACATCCTCATGTTCCGCAGGAGTCATTGAGGTTTCGGCCAGATTTTGAGCATCTTGTGCTTCTGAGAGATCTGTAGATGGCATAATAGGTACATTGAAGGATTCTTTGATGTGGTCAGCAACCACTTCTGTAGCTCCCATAGCATTCTGGTATTGCATGACCACCACTGTGGCCCCTTCACCAATCTCTAACTGCACCTGAAAAGATGTCGTGTTTCTTGAGATCTGTTGTGACCATCTACTTTCCCCTCCTCCTATTTGAATGGATAATTCTCCCATTGTGTGATCCAATGAAATTGTAGGCTGATTGACATCATTGATGTCATGGAAGAGGTTTGCATCATCATGACTTCCCTAATTAACCATCTCAGCGATGGCCCTAAGATGGCTCATCGACGATCTATAGTCTAGTGGCGGCGGTGCCTAATCCTGGCCTGTGCAAGGCCTTGCTTCTTGTTGTTGGCTGGGACCTATGGTTGGAGGTTGACTAGGTCCTGCAAGTTGAGTTGCAGGTGGTCCAGTCATCTGTTCTTCTTCTTCTTCGAGTCTTAGCTCTTTGCGAGTGCTTTTTCTTGGAGTTGGCGCCTTTAACAATTCAGCGTATGAAGTAGTTTGGGATTTTTGGAGGATGTCATTGGTGTATCCCCAAATACCCGCATGTTAGCACAGCTTTCTGATAAGACAAGGAAAAGGCAGTGCCATTTTCCCTGTCTTGCGTTCTTCAAACTGCCTCAAGATCTCTGTCAAATATAGATGGGGTAGGTTAGTGTTAACCTTTCCCATCAGCACTGCACATCCTCTAGCCACATACATGGATATTATTTTTAAGCCTTTTGTGCGGAAGAGGTGATATGTTCCAATTTTGAAGTAAACTCTCTCTTCCATCATCAGCTCACCAAATGCTTTATCTCTGCCATAAGCCTTCTCCAACCAATCCTTTCACACATAAGGGTCTAAATGGGTGGATAAACAAGCAACCTTGGGCCATGTATTCGGAAGGTTTAACACTTCCAAAATGGCCTATGCAGAGAAGTCAACTATCACACCACAAATGTTAACAGTGGTGCCTTGCTCCTTATTGTGCTAAAACTAGTACATCTCTCCTAGGTACCAGGCACCACTTTCAGAGAGGATAGGCCATAAGGGAGATCCTTTGAGGTGATCCCTAACAGTCTCAGGAGCAAACTCTGCAAAGGATTCGAAGTTCAACTCCATAATCACTGCAGCGAATGTGAACTTTTCATGGATAGCCTAAACACATTTCGGGGGCAACGTGAGTTATTGTCCCAGTTCAAGCGTAGTAGCAGCTCCTTCTTCTGCCTGCCCAGACCATCCGGTAGGAGGTTTGTCTTGATGGATGCTAAATAAGTGCTCCTCCTCTTCTGCATGTTGTCCGACAGGACCTTGTCTTCCACCTCTCTGAGATCATTTCTTTTCACCTTGAACAGGACCCTATTGTTATGCACATTTTGGGGCCATCTGCAATCACACGGGTCAAGCATTATTAAGGTTTTTTTTTGAAGTTAAGTTATACCTTACGACTTGCCTTAGTTAAAGATCTTATGTTATAACGTGTGATAGTGCTCGAAAGTTTGTAATAATGAGTACTATGACTTAGGTGGTTGCCATTTTTAATTTCTTAGTATACCTAAGGGTTATATGATTTTTTAGGCACAATTATTCTAAGTGTTAAAGTTAATTACCCTAATTGATGTCGTTTGGGTGATGATAAATTTCAAAAACGTTAGGCACTTTTCGGAAAGTGTCTCTCTCCCACAACTAAGCTAAACACTCCGATTCAAGCAGGTTCAAACGGAACTAAAATTGGAGTACCAGCAAGCGAGATATAAGTAGAAAAGTAAGGGTCACTCAATCGCAAGTCACAGAGAAAAATTTCCCCCTGTAGAAATGGAAAAATGATGTTAAGTGTTGCAGAGGGGGTACCTATTTATAGGTTTATGGGATGCAATGCTGCATACAATACATCACATACGTGATATCTTGTCCCAAGTAATATGAGACACCAAGGAAATACCAAATTTTTAAAGAATTTTCTTGAAATTAATGTTGAAAATTGAGGACATTGGCTATAATCAAAACTCTCTAGTGTAATTTCATTAATTTGAAAGGCAAAATTAATGATAATGGTGTGGATTTCATTAATAAAACCTTGGGTGGTAAGAAAAATGGTATGTAATGGTACATCAGAACATTGGAATTTAGAGGGATAATAGTAGGCAAAGAAAATCAATTGAAAAAGTTAAGCTGAGGGTAAGAAATTATGTGTGTAGGCTATGTCCTAAGTGAAGATTACAAAAGATTACACAGGTGGATCCTCCCCAAAGTAGGTTTCAACCTATAATGCCCTTGTGTAACCACACTTAAAGTGTCCATGGATACTAGAAGGGCTAAATGTAATCCACACTAACTCCACAAAACACACACATGTAAATATCACCAGAATGAGATGAAAATCCTATGCTACACAGAACATGAGCTAAAATTACACAAATAGTGAGATGAGATGAACTAAAGAAAGGGATTGTAGAGATTGGGACATGAGGTGATTGACCCAGGGCACAATGAATCCTATGTGTAAAGCATGATTAACGTGTCATTAACCCATCATTCCAAGATGAGGACCAAGTCCATTCCTCTAATCAGTGACATCGCATTTTTTCATCCCATGATGAGCAACTATGAGAGTACCATAACAACAAGTGCCATAAAATAAAAATCACTTATATTTTTATGGCGTTTTATATAAGGGAGGAGTGAATTTTATTTTATGGCACTTCCTTTTCTTTTTCCTCTCTTTCTTTTTTTTTCTTTTTTTGAACTTTACTGAATCCAGAGAAGCTTCCAACCTTCAGGCATGGGTGCATGTCTTTCCAGTGGGATCCCCTAGAATAGCCTTTTATTTTTGAGTGCCCTTTTGATTACTCTTACTCCCATTTTCGTTAGATCTACAAGGATCTTAGTACAACCAGGTTGCATGATAACTCCCACAAACGTCACCAAAGAGAATCTGCAAGTCCCCTTGATGTCACACCCTAATCATTCCCTCTTGGTCCATCCTTCTTTATTCTGGGTAAAATGAACACAAAATTAATTTTAAGTTTTTAAAAATGTCAAGAATATCATTGTACCGTTGAACAGACCCTCTTATTCGTAGAATGGATGAGGGGGTGTAATGGGCTCACTATTCCAAATAATTGATCACTCATGACTTAATAACATAAAAAACACCTCAACCAACGATCCACATGAGTGTTTTATTCATAGATGAGATTACTTACGAAAACGTAAAAAGACAAAAACAAAAAAAGATAAAAATATAAAACAAAAACTTGAAAAATTAAAAAAAAAATGAAAAATATTTATTAATCCTGATTGTCATTGAAATGGGGGATATCCCCCACAACTAATCAGTTGAGGATGGCAAGGATTAATAAATGTAAGATGAGGATCCTTGCATGTTGGAAATATTGGAACCGATCCATACTTATCCCCTCAGGGTTAACACACTTGATTATAATGAGCATAGTAGGGCACTTTATACGATGTAGTTCCCGGATAACGAGTTGACCCACTATGATGTTTGGGACCATTAGATGGTATGCAAGGATTAGGATGATGCCTCCCAAAGTTGTGTTCATTGGGACATATAGTTGTTGGAGTGTAAGTTGGTGGCCCTGATGAAGTTACATGAGGCGTTGGATTCAAAGGTAAGGATGCACCACAGTGTGGGACTTGTGTTGAGTTGGAAGATGCAGTGGCCTCTGAATTGTGTTGTCCCTTCTTATGGTCGTGTTTAAAGAAGGGGCACTTTTGATGTTTAGGAGGTTTCTCACTACTATTGGAAGTAGTAGCGCAAGTAGCATTCGGGGGTTGTTGTTGTGGCACAGACACCTGAGGAATAGTTGGTGGCATTATGAAAGGAGGGAAAGGATGAGAATGTTGAAAGTTAGGAGGAGTATAAGGTGCACAAGGTGGTGGTTGTGTTGGAGGCATGGGTTGATAGTATTGAGGAGAATGGTATTATGGTGAGATAAAGTATGTTGGCCCAATTGGAGAAATAGGATGTTGAACTTGATAAGCATTTGGATTCGGATAATATGAAGGGTGCCTCCAGTGTAGGGATGGTTTCCTCCACGACTGGGATTTTTGCCACTGTGATCGAACACAGTATCTCTGTATGAACTTTGGATGTAACGTGTTTCCCCAATGCTCATGTAAATGTAACAATATTAGGCATTGGCCCTTGGGGTGATCGTATAGGCATATGTTGCATTCATATGTATGATTGGCAGTTTTGCTCTTCTTTTCTTTATCCCTTCTTTCCAAGTGTCTACTATGTTGTCCTACTTCTTGGGTTGTCAAAACTCTATCTCTAATGGTGTTGATAAATTCTACACACTTTTGATACATCCATTCCAACATCTTATTGATCTTTACCTCGGCTTCTTCTAACGATTTTTGTATTGGCAAAGATGATGTTTCCACCTTGAGATTGGTTGATTTCTCCTTGTTATGATCATGGACCTTTGTTAAGTTGAAATTTCGGTCCCGTTGATGTTTTTCAACACTGTCCCATCTAGCTAATTCTCCTTCCTCTTTTGCTACCTGCTTAATAAGCTCTTAGACTTGATGGATTTATAGTTCATATAGTTGACCTTGGGCATATACTCCATCAATAATATGGTACATTAGCCTTTTCTTTGAAAACCCATGGCCTGGACAATTGTTTAATAGTGCATAATATCTTTCTAAGGACATGTTCAAGGGTTCATGTTGTGCTTGTTTCCATCCTTGGATTTGTTTCCTCAAGGCTGACACTCTTATGTAGGTTTGATATTTTTCGTTAAAGACTTCTACCATTGTTAACCAGCATCGTATTGAATTTGGTTTTAATGATCTATACCATACTTTTTCTTGGTCAACGAGTGTCATAAGAAAGAGCTTAAGTTTTTTCCATCCATTATTGATGTTATTCCATGTGCAGGAATTGTAGAAGGCTTGTAAATGTTGATGTGGATCTAATTCATAGCCTCCTGAAAACGTAGGAAAGTTGTTTAAAACGAGCTTGGGTAGTCGGCTCTCTTTACGATGCCTACATGAGATTCAAATAGCCTCTTGTATTTGCATTAAGCTTGTAGTGGCCAGTGGGGGTTCATCGTCATCAGGTAAGTTATGTCTTCATGTGTTGCAATGATGTTTTTTTTGTTCATGTTTATAAGAAATCCCTACTTTAGGTTGTATACTCCAATCTTCATCGTCATATAGTTCGTTGGTTCTCCAATGAACTTCCTCAATAAGTGTGGCATTATTATCGTCTTGTAGGAGAGGCATTGTTGTAAAGTTGTGTGTGAATCTATGTGTGACTTTTTATAATTGTTTCTTCTTCCTTAAAGATATATCATTAAGTCCTTTATAGTGACCTTGTATGATATAACTAATCTAGATAACTAGCACCATCCCTGGCAACAGTGCCAATCATGAGTGGTGAGATACCCCTACACTCAACCATATGAATACGAGCGTTTTCATGCACAATCTGGTCGAACTCTGTAGACAGACTAGTTGTGGCACCTAGATCATTAACCTTAGGTCGCAGTTCGCTATCTTCCCACCTAGACTAGTATTATATTTGTCACGTATGGTTTAGTCCAAAGTGAGGTGTATAATATGTTCCTAATCTAATGCTACTTCTGAAGGTAGTGGAAAGTAATAAGTAACTAAGCTAGGAGGAAAGGGTAAGAAAATCTAATCTAGCCTAAGTGAGATGAGTAGTTGTTCCTTGATTATCTATACACATCTTGGACTTTGTGCATGACTACCACTAGGATTACCAAGCATGGATCCTAGGTACGCCACTGGGTTACCAAGTAGTCATACTTAAATTCTCGTAATCAAGTCGTACTCATTCCATGTTACTAGGAGATAAGGGTGAGAGAGACTAATTAGAAAAGTAGTGAATAACAATTAAATAAATGAATAAACAAAGTGAATGCTGCAATGATGAAGTAATCTCGATCTTTATTGCTGGTCATGTGCACATCCAAGTATGTCACACTCAAATAAAGAATGTCATAGAGTAACATTCACCACACTGCGGGCAGACACGGGAAAATAATCTAACTCTGGAGGGATCAAACTGCCAAAGTATAGCTACAATCTAAACTAGGATGATAAACAAGGGAGAGCCACTTCTAATTATTTATAGACATTGTGGACTGCAATATCGCGTATGCGATATTGCAGGGAAGACGTGATATCCTATATGCGATATCGCAGCCCATGCGATATCGCATCCCATCAATCACAAAGTTCATCTTTATTGCCGTACACAAGGTATGCCCAGGTACATAATGCTAAAATAACGATCCATTCAATTTATGACTCCTACTATAGGCACTCAAGAATAATTCTATCTCTGGTGATGAATCATGATTCATTTGGCTCTAATATCGGACCCCCAATATGAGATCTATGATATCGGGTACGCAATATTGCGACCTAAGTAACGATATCGGGCATGCGATATCGTGGCCTAAGTAACAATATCGGGTACATGATATCGTGACTCCTGTGTGGACCTATAAATACACATGTAGGCACATAGAGAAGAATAGGAAAGTTAGATTAGTCTTTTATTTTTCATTTTCAATTCTTCTTAACCCTTTCTCTCAGTGCATGCCTACAGTGTAATGATTGTAATTATACAACATCCTTTATTTGAGTGTGACATACTTGGACACGCACATGACTAGAAATAAAGATTGAGATCACTTCATCATTGTAGAATTAAATTAGTTTAATTATTTAATTGTTATTTTTATTTATTGTTATCAAACGTGGAATGAGTATGACTTAATCACGAGCATCTATGTGTGACTACTTGGTATCCCAGTAGCATACTTGGGCCATGCACTTGGTAACCCCAATGGTAGTCATGCACGAGGTCCAAGATGTGTATGGATTATTAAGGAACAAATGGTCATTGCACTTAGGCTAGCTTAGATTCTCTCTCCCTATCTCCTATTAGTTTAACTCTCTCTCCCCTTTCCTCCTAGCTTAATTAAAGATTACTTTTCATTGTCTCTAGGAGTAGCATTAGTTGAGGAACACATCATACACCTCACTCTAGACTAAACCATATGTGACAAAGCAAATACTAGTCCATGTGGAAAGATGGCTAACTGTAATCAATGAGTAACTATCTAGATACCACAATTAGCCCTTCTATGGGGTTTGACCAGATCGTGCATGAAATGCTCGTATTCATATGGTTGAGTGTAGGGGTACCTCGCCACTCATCATTGGCACCATTGCCAGGGATGGTGTTAGTTATTTAGATTAGTTACATCATCTAAGATCGCTATAAGAAAGCCTTGATGATATATCTTTCAGAAAAATAATAATAATAATAATTACAATTAAATCACACATAAATTTTCAATCATGTCTCTCTTACAAGACTATGATAATGCAACAACTAGTAACGTAATTCATTGGAGAACCAACGAATTATACAATGATGAAGATGAAGTTTGGAGTACCCAATCTGATGTAGGGGTTTCCTATGAACATAAACAAAGACAACATTGTCCCAACTCACAAATGCATAACCTACCTTGTGATGATGAACCCCTACTAGCCACTAAGAGCCTAACGGAAATACAAGAGGTTGTTCGAATATCTTGCAGGCATTGCAGGGAAAGCCGTCTACCTAGGCTTGACTTAAACAACTTTCCTAAGTTTTCAGGAGGCTATGATTTAGATCTGCAACACCATCTACAAGCTTTCCATGATGCTTGTATATGGAACAATATTGATAATGGATGGCAAAAACTTAAGCTCTCTCCTCTGACACTTGTTGGCCAAGCAAAAGTATGGTACAGATTGTTAAAACCAAAATCAATTTGTAGTTGGCTGACAATGGTAGAACTATTTAATGTAAGATATTAGACCTATGCAAGAGTGTCAGCCTTGAGGAGACAAATTGAAGAGTGGAAACAAATGTAACATGAACCCTTGTACATGGCCTTAGAAAGATATTATGCATTGCTAAACAACTGCCTAGGCCATGGTTTCTCTAAGGAAAAGCTAATGTACCATATCATAGGGAGACCCTAGGGATGTATGCCCGAGGTAAACTATATGAGCTATGAACCCATCAATTCCAAGAGCTTACCAGGTGGGTAGCAAAAGAAGAAGAAGAAATTGCTAAATGGGAGAATGCTGAAAAATCTCAATAGGCCCAAAAACCAACAAGGGTCCATGATTATGAAGAGGAGAAATCAACTGACCATAAAGAGGTGGAATCATCTTTGCGAGTACTACAATCATTAGATGAATTTGAGACAAAGATCAATAAGATGATAGAATGGATGCATAAAAAATGTGAAGAATATGCTAATGCTATTAGAGGTAGAGTTATGACAAACCAAGAAATAGAACAAAACACCTTTAGAAGATCAAAAAGAAGGGTTGAAGAGACTAAGAACTTAACTACCAATCATATGTATCAATGTAACATTTGCCTGTATGATCACCCCAAGGGATAATGCCCAATCTTGTTACATCTACATGAGCATTGGGAAAGAATGTTACATCCAGAGTTCATACAGAAATACTATGTTTAATCATAGTGGCAAAAATCCCAGTTGTGGGGAAGGCCACCCCGAAACTGGTTACACCATGCATACCATCCAAACTCAAGTGCTTATCAATTTCAACATCTTGTTTCCCCAACTAGGTCAACATCATCTATCTTTCCACATTATTATTATTCTCCTCAATACTATCAACCCATATCCTCTCCAATAGGACCACCACCTCGTGTACATTACAATTCTTCTCAAATTCAACATTTTCATCCTTCACCTCCTTCTACATCGCCATCATTTGTGACCAAAGGATTTTCACCATAGCATCAACCCACGAAATGTTACTTGTGCTTCTACTGTTAACAGTAGTGGGAATCATTCACAACATCATAGGCATCCCTTCTTTAGACATGACCATAGAAAGGGACACCATAGTTCAAAAACCACTGCATCTGCCAACTCAGCACAAGTCCAACACTATAGTGCATCTTCCTCTTCGAACCCAATGCCTCATGTTACCTTATTAGGGCCACCACTCAATACTACAAAAACTCTGCAGCCCAATGAATATAGCCACATGGGGAGACATGTTGATCCTTGCATACTATCTTACGGTCGCAAGTACCATAGTGGGTCAACTCTTTATAAATTAACCACATCTTATAACTTGCCCCACTATGTCAACTCTAATCAAGTGTGTGAACCCCAATGGGGTAAGTATGATTGGGTCCCAATATTTCCAACATGCAAGGATCTCAACCTTCCATTTATTAATTCTAGCCATACTCAATTGTTTAGCTATGGGGGGTATCCTCCATTCTAACAACACAAAATTAATAAATGTTTTTCTGTTTCTTTAATTTTTCAACTTTTTGTTTTCCAGTTTTTCACCTTTTAATTTATTGCTTTATCTTTCTATCTTTTTATAAGTAATCTCATCTACAAATAAAGCACTCATGTGACTCATTGGTTAAGGTTTTGTTCTATGCTATTAAGTCTTGGGTGACTAATTATTTGAACAGCGATCCCACAACATCCACCTATCCATTCCATTAATAAGAGGTTCTACCCTAGGTACAATGATATTCCTAATCATTAAAACTTCAAGTAACCTTGTGTTATTATGCCTAGAGCGAAGAAGGATGGACTCAATAGGATGGCCAAGGTGTGACATCAAGGGGACTTTTGGATTCTCTTTGGTGACATCTATAGGAGTCATCATGTAGCTTGGTTGTACTAAGATCCTTGTAGATCTAACAAAAAATGAGAGTAAGAGTAATCAAAAGGCACTCAACCACAAAAAAATAATGCTAACCTAGGGGGTGCCACTAGAAAGATATGCATCCATGCCCGAAGGTAGGTGGCTTCTCTGGATTAAGCAATAGATAAAAAAACACACAATGAGTGCCACAAAGCAAAATCACTCCTCCCTTGAACGAAATGCCAAGTGATCGTACACCTTGTTGTCACGATGCTCTTATGGTGGCCATCATTGGATAAAGAAATGTGATGTCACTAATCAGAGGCATGGACTTGGTCCTAATTTTGGAGTAATGGGTTAATGACATAATAATCATGCCTTACACTAAGGATTCATTCCGCCCTAGGCTAGTTACCTCATGTCCTGCTATAGTGTTCCATCATCACCCAAAGGACATTGTCAAGGGCAATTGATTATGAAAAATGATAAACATGTGCCAAAAAAATTTCATCTCCTCACTTATACTGGGAAATTAAATGTGAAACCACCTAATCAAAGTGAGTCAAATATTAAAACTTTTTGGGGACATTTTCACAAAAAAAATTCCTAACTTTAAATCCCACAGAATAACAAATGAATTCATTAAGGTAAGAAGTAAGGTATAACTTAACTTTGTTAAGAAACCTTACTAATGACTAGCCCTGTGTGATTGCAAACGGTCCCAAAGCATGGACAACAAGAAGGACCCTCTCAAGGTGTGTCTAAGCGACCTAAGAGGGATAGAGGACAGGCGTCTACCGAAGAACATGCAAAGAAAGAGGTGCAATCATTCAATATCCATCAAGAAACTCTTGCTACTATACAATCAGGATAGGTAGAAGGAGGAGCTGCTGCAACACCTGAATAGGGACAACAACTCATGTTGTCCCTAGAATGTATTCAGGCCATCCATGAAAGGTCCACATCGATTGTAGTGATTATAGAATTGAACTTCAGACCATTCATGGAATTCACTCTTGAGGCTATTAGGGACCAACTCAAAGGGTTCCCATTATGGCCTATCCTCTCCAATAGCAGTGCCTGGTACTTAGGAGAAATGTACCAATTTTGGCACAATAAGGAAGAAGGCACCACAATTGACATTGGTGTTGTATCTGTAGATTTTTCTACCAAGGCCATTTCAGAAGTGTTAAACCTTCCAAATTCAAAGCCAAAATTTGCTCACTTGTCCACTTGCTCTGATGCATATATGTGTAAGACTTGGTTGAAGAGGACATATGGTATAGAAGATAAAACATATGGAGAGATGATGCTGGAGGAAAGGATATATTTTAAGATTGGTACTTATCACATCTTCCCCACAAGAGGATTAAACAAGATTTCAACATATGCAGCAAGAGGAAATGGGATATTGATGGGCAAGTTTAATGTTAACCTTCCTCATCTATATCGCATGGAGATCTTGAGGCAGTTTGAAGAATGAAAGATAGGGAAGTTTGTGTTGCCCTTCCCTTGTCTCATCAGGATGCTGTGCAAGCATGCTGGAATTCTAGGGTACACCAATGATGTCCCCAGAAGAGCACAAAATTCTTCATTCACTAAACTCTTAAAGCCACCAACTCCAAGGAAAAGTGTTGGTGAGACACTGGAGCCAAAGCCAAAGCAAGAGCAAGAACAGATGGTGGGGTCCACTGCAACTCAAACTGCAGGGCTTAGCCAACTTCTAAGAGTAGGGCCCAGTCACCAACAAGAAGCAAGGCCCAGCACAAGCCAGCAAGATCAACCACAGCAATCACTGCATGATTACCAACCATCGATGAGCCACCTCAAGGCCATCACTGAGACAGTTAGTTGGGGAAGTCGTGATGATGCTAATCTCTTCTACGTCATCGATGACATCGTATGATCCTCAATTTCTATCGATCACACATGGAGTGAGGTGTCCATCCAAATAGGAGGAGGGGAGACTCATTGGTCACAACAAATTCTAGGAAATGTTGCATCCTTTCAGGTGCAAAACAAGACTAGTGAAGGGGCCACAGTGGTGGTCATGCAACACCAGGATGCAGTGGGAGCCACAGAAGTGGTCATAGACCACATCAAATAATCTTTCAATGTCCCTGTTGTGCCACCAGTAGATTTCATAGTAACACAAGATGTTAAAACTTTAGCCAATCCCTCGATGACTCTTGCAAAGCATGAGGATGTACTTGATTAATTGTTGCAAATAGGATAAGTAATGATGTTCTTGTTTGACATTCCACAAGATGTCATGGCAGCATAATCAAACCTCATCTCCACCAAAGGAAACCTAGTCATTAGCAGAGATTAGGGCCAAGCACATGGAAATGGAGCTGGAAAAACTTCAAGAGAGGTTGGTCACCCTACAAGATGCATAGCAGGACCCATCTCCATTCATTCCTGCAGACCAACTAGATACTTTTAGGATAGAGTAGCTTAATAAACTATTGGCAGACAATAAGAGAGTGGCAGAAGAGAAAGAGAAGGTTGAATGGGATGCCTCCAAGGCATAAGCACAAACCTACATGCATGCTAAGGCACTAAGAGCCATACAAGAAGAGAATAAATATCTTTCTACAGACAATCTTCAATTGACCACTGTGGAGAAATAGAAGAATGTTCTCAAAGAAAATTTCCAGTAGTTATGAGAATAGTTCGTCAGGGTCAACCAAGACATGAACCATTTGGCTAGAGAAAATTGAACCCTCTCAATGGGAGAGGCACATGAAATCCTTCAGAAGATGACCATTGAAATAAGTGCATGGCAAAATGAGGGCAAGCAACATGAGAAATTAAAGAAGCACTTTAGAGACCAAGTGGGAATGTACAAGCAAGTCATTGAGAAGGAGATCCATATGGCCAATGCCCACATCAATGCTTTTAGTGCACAACACACTAATTAGCGGGCCATATTGGACACATATGCATTTTCCCACAATGAAAAACTTAAAAGTTAGTGATGAATCACGATATCACATCCATGATATCGGGTACGTGATATCGGAGACTACCATGCGATGTTGGATACCTGATATTAGGACCTGCCTCCTTGCCTATAAATAAGATTTGGGCACACTTGGTTTTGTAGTTAGATAGTTAGTCCCTTAGCCAAACTATTGTCTTTTCTTCCCTCTAGAGTTAGAATTATTTTTGTGTGCCTGCAATAGGAGTCATCAAGTGAAAGGATCTTTATTGAAGCATTGTGTACCTAAGCACACCTTGTGTATGGCAATAAAGACAAACTTTGTGATAAACCTTGCAAAATCTAGAATAGATTAATTAGTGTTAATTGATGTTATTAAATTCTTTCTTAGTTAATTAATGATTCTCTCTCACCTACAACTCTCCTCAGTAAGCACACACAGTACGATCACTTAGAGCATGCGTGTAACACTTGGTAACCAAGTAACGATTAGCGTTTCATAATCCTAGTAGTGTTGCAATAGTTCAGGATGTGTACAACAAGTGAGAACAGATACTAGTATTAGGATTAGTTAAAGCCTAGTTAATTAGTAGCTAATTTAAATTATTCACTTAGTTATCTCTCTCTCTCCTCCCTTATTAGCAGCAGGACATAAAAACATAAAAGCTATAAAAATCATATTCCTCAAGCTTACTTAACCATACAATCATGATATACAAGTAAGTTTGGGAAGATAATGATCAACCAACCCATCCTTGTTCCACAAGGGCTCTTAAGCACTTAGTCCTTGGAATTCGACCGAATCGTGCGTGAAATGCTCATATTTGTATGGTTGAGTGTAGGGGTACCTCGCCACTCATCATTAGCACCGTTGCTAGGGATTTAGTTATTTGTGTGCTAATTAGAACTTAGGAAATCATTTACATCATGGAAAAAATCCTTAGGGTTGATTGAGAAAATAATAGACAAAAGTACATTTCATACTAAATAGACAAGTATGTCTCCTTCTTCGTATGAAAGCGCCTCACTACCTAGGTCTGAAACAGGAAATAATCGATAGCGTAATACACATGATGTGGATCCGCCAACCCCTCAACAAGTTTGAGTGGTATATATTCATCCTAATGAGTATATACTAGACTTCACCTTTATCCTCCATCAAGATGAATAACTACGTTGGAAAAACTTAGAAGGTAACATAGTGTTACCTCCCAATTGTTCAATTCCAAGCATGCTTCTTTGTGCTCTCACATGAATTGGCATGCCACACTTACACATAGAATACATTGTGCAAGATCATGACTTGAGAGAATATCATCCCATGGAGGCACAACGTCAAAGATACTTGCAACAGGAGAGAAATCATAAGTCTTTGAACGGTAAGTGGTCCCAGGATGTTCCATCTGTCTTAAGTGAAAATGAGGGTGGTGAACCTACCTTAGGCAGTCACCCACACAATGATGTTCCTCCCCTTGACATTGGACAAGGGGTTGTGTATCAAAACCTTCATTCCACTATTCATAACCTAGGTTCTAATACCCAAGGGCATAAAGGATTTGAAAAAGAGACATAGACACATGATAAAGGTGGACATTCTGATTGTAATCACAATCAAGGCTGAGATCACCATAGAGAAGGTAGCAGACATCATCATGGTGATGGTTCTCCTTCTTCTTCACCTTCGTCATCTCCTTCATCCTCTCCTTTAATATCTAGACACATTCATAAAGAAAAATACCATGGGGATAAAGGTAGGCAAAGTGAAATTCATAGGTGAAACAACCAGGAAAAGGGATGAGGGCACTCTATAGAATCAAAACATAGAAGAATGGAGAGTAGGGAACAATGTAGGCATCATAGATTCCATGGATGAGACAAACACGATGAACCCCTACTCACTACTCAAAGTATGTTAGACATAACTGAGGTTGTTAGAATTTCAACAAGGCACTAGAAAGATAGTAGGATCAAAAGATTAGATATGAACAATATCTCATGATTTGGAGGGGGATACAACGCTGATCCTCATAATCACTTACAAGCATTCCATGATGTGTGTGATTTACAAAACATAGAGAATGAATGATAAAAACTTAAGTTGTTCCCACAGACACTAGTTAAAGAAGCAAAAAGCTGGTACCAATCCTTAGAACTAGAATCCATTCGTAGATGGAATACTATGTTAGAATTATTCAACGATAAGTACCAAACATACTCCCGAGTGTCCAACCTGTGAAAGAAAATCCACGGCTAGAAACAAGGAGGACATGAACCCTTGGATGCTGCCATGGGCTGATACTATGCATTGTTACATCATTTCTCTAGCCATGGTTATTTCTAAAGGGATCAACTATGCCATCTCGTAGATGGGCTTAGTAATGAAATGAGAAGAACCCTTGGGACTTATGCCCAAGGAAGACTATCTAAGCTTAGGTCCCATCAAATTCAAGGACTATTGGAGCAAGTCGCTAAGGAAGAAGGTGAGCTACAAAGAGAGAAATTGTGGAAGAGTATAATCAAGATCCTTCCCTCTGGAAAAGGGAAGTAAGATTTTGTGAGGATGAAGAAGAGTCACCACTTGAAGAGATGGTTAATAGGAAAACTTTCCCTATCAAAAGTTGACATCAAAAGTATCAGCAAAGGTAGAACAAATGTGGGATTCCCTAGAAAATAGATTTCAATCCGTTCTTAAAATAGTAGAGTCTAGAGATCAAGGTAGTGATCGTGAAAAAAGAAAAAATAGAGAACCTGAACATGCACGTAGCAAGGGTAAGGGCAAATTTTCCATCATTGAAGAGGTTGTGGAGTTGGAAACAGACAATGATAGTGGATGCGAGATATGTCAATATGACCATCCTGAAGGATGTTTCCCTATAATCTCACATCTGCAGGAGTCTGGGGTGTATGCACTCAACACATGATTAAACAAATTGCAAACACCCCAAAGGTTACCTTATCCTCGATGTAACCCAATACAGTTCCACCAACCCTTAACGTATTATCCCAATGGAACTCCACCACAATCGATTGAGCAATATCAATAGTGGCAATACCCACAATCATGGGGAATGCCACCAACAAGGAAATATTATCCTAACCAGCAACCTGACCCGTATGGATATTACGTATAGAAACCAATCTCTCCACATGACTCTACTGGTTACGGTACTCCTCAACCTCACTACCAAGCTTGTGAGTATTATAGGAATCATTCTCCTAGGGGCGATGTTCCACAAACATACCATCCTTTTCATCCAGCCGCATCTCTTCCACCAATAGCTCCATTACCACCTGCTCTAGCTATGCAGGGTGAAATCCCTACCCAGCCATAGCAATGTAACACCACAAGGGTTGTTAACTCTCAACTTGCTGTTGGTTCCAACAACCACATGAAGAAAAGACCTTTCTTTAGAACCAACAGTCCAACCAAGCCCTTGTAATCACAAGCAGCTAATTCCTTTGATGCCTCAGTATCAATCAAAACTTTGGAGCCTCCTTCAACTCAACCATCGCACTTAATGCATATGGTCATGCTAACACATGTCGTCACTGATTGGATCAAAGATGACCATCTTCCCAAGAAATTATCTGATCCTAAGAGTCCTCTGATATACTTACAAACCACTAAAAATGAATCATGTAAGGATCTTTTTGATTCAGGTTCCACTGTCAACTTAATTTCTCAAAAAATGTACAAGACCTAGAACCTGCCTCCATTGAAAAAGTGCAACATTCATCTAGAGCTGGCTGACTAGTCCATCATTGTCCCATTGGGACTAGTGGAGGACATTGTTACCACTATTTGTGGGTGGTCATACCTAGCTAATTTCCTAGTGATTTAGGTGAACAACGGTAAGGGGAACTTCCCAATCACAATGGGAAGAGCATGGCTAAGCACAATTGACATGCACCTAGGAATCTGTGATCTTTCCTTAGAAATATAAAAGGAAAACACATTCAGAGAGATTAAGAAGAAGAAAGTTCCATGCATCGCATACAATGACATAGGGTGTAATTTCGTGCAAAGGTTATGGGTTGTGAAAAGTTTAACATTACCTCCATGCAATCAATGTGTACAAGTGATCAACATACAAAGATGCCTATATGTAGTAGCCACACAACAAGAAGGCACCCAGTGGTTGATAGCTAATTAAGAAAGTAGTTCAATCATATGCATGGAACCAACTAAGGATTTGACTTGCACTTATATTGATAGCATATATGCATTAGAGCAAGTCCACCACCAACTTCCAAACCTTAACCTAAAAAATATCAACTCAAGAAAGTTGGAAATCCTTGAGAAATTTAAGCAGGAGCCCCTTGAGCTGAAACCATTACCCATCGATATGGAATACACATTCCTTAAAAATGAAAAGTTGGTAATTATTAATGATAAGCTTTCTTTGCAACAAAAAGAGAGATTGCTAAAATTGATAAATAGATGGTCAAAAGCCTTCGCTTGATCATATCCCAAATTAACTAGAATAGATCCTAGGATATGCCAACATAGGATTTACACCGACCCCTCCATGAAGCCTCAAAGATGACTACAAAGACATTTGAATCCAAAGTTGAAGCAAGTAGTCAAGGAAGAAATCGAATACCTTCTCAAGGCTAGGTTCATATACCCCATTGCTGATAGCGAATGGGTTAGCCCCTTAGTTATTATGCCTAGAAAGGGAGGCAAATGGAGGGTGTGCATAGATTTTAGGCTACTGAATATGGCAACATTCAAACCATTGTAGGGCATCGCTATTACAGTTTTTTGGATGGATATAGAAGATATAACCAAATACAAATAACCCTAGAAGACCAAGCCAAGACTATGTTCACAAGTCCTTGAGGAAAGTTTGCATACAAACAAATGCCATTTGGCTTATGCAATGCCCCTGCAACATTTCAATGACTAGTTCTATGCATATTCCAGCAACAGATAGGGAATGATATGGAGGTATTTATGAATGACTTCTCCACTTATGGAGCAAACTTTGATCAAGCCTTGGACTAGTTAGAGCAAGTGTTAAAAAGATGTGTATAAACCAATTTGAGGCTCAACTAGTAGAAAATCCATTTAATGGTCCAACAGGGTGTAGTACTAGGCCACAAAATCTCACACACAGGGATAGAGGTAGACCCTAAGAAAATTAAAGTTATCCAAGGAATAACCTATCAACTAGAAACTATCAAAGATATTTGGTTATTCCTTGGACACACTGGGTACTATAGGAGGTTTATTGATAACTTTTTAAAGGTTTCCAAACCATTGGTGGAATTAACGAGAAAGGATATACCTTTCGAATGGATCAGGGAATGCAAAATAGATTTCCAAACTCTGAAACAAAAGCTAGTAGAAACAACCATTCTACAAGCTCTTGACTGGTCCAAACCATTCCATATTATGACTGACACATCTAACTATGCCTTAGGAGCCATACTTACATAGTTAGATAACCAGAAGCATCCTTACTACATCCACTATGCAAGTAGAAGTATCGCTGGTGCACAACTTAACTACACTACCATGGAGAAAGAATTAATGGTTGTAGTATTTGCACTACAAAAGTTTAGACACTATGTATTAGGATATAAAGTATATATACATACAGATCATAGTGCAATAAGGTTCCTCATAAATAAGCCAATGGTAAGCCCTTGTATCACACGATGGCTTGTAATCTTACAAGAGCTTGATCTTATGATGATCGATTGTAAAGGCACCAAGAACGTAGTTGTTGGTCATTTATCTCAGTTGAAATGGGACAACAAAGAGGATGATTATCCAATTTCTAATTATTTCCTAGATGAATTCCTCTTTGTTGGTGTAGTGAATAATCAATCACCCATGGATCCAAACTAGTACAGTAGCATTCCTACCTATCTCCTTACCCAAAAAATACCACAAGATTTAAACCTTAAGAAGAAATAATAGTTTCTTCATTGAGCCAAGTACTTTATGGAAATCAATGGAAAACTTTACAAAGTGTGTCTCAATTTCTTGGCTCGATGTTGTGTTCCTGATATGATCAACTATGAGTTTTCCAAGATGCTCATGAGGGTCCTTGTGGAGTTCATTACATTGGGAGACAAATGGTCATCAAGATCTTGCTTGTAGGATATTATTGGCCTACATTGTTTTGGGACGTCCATCATTTTTTCCAATCTTGTGAACGTTTTCAACATGATGGGGGAATGACTGCAATAATGGAGGATTTGAAACAATGGATCCAACCATTAAAACCCTTTAACATTTGGAGAATTAATTTTATGGGTCCAATTACACCAATGCCCAATGGAAAAGCTTATATTATTGTTGCTATTGATTACCTAACTAAATGGGCAGAAGTAGCTGCTATTAAGGATTGTACATCATCTACAGCTACATGATTTGTTCAATAACAAATCATAAAAAGGTTTGGTGTGCCTCGTGCACTTATTTTAGACAATGGTGCCCACTTCACAGGTGCAAGTTTTCGAAAATTAATGCAACGCTTAGGGGTTGAACACAAACTGACAACACCATACCATCCCCAAGTGAACGGTCAAGCCAAAGTTACCAATGGGTAGATTACGAAAATATTGACGAGAACTATTAGTAAGTTTATGCGAGACTGGAGCACTAAACTGAATGATGCTCTTTGGGCATACTACTCCACATGGAAACTCCCTATAGGCTACTCTCCCTATGAGTTAGTGTACAGTAAATTACCAACGCTTCCCATTCAAATTGAGCTCTGTACACTATCCATGGCATGTGATCTCAACCTTGACCTTGATCTAGCATATAAACGATGGTTGGTAATCCTTAAATTGCTAGATAAAAATCAACTAACTGCCCTATCATTTAATGAATTGCACAAGGCATTCAATAAACAATGTCATGACCTAAGGATTAGGAAAGTTAAATATCAACTGTGAGATAAGGTTCTCTACTAGAATCCCACACGTGTGCCACAACGTACTAAATTTCGAACACTGTGGGAAGGACCTTATATTATTTATGCAATTTTTCCTTCAAGGGCCATGACAATATATAAACCTGAGAGCCCAAACAAGAAATTGTTGGTCAACATACAACAAACCAAACCTTTCCATGAGCCTAGGATAGCCAATACACATGCTACCTCTATTGATGGACAACCTTGCTCACTATTTCAGATCTCCTCCTTCCAACTTAGTCATGTGGGAGATGGCCACCTATACTAATAATTCTAGGCCCTTAGTTCTTTTTGAATTTTTTCTTTACATAATTTTCCATCTTTTCTTATTTTTATTTTATACCATCATTCATATTTTTACTATTTATTTGTTTTCTTAATTTACTTTTATTCATCAT
>MNCI01036894.1:1881-12163 GCA_015680685.1 Gnetum montanum
ACCACCTAGGGATCATACTAGAAACAGTCGGCAGTCAAAAACACATAACGAAAATTAGCTAGTTCCTCAACAATATAGGGTGGTATATACTCATCNTCGTTATGTGTTTTTGACTGCCGACTGTTTCTAGTATGATCCCTAGGTGGTTTAATGCTCTTGTGAGAAGAAGAAGAAGACATTTTGTCTTATCAATGTGCTAACTAACCGTTATATAAATTTTTGTTTAATTAATCCTAAGGTTTTTTTAGGCTCCCAACGATGTGAGTGATTTCCTATGTTCTACTTATAGCACAAACACTTAGTCCCCGACAACGGTGCCAATGATGAGTGGTGAGGTACCCCTACACTCAACCATATGAATATGAGCATTACACGTGTGATCCAGTTGAACTCCGTAGAATAAGTGTCTACATGCCTCATGGAAGGCTTAAGGTTAATTATTTGTTATCTTCCTAGACTTACTTGTATTTGTCACAGTTGTATGGTTAAGTAAGTCTGAGGTATATGATTTTTATGTCTTTTCCGATTTTATCTCCTATGTTGACAAGGTGAAGGATGAAGAGATTAATTAACTAAATTTAACTAACTAACTAATTCTTAATTAACCTAGCATCACCATCCATTCCCACTTATCGTTCACACCCTAAACCAATGCAACCTTGGTTACCAAACACTAGTCATTGCTGGGATCACTAAGCGTAACGCATGTGATCGAAGCAGTCGTACTGAGGCACTTAACTAGGAGAGAAGGGTTGAGAGAGATTTAATGACTAATAAAGAATTTAAATGATAAATAGTAAATAACAATAAATAAAGTCCTATTTAGCCTATCCCATGCACTACAAGGTTTATCAAAAAATTTTGTCTTTATTGCCGTACACAAACATGTGTTCAGGTACAATATTTGCTCGAATAAAGATCCATTCACTTTGGAGCTCCCATTGCGGGCACATGGAAAATATTCTATCTTTGGAGGGATCAAACTACCAGAGTTTCACTACAGCCTAGGCCTAGAATTAGAAACAAGGGAGAGCCACCTCTTATTTATAGATTTGACGATGCACTAGGATATCGCGTACGCAATATCGTGGGGGATGCGATATTGCATCCCATCACCTTGCCAATTCAAAAATCTATTTTTGAAATTTTAGCTAAGGTGGAAAAAATGTGGAAATATTTGGATGAAAATTCCAAATATCTCTAAATATTGTAGAGAAATCCAAAGAGGAAGGTAGTAATGATGACTGCAGGAGAAGGAAGGGAGGTAAATGTGCCTACTAAAAGGATAAGGGAAAACTTGCTGCAGTCAAAGAGGTTGTGGAGTTAGAATTAGATGATGATGATGGATGTGGCATCTACTAATATGAACATCTTAAGGAATGTTTCCTTATTATGTCACACTTGCAGGAATCTGGGGTCCACTCTCTAAATTCGAGGCTAGCAAGAAGGTAAGCACCTAGGAGATTACCTTATCCTCAAGGCAATCTCATGCAATTCCACCAATAATAAGCTTATTATCCAAGTGGAGTTGCACCAAAAGCATATAAGTAGTATTAGTAGTGGTGGCATCCACAATTGTGGGGTATGCTATCACCAAGGTAGTAGTACCCTTATAGGAAGCCAAATCCATATGGGTACTATGTTTAGAAATCCATGTCTCCACATGACTTTTCCAGTCACACTTCTTTTTTGCATCACTACTACCCTTTAGAGTACTATAGAGCTCATTCTCCATCTCCCAAAGAGGAATCCCCATTTCATAAGTATCCTTCTAATCCTTCTACACATGTCCCTCCACCCTCAACCTAATTACTACCTACTCCATCTATGTAGGGTGAAATTCTTGCACAACTACATCAACGTAATGCTACCAGGGCTATTAACTTATAGCTAGCCCCTTAGCTGAGTGGTTTGGAAATGAGATTCCATAAAAGACCATTCTTCTAAACTAATAGCCCTATAAAGCCCTCACCAACTCATGCGACTAGTCACCCTGTATCTCCTTCATCCTCTACATCTATTCCCTTTGAGAATCCTTAAACCAAATGCATCCCAAGATCTACAAAGCAATGTTAACCCATGTTATATTTAATTGGATCATGGTTGGCTTTCTTCTTAGGTAAAGATTTGATCCAAGAAGTTCCTTTATCTACTTGTAGATTGCTAAGAATGAGCCATGACAGGCTTTTCTTAATTTAGGTTTTGGTATCAATATGATTTCTCATGACATGTACAAAGCCTAGAACCTTCCTCCTCTTAAGAAGAGCAACATTTGTTTAGAATTGATAGTTCACTCCATCACTATTTTCTTGGGACTGGTTGAGGATATTATGACCACTATCTATTGATGTGCAAGTGTGCATCATAGATCTTTTCCTAAAAATTTCCAAGGAAAATGCATTCAGAAAGATCAAGAAGAAGAGAGTTCCATGCATCATGTACAGTGATACAGGGTGTAACTATGTGCAGAAGTTATGCTCTATCAAAAGCACATCAATTAAAGTACATAGATAGTGTGTAGATGAATCTAAAATCTAGAGGTGCTTATACATAACAACCACAAAACAAGAGGGAACCTAGTGGTTAATAGCTGATCTTGAAAGTAACATACTTTGCATATAACCAACTAAGAGCTTAATGGCTACTTGTGTTGAAGGCATGGATGAACTAGAGTAAGTTCATGACCAACTCTCTGATGATGAACTTGATGAAACTTATTAGGGAGAGCTGAAAATCCTTGAAAATATTAAATTGGAGCCCTTAGAGTTAAAAACTCTACTTGTTGGCATGGAGTATGCATTCTTGAAAAATGACAAGCTAGTAATAATCAATGCCAATCTTACTCCTAAATAGAAAGAGAAGCTGTTAAATGTGGTTAACAAATGGCCAATAGCCTTTGCTTGGACATATCCTAAACTCATTGGGATTAATCCTAGGATATGCTAGCATTGCATCTATATTGATCCTTCCATCAAGCCAAAGAGGTAGTCATAGTAGTAGTCAAATCCCAATTTGAAGCAGATCATCAAAGAGGAAATTGAACAGCTTCTTAAGGTGGGGTTCATCTATCCAATTGTGGATAGCGAGTGGGTTAGCCCACTTGTAGTTATGTCAAAGAAAGGTGACAAGTGACAAGTCTGTATTTATTTTAGGCTATTGAACATGATGACCTACAAAGATCATTTCACATTACCATTTTTGGACCAGGTTTTTTGCTATTATAGATTTCCAGATGGTTATAGTGGCTATAATTAGATTTAGATTGTGCTAGAGAATTAGGACAAAACAACATTCACAAGTCCCTGGGGGACTTTTATATATAAAAAGATACCTTTTTGTCTGTGCAATGCCCTTATAACATTCCAATGCCTTGTCCTAAGTATTTTTCATAAGTAGATTGGTAGTAGGGTGGAAGTCTTCATGGATAACTTCTCCATCTATGGAACTACATTTGAGAAAGCCCTAGACCACCTTGAGTAAGTACTTAAAAGGTGTGTGGAGACTAATGTTTGGCTTAATTGGAAAAAAAGCCATTTGATGGTCCAAGAGGGCATTGTGTTGGGGCATAGAATCTTACAAGTAGGGATTGAGATGGATCTTGAAAAGATTATGTCATCCTAGAAATAACCTACCAACCAAAAACCATTAAAGATGTCTAGCCATTCCTTGGAAACACTTGCTACTACTAGCTATTCATAGAGAATTTTTTTGAGATTACTAAACTATAAGTCAATCTCATAAAGAAAGATGTTTTATTTATATGAACTAGGAAATGTGAAAAGGTGTTCCAATAGCTTAAGGAGAAGCTTGTAGAAACTCCAATTCTATGAGCACTTGATTTGTCCTATCCATTTTACATCATGATAGATGCATTAAACTATGCCTTGGGAGTTCTGCTTATGCAATTGGATGATCAGAAATGTCCTTATTATATCCATTTCACAAGAAAAATCATTATGGGTGCACAACTTAACTACACTACAATGGAGAAAGAGCTGGTTGTAGTGGTGTACACTTTAGAAAAGTTTAAGAACTATGTTCTTGAATATAAGGTGTTTGTGCACATTAATCATAGTGCCATTCGCTTCCTCATGAATAAGTCAACAGTGAGCTCCCATGTCATATGGTATTTGGTGATCTTGTAAGAGTTTGATCTTACAATGGTAGATGGAAAGGAAATTGAGAATGTGGTCTAAAACACCATAAAATTTTAGGACTCTCACGCTTCAGCAGACTCTTGGAATTTAGGCAAGGATTTCCACAAGTCTAGTGTCATGATGGTTCATGCTGAGGGTACACTGTCTAGTCTGGCAAGTTTTCTACCTCCAAGGTTGATAGGCTTGCCAGACTCTCTAGCCTTCTCAACTAGACAATCGACCCAGCTGACAATGTATGCAGAAACCAATCTAGGAGTTGTTGAAAGTGTTTGGGATGACAAAAATAGTTTGGAAAGTTTTCTAGTGAAGAAGTCTACTACGCTATGCTATGCTATGCAGCATAGCAAGCCTTGAAAAAATAGTTTCTCAAGTTTCCAAATGTGAAGTAACAAAGTAATTGTGAAGACAAGGCAGGATTTAGTTGATGCAAGGTGCTATGCTATGCTACGCTATGTAGCATAGGATAGTGTAGCAAAAGAAAAGCAGAAAGGTCCATCTTGTCAAGTGATTCCAATAAGAAAATGACACCTTGACAAGACTTCGGCCTCCAAAACTACTTGCCCCACTTGATCCACAAGTCTCGAGCAAAGTTTCTTGCTAGAAATTGGCGAATTAAATGAGGAAGTAGGATACACTAGCCGCTATGCTGTGCTATGTTGTGCTACACTACATAGCGTAGCATAGTGTAGCAATGATGCAAAAGTGGTGAATGTTTCAAACATGAGTTCCATGAGTTCAAAAGCTCTCCTGCATAAAGGACAAAAGTTACAAACAAATGCTATATGGCTCCAATGAAAATTTTAGTCAATACTAGTGGCTATGCTATGCTACGCTACATAGCATAGCAAGCAGCCACTTACGCTACCCCAATGTGTTTAACAATGTGAGTAGTGAAACACTAGTACAAAAGTAGCAAGACATCTTTAGGAAGCTCTAGAACTTGGTGAAAACAATCTTCCTCACCCTGGCATCTCCCTGGCGGAATCAGTAGTGCCACTTTGTTTTGCATGCCCCCTTGTCAGCTCCCAAAACATTATTCCTATGCTTGACCCTCCTCGTGAAGGTAGGGAAGATGTAGTTCCAAAGAATAACCTCCATTTTACTTATGGTATTAGCACACTAGATCTTGATGCATGCAATTTCGATGGTATAGTCACAACATAGCAAAGTTCACGTCCAGTATTGCAGACCTACATGGTATGGACATGTCATCATCTTGTGAGGTCTAGGACACGTGGCATCTAGACCATATTTTTCTCCTACTCCTAGCCCTATAAATACCTCGGTAGACAATGCTCATAGGGTTGGCATTTGCGTTAATGTTTTTGGAATTAACAAGAGTAGATGGCTTGTTGGCTTTTCACATTGGTTCATTGGATTTTGAGTTAGCTTTTAGAAGGCATAGTTGGAATTTTTCTTGAGCATTCTAGTTATCTTTGAGCTCTCTGGTTGGCTCCAAGAATCCCTTTATGAGTCAAGCATTTTGGCATCCTAGCAAACTAATCAGTGAGCAAAAGAATTGTGACTATACTGCTCGGTGTAAGTAGTGTCTCTCCGGCATTGCATAACCTATTGTACACCCTTTTCAAACAAGGCAAAGAATCAAATCCACGACTTTGGGGAAGTGCATTTTCTTAACTGAGTTCGTTTTGCTATCTTCTCATTAAAATCATTATTTTGCATTATCTTCGTTGTTTTGCATTTATTAATCATCAATTTATCTCGCACGTTTCGCTTTCGGAATGAACGTTTACATAAGGTTAAGATACACAGGTTAAGTCCCTATCTAATCAACCAAACCATTCAGGGTACCCTGCTTCCATCTTCTCTAGCATAGCCCTCACACAGATCTGGGGTTAAACTGTTCGCCCGACAACCTCTCGGTGTTCCATCCACTAACATTTTTGGTCACTATAGTTTTTGGCACTAGAAGGAGGGCCTTTGGTGCCTTTTCCCTGTCCTACAGGTAGTCTTGCACATGCTCTGTACCTTATCATGCACTAGCATAAATGTGACATCCTTTTGTGGTTGTTTATGCATCGTGTGATGTAGATTGGTCACAACCACAGTTCCTTTGGAACTCGGCAGGACAAAAAGCCTTCCATTTCCCATCGATTTCCATGGTTCTAGCTTGGGATCGTTTTTTTCTATCACACAAAGATGATTCCAAAAACCACCGCTATTCCTACTTCGAGCCTTGAGGCTCCTTTCTCTGCCCAAAGCACCATGGGTGCTGAGCGGCCACCTAACCCAATGCTGGCTCCACACCAGTCTCTTAGGATTCAACATTTATCACCCAAGTCCTTGCCACAAGATGCAAAGCGTTACAACTTTATCTATGTCAAGATCCAAGAGGATCTACCCTTGGATCACCAAGAACTCGAGCACAAATGTAGTTTCGAGTTCCTTTATTGGAATGGGAGGGAGTTTGTCCCTAACCTCGACGTTGCAATCCCCTTAACACAGATGTATTAGTGGATCTTTGATCAGCTGCTACGAGTTAGTAATCCTAGGGAGTAGGACACGACCTCTCATTATGATGAAGCATTTCAGGATGGGCAGGAAGATCTGGACTCCCAATCTGAGGGTGGTGGCTAGACTTACCTTGCAACCATCCCTCCCACCACGACCTTCATGTCAAACCCTCTTTTTGCGACAACTCCCTTTGTGATCGCCATGAATCTACCTCAATCCACATTTTCATCAGTCATGGGTAGCCATCCTACATCCTCAGCGTATTAGTATGTGCCTCCCTCAGTTTCATACCCAAGCACTTTCCTTCCCTATTTTGTCTCGTCCTCGTATCAAACACCGATCACATCTACGCTACCCTACGTACACACCGCATCTACTTCATAGCTACATGGGGCCTCGGCTCCTATTTCATCATTTTCATCTATTTCACCATTAGCAGCATGTCTAGTCCCAACCACATGATGGACCCTAGCCACTTCGCTCCCTGCTTTGTAGCCCCACCGGGTATCATAGTACCCTTACCACCAAATGTACCAAGTACCACAAGTGTCACAACCAAGCGTGGGACTATGGCCCATTCTATCAGTTGTACAAATGGCTAACCCCATAACACCACCGGTGGCTACTACTCTAGCAACATCACCCATAGGATGGTGGACCTCACAGATGACCCCCTTCACAAGGGTAGCCCCAATGACACCCCCAGTGAGCCAGGCTATTGCCCTTGCTACGCTACCAAAGATGGTTTCCCTTGCAATCCCACAACCATCTATGTCATCTCCAAGTTTGGATCAAGTGTATCAACTTATCCAAACACTTATTGAAGAGGTTAAATGCCTTAAAGCTGTCGGTTCTAACATGGTATAGGTCATGGACTTCTACCATGATGACCCCATTAGCTTGACGGTTCCTATGCTTGCATTACCCCCTGGGATGTCACTCCCCCACTTCACAAAATACAATGGGAAGGGCGACCCTAATGCACATTTAGTTATATTTAGATCTAAGTCTTTGTTGTTGCAACAATGTCTACACACCATTATCTGCATCTTTGCTATGTCTTTGACAGGAAAAGCCTTGGATTGGTACCGCGCGCTCTCATGCTCCTCCATCTCAACACTAGAGGATCTCCTGACCCAATTCGTGACCCGCTTCAAGTATAACTTGAAGCCCGAAGTCACATTGGATCAGTTGATGGATGTTAAGCAAGACCCACTGGAGTCAATGCAATGGTTTATACAGTGATGGAGCGCTACCTTGAATGAGATCCGTTAGCCTATTGCGGAGGCCCATTTACTGGCCATCTTCAAGGGGGTGGTGAATGATTTCATCAAATCTAAGTTGTATTACCTAGCCCCATGCTCCCGTAGTCAAGATTTTTCCTAGACAAAAAGCATCTAAGATGCAGCCAAGGCCAGTAAAGACCCAGCCTATGTCGTGTATAAGAATGCACATACTAAAAAGGAGAAAGAGAAGGGCAAAGCCGCAATGGCCACAGTGGCCGTCGTGGTAAGCAAGGCTAAGCCCAACAACAACAATAACAAGAAAGTAGCAACAACGTCAACTAACCCCGTGCCTACCCCAAGTAACACCACCGAATCCCCTACATCAACACCAGAGGCATCAACCCCAGCTAAACCAAACTTTGAGCATAAAGATCACTCCAAATACACACCTCTGCCTATCAAGCCTTTAGAACTTCTAAAGTAATTGTTGGGGGCTGGGTACATCCAACATAAGCAGATGTCATAGGAGGCAACCAAAAGGCATCAGTGGTATTGCGAACTCCTTAGGAAACCCTCCTTGGCTATGCCCAATGAGCCTCCAATTCCTAAGAATTTTAGGCTGCAGTAGTTTTGTAACTACCACCAACTTTGTGGTCACGATATGGATTACTATCTAGCCTTAAAAGATGACATTCAATGGATGCTTGATCAAGGGAAGTTGGTGCTGGATGAAAGCAACCTTGTCCATCCTAAGAATCAATCCATGCATGTTTACAAAGACCCCCTCAACACTAACGACATGGGGTATATTATCAACATGATTGACATAGATGGTAATCCGAAACTTTCACAATAGCCATTTGTGGTTCATGTACCCGAATGTTGAATAGCCACACCAACAACAGCAAGAAAGATGCCACAACAACCATTCGTACTTAAGGTTCCTCCTTGGACATCTACCCCTACACCCTTAGCATTCAAAATTGCACCACCACCTGCATTAACACCACAAACGCCATTCGTCATTAGGTGGCCAAAACACTTAATTGCCCTCACCCCACAAATCCAATACAAGACGACATCGCATCCTTCCCATTCTAGGAAATAGGAAGAGCATCCCACAGACAAGACAACCAAGGAGTGTACTGCCCTAGGTCCTTCCAAGCCTACCCCTTCATCCTTTGCATCTACACCTACCTCATCACCAAAAGCTAACATCACTATGTGCATGCAATCATTGCCAGCCCCCCCGAAAAGGTCTGGCCCTAAACCCGAAACTGCTCCTCCTTAGGAAATTTGTCTTCTAGGATGAATGGAAGAAGAGAAGAGTAGTAAATAATCGGAAGGTGGGCAAGACCTCCTAAATGCTCTTAATCAGGTCAAATAGGCTCTAAAACAAAAGAACACAACCTTGAGCCTATACAATCTGGTAATAACTTCAACTGCACACCACGAGGCTTTGGTGTGCACGTTAACATCCATATCAGTTGATGAAAACATGCCGATAGAGGAGAAGGCAATCCATGTGATTATGCTCCCTACTATGCTCAAAGAACCATCGCCATCTCAATTGACATTTCATGACAACTCCATTAAGGATGACCTTGAAAAGGGTCAGGTGATGACAACACCCCTATTCATCGCAATTTGAGTCGGTGAACATGAAAAGTACATGTTGATGATGGGGCTGCTAAAAATGTCATCCCATTCCCTATGGTGGACAAACTGGGTCTGGTGGACCAAATCAAACCCACAACAACATCATTCTTGAAGTCATTCAATGGAGCATGGGTAGTGGTGAAAGGCACTTTCCACATTGATTTCATGGCTGGGGACTAGTTCCCCATGAGTGCAATGTTCATCATGGTAGAAGAGATGCCTAGGTTTAACCTAATCTCAGGGAGGTCGTGGTTAGCCAAACTTAGGGCTATCTCTTCACCCATACATCAAGAAATCTACCTACCTTATGCAGCTAGGGAGGTGGTGATCCATGGTGACGAAGTGGCAACTCAGGCGATAAACAATGTCAATATGGAGCAAGGTTCAGAGGTCATAACCTCTGAGAACGAAGTACCTATCTCCACCGAAATGAATTTTTTGGCAAAAGAGTTGGCACAAGATGCTGGCTCAGAAAACAAAACTGCGTGGGCCAAATTGCCTTTTCAAGTGGTAGACGACGATGTAGAGGAATACTATAACAAAGCTCCTTGGCCTTATGCATCACCAAGCCTATGATGGGTCAAAAGTTAGTTGCAAGAATGATCGATACTCATGTAGTGTAACCACTCCACTGCTCCTTACCTAATTAACACTTATTATACACTTGTTTCGTCTTCGCTTCACATTCACTCGTCTATGCTAAGTGTCTAACTCGTTTGTTAAATTGTTCACATAACATACATTGTTTACTTTACATTACAGCCT
>MNCI01036898.1:0-16411 GCA_015680685.1 Gnetum montanum
CATTAGTTGGTTCTACCCAAAGATTCTCTTATTTTATAGGAGCCATTTAGACTAGAGGCCTACACATGTTTAATCTACCTAATGCAAAGATAAGATTTAATTGGTAAAAACAAGAAAATCAAAATAAGAAAACAAAATGATGATGTAATTTTTCAAACTTCCCTAGGACATGACATGCTACTTTATTAAGAGAAAACTAATCAAAATTAAAGTTGATGCTATATGAAGGTCTTTTCTATAAGATGCAATTTACAAGCCCTTAAAGAACTACCGTTACTTTAGAGCTTATGACAAATCACGTAGGTAGGTGGGATTGAGTGATGATCTTGTTGATTCACTGGGGTAAAGCAAGTTTGACCTTGCCTAGCCAATAAGAAATTATTTCTCAAGATGATCCTAGGAATGACCATGAGCAGGTAGTAAACCATCGAAATCACTAATCTATTTGGAACAAGTCAATCAAATAAAAAACAATATAACAACTAAGAAAGAATCTAGTAGTAGATACTTATTTTAGCCTTCCTTGCTTTCTAAACCTTGAATTTAAAGTAAAGGATTACAACCTTCCTTTCATGCAATCTTCTAGAGGTGACTTTTATTTATGAAATATTGGTATGAGTGGTATGAAAGCTAGTTCTCTAGTTAGCTCACTCTATTGTTTGTAGCTATGTTTCTAGAATGTACCACATGACATAGTATAGTACAGTACAATACTATACCTCATATAGAATGAAAAATACATCTATTAGCTAAGTCATTCAAAAACCTAATGTAGAAAAATAGGAAGAAAAAACATACAACTACTAGGTAGCTCTACCAACTACATCTAAATAGTAAGATTGTACCTATATGTTTTAGTTGTTGTTTAAGTAGCCTCTTTCCCTAGCCAAGATGTAGGCATGTAGAGAGAGAGGATCCTTGTTGAGGAAGAATGTTTCGAGATCATGTGGATTAGAAGGCATAGGAAAAAGAACTCTTAATAGGAGAGTATTCCACTAATGGTATAAGTATATTAAGCATATGAAGTTGTAGAATGTGACTAATGTATCACTCAGTGTTCAAAGAGTCAAGACTATGTTCCTATGAATTTTAGTAATAAAAGTAATGATCCTAGCATTTTCCCTACCATAGGGATTACTATACATAAACAAAACATGTTCCACATTAGACACCAAAACTAGTAATAAGTCCTGCTAATTGATATGAGTAGTGTGAAAATTACCTACCTAAGAAAGCTCTTAATCAAATAGCATTTTTAAAAACTAGTCTTGTGTACATGTGTTAATGCCTTTCACTATTAACTCTAATCTCAATGTTGTAAGGTAACATAAACTCAAGCTTAGAGAAGTGCATTCCTTTCTCTTACTAGCACTAATAGGAACTATCCCCTACCACTATTCATCTTTCATCTAACCTACTGGCATAATGTTACTAGAACCTTCTCACTAGATATGATAGGCACAACCAAAGTGCCTACCTTATGCATCATAGTAGGGTATAGGTTGCTCACATCCTTGAGGAAAGGAAGCTTAGAAATTGGTTTTGCTATTGGGCCTATCCTATAATTTTTATTTAAGATAATAGAATACCCTAATACCAATACCCCATAATACTAGCACTAGAAGCATGATTAGCATTACCTCATAGCTAATCATCATTTTTAAATATGTAGAATGATAGCTTTATTATAACTTGAACTATGAAATCTATAGCTTTAGACTCTAGAGATTATACACACTAATAGTGAGGGGTATAATAAACTAAACCAAACCTAACCATACTTGCATATCTCATGATTGATCCTTAACCCTTGTAATAGTATAAATGTGCATTAATATCATTCATAATGGTATCAAAATCATCTTGGTCCTAAATAATGCATCATAGTAACCTTGCACTAACCTTGTAACATATCCTCTCTAGTGCATGTGAAAGATAGGGATAGCTACTAAGGTCTACACAAGCACATGAAAGTTATCAATGCAAAACTTTAGAAAATTTTTAGCCCCTAGATGGATCCAAATTTGCATGTGATAAAGAGGCCAATCATCAATGATAGGAATAGATTTCACCCTTCAAGGCCTCTCAGTGATCGTAGGGGTTACATCATGAAACACCTCAAGGAAAATTTGCAAATTTTTCATGATAAGCCTTAATAGCCAAATTTGCAATGTAATTGATGGCAATTAAAAGTAGAAATAATTGCCTATTTTCCAATCAAAAATCCCATTTGATAACCTTTTTTTAGCTAAAGTTCTATTAATATTTAATGTGTAAAATGAAATTTGTAGCATATAGTTGTAAATGTCATTTAAGCTAGCTTACAAGCTATAAACATCATCTACATGAGTGTAGATGTTGTATATGTCATTTAAGCCCACTTATAAGTTGTAAAGCCCATTTAAGCTAGCTTATAAGAGGTTTGAAATATAAATAAGATGCATAGGATGCAAATGTCTCTTACACTAGCATCTCCTAGAATTTTGGGTAGTGAAAATGTTAAATATGCTAGTGATTTTAGCTTAAAAGCTAAATAAACTATCTTGTAACCCTCATATTTATGTTATGCAAAACTTGTAATACTCATTCAAGTGTATGAAACTATAACCAATGTCGATCATAGCCTATTTAAGCCAAGTTTACAATTGATTTTAAGACTTCTGATAGATCAAACTTCCCAAAGAAAAAATAGTGAAGCAGAGTTGCAGATTTCATTACCTTTCAACACCACTTTCAATGAATTTTTTTTTCCAATTTAATAGCAACAACATTTATCCCATGGATGGATTGGGAGACTTGTGCAAATTGAGTGTGACACATAGCCTACCATCTGCACTATATTTTAAAAATACTTTTTATTCTATAATCTCTATATTAATATTTTTTTTCACAATTAATAAAATGTTTACAACTCTTATTTCACTTGTATTTAATGCTTATTTATTGCATTCTTACAATCTGTTTTGAAATCTTACACATTGTAGTTTTTATTTTCTTATTTTCATTAAATAGACTCATTATATATTTTTAAGTACCTAAGTGATCTACCAAACCATTTAGGGTGCTTCAAATCCTTTTTTGAGGCCTATAAGATTCAAGGTTAAACTATTTCACATTGGGATTTTTGGGTTTCTAGCACTAAATTTTCTAGGCCCTATAGGTTTTGGTGCTAGAAGGAGGGCCTCTCCCTAAATTCTTTGTCATATGCTAGTTTATTTATTAGCGTATTTGAAGTTTCATGTTTATTTCTCTTACATATGCTAGCTTATTTGTTGGTGTATTTGCAATTTTGCATCTATTTCAATATTATAAGCTAGCTTATTCACTAGCTTATTTATTAATTTTTTTTAGGCTATTTACAGATTATAAGATATTTTATTCACTAGCTTATTTACTAATTTTTCAGCCTATTTATGTGTTATAAGCTAACTTATTTACTACTTTTAGCCTATTTATGCATTATAAGCTAGATTATTTACTATTCTTTAGCCTATTTATGTGATATAAGCTAGCTTATTTGTTAACATATTTGCAGTTCTCTACCTTTATAACTTAGCTTATTTCCTACAAATAAGCTAGCTTATTTATTGGTTTATTTGTAGGTTTTTGCTTACTTACACCAAATAAGCTAGCTTATTTTAAGATATCCTACTACAACCAAACAAATTAGCTTACTTGAAGTTAACTTATTTATCCTCAAAGAAGCTCTCTTATCTAAAGGAAGGTTGTTTCACATGAATACACTATGAGCTTTCTTACACTATAGCTTAAATACACTGTAGCCAAATACATTGTGACCTTTTTACACTATAGAATCTTAAAAGGAAATTATTGTCCTTAAATATGTCTGAAAATAATACTACTGCATCTCATCTTACTACTTTTAATACTATAGTAAGAGAATTGCAATGAATTAGCAGTAAGATAAATATAGAATACTTGTTACAATCACTTCCTGGTTCATGGGGAAATATTTTTTAAAACATTACTAGTATAGGTACCTCTTTAAAATTTGATGAATTTTTAGGTTGGTTGATAACTAAAGAATTTTGAATAAATTATTTTAAGTGTTAACCTACTAAAGCATTGATAATTAAAAGATCAAGAAAACAACAATTAGATAAATCCTCCAATAAGAATAATTTCAAAGTCAAGAAAGTTTTGGATGAATCTCCCAAGAGAACACCAAAATGTTGGAACTATGGGAAGCATGGCCACTTCAAGAAGGATTACAAATTTCTAAAGAAAAATAGAAGAAAGATATTGGATCTGGTTCCTCTAAGAAAGATGCTAATGAAGAAATATTAGATTTGTGTGGAGTCACACCTAGAGGTAACTCTAATTCTATTTCCTAATATATTAGTTTAGGTGCTTCATAAATATTTACACCTAGATAATAACTAATCTAACAAAGGAATTAAAGCTCTTAGAACAAATAAAGATGAATATGAATTTGAATGGTTTTGTGGAAGTCATGGTAATTTCAAATAGAAGAGAACTTTAGATACTCTACAACAAAATGGAGTTGTAGAAAAAATGAATAGAACACCCTTGAAATGAGCTTGGTGTATGCTTAATGATGCTAGTTTTGAAAAGACATTTTGGCCAAAATTTGTGATTATAGCTTGGTAATTAATCAAGAAAACAAGCTCATTAACACTAAATGGCATAATCCCATAAGATATATTATCTAGTAAGAAAGTTTCATTTAATTATTTGAGAATATTTAAGAGTATATCTTATATTCATGTGCCTAAAGAATGTAGATTCGAATTGGATTATAAATCCAATAAATGTATTTTTCTTGGATATGACCACGAGGTAAAAGGATACAAGATGTTGAATCCTTGTGCAAAAAAAATTATTCATAGTAGAGATGTGGTGTTTAGGGAAAGTTCTCAACCTAATGAAGTTGAGAAAAGAATTCTATAAAAATATCACTATGACACTAACCAAGAATCATCTATGGAGCATGTTGATGATGAATCTAATGATAAGGAAGATTAGCCTCAAGAAGAAGATTAGTCATTAAAAAGATCAAGTTGAGTAAAATAAATATCTCAATGTTTAGATTCATATATTTTTTGTATTAGTGATGCGTCTCAAACCTATAAAGAATATTCTAATTCAAAAGTTAGTAAGCTTGAAAAATGCTATGGATCAGGAAATGAAATCACTAATGAAAAACAAGACATGGAAACTCACTAAACTTCCTTGTGGAAGAAAACATGTTGGTTGTACATGGATTTTTAAGGTAAAAGAAGGAGGAATATACAAGGTAAGGCTAGTAACAAAAGGATACTCTCAAATTAAGGCTATTGACTATGAAGAAGTTTTTGCACCAATGGTGAAGTTAACATCCAAAAGATTGCTAATATCTTTTGTTTTTTCTTTAGATCTTGAACTTGAATAGATGGATGTTAAGATTGCACTTCTTCATGGAGATTTTAATGAAGAAATATACATGCAACACCCTAAAGGCTATGTAGTCAAAGACAAGGAGAACATGGTATGTCACTTGTTAAAAGTTGTGTTTGGATTGAAACAATCCCTTAGGATGTGGTATAAGAAATTTGATTCTTGCATGATAAGGTTTGGTTTTGTAAGGGCCAATAGTAACCCTTATCTTTATCTAAAGAAATATTTATAAACCTATTTGATACTAGTATTGTATGTTGATTATATGTTAATAGTAGAGAACAATATGCAAGAAATTACTAAGCTGAAATGTGAGCTGTCATCTCAATTGGAGATGAAGAACCTTGATATTGTAATAAAAATCTTAGGCATGGAAATTTAAGGAGAAACAAATGGTCAATAGTTATGGCTTCATCAATCTCCATATGTTAATAAAGTTTTAGAAAAATTTAATATGTAGAATTATAAGTTGGTAAACACTTCATTATCTATGGACATGAAATTATCCATGGATTAATACCCTAAAATAGATGAAGAAATGGAAGAAATAAGGAAAACCCCACTATGCTAATGTTGTAGGTAGTCTCACACATACAATGGTCTCTCTTAGGTCTGATATTGTATATGTAGTTGAAGGAACATTGAATGACTATTAAAAAAAATCTTAGGTATCTTCAAGGCATTGTTAATTTTTCTATTTGTCATGAGAAAAGCTCCTTTGGATTGCATGGTTTTGTGGATATAAACTGGAGAGGTGATCTAGATCACCAAAAATCCAAAAGTAGATATTTTTTTAAAATAAACATGTGTGTTTATCTAGATCAAGAAGAGACAAAGTTGTGTTTCATTATCGACACCAAAGGCGAAGTATGTAGGAGCTTCTGAAGTAAGCAAGGAAGTGGTTTGGCTACAACGATTAGTCAAACACTTTAAGCAAGAGTAAAAGAAAGTAAATATCTCTTGTGATAACCAAACTACAATATTCCTATCAAAGAATCTTGGGTTCTATGAAATGACAAAAAAAAAATTAGATAAACTACCATTTAATTCAAGTTAAAATTGAAAAAGGTGTGTTGTTAATTTTAAGTATAAGACACCTTCATTTTGTAACATTTGCAATGTTGGAAAATTATTCTTGGCATGTTAGCTAAAAATAACAAAATAAAAAGCATGTAATATGAAAAAAGAATATGTAATGATTCACACCCAATTTGGTCATGCTTAATTAAGGATTATAACTACATAATTTGCATTGTACCTAAAGCATGACATTATGCCCACTATGTAAGTGGATGGTTGGGTGGTTTTTCTTGACCTTTTGGTATTTCAAAACCTTAAGGAAACTAGAGAACATAAGTTGTTTGTAGTATATGATGATTAGGTAGGGCATGGATGAGAAATAATGAGGACCACATGGGCAAGGTGAAAATAGGAATGAAAATGAATGCTACAAGTCCAATGAAGATGCTTCAAAAATTTGGAAAAAGACAAATTATCTAGAAGAAGCCTTAGGAATTAAACCTCAAAAGTTGAGAAGTCATCTACTATTTTTAGAAGATATCTCCATTTCAAAGTAAATTCCTCCCTAGAGATGTCCCACTTTAGAAAGAGAGGTCTCTCTAGAATTGAGGTAGATCTTAGGTATACGTCCTAACTTTGAAAGAGACATCTACACTAGTCATTGGGTAGCCATTGTAGGAATTCCAAGGCATTTTTGGAAACCCTAAAACTATAAGAAGACATCAAATTCTTGGGAATTGAGAAAATTTTGATCACATCAAACCAATCATTGTCATATATATGTTCTCATACTCTTGTCCTTCATTTTAACATCATTTTCTTGGTTGTATGTTAATTGTATGTTAAATTGAGATTCAATGGCAAGGACTTGTAATTGTAATTACATTAGTTCCTTATATATTCTCTTTTTCTTGTTGCCTTGTGGGGTTGATGTGCTTCTTATGAGAAGACATTCATATTGAACTTGTTGATATCCTTTGAGATTGAGTGGTTTTGTAGTGCCAAAACACTCTAGAGTGAAGCCCAATTTTGTAAAGGTTTTGGAATCCTAGAAACCACATTTTGCATCTGTTGGAACCTTAAGGGGTTGAGTGGTTTTTGTAATCATGAAACACTCCAATGTAGAGCTTAGTGCATGTATAGGATGTGTTGCCCTTCAAATCACATTTGATAGAGAAACAAAGTCTAAAGGTATGTACATATTCTACGCTCTGAATATGGAAGTAACCAAATTGGGGAACCACATAAAATTTTGTATGTTGTGTTATAAGTATGATTTTAATTAGAAACTTATTCATCCCTCCTTCTAAGTTCTTGATCCTCAAGTGGTTTTGGAGCCTGGTACTCTTACATTCAGCTTCAAGAGTAAAATATGGAGGGGACATCCCATACAAAGCCACCTATATTTGACGGGTTTGATTTTGCCTATTGGAAAGCAAGGATGCAAAGCTTCTTTTAGTCAATGAAGTTTGAGATATGGAAGTCCATCCTCAAAGGTTACAAACCACCTATCAATAGTGGACATTAGAAGAAAGAGATAAGTTTATGTATGATTCCAGAGCAAAAAAATATTTATATTATGCATTAAATAAGTTTGAATTTAATAGAATAGCTGGTTGTAGAACTGCTAAGGAAAATTGAAAAACCTTAGAAGTAACCTATGAGGACACATCCATAGTCAAAAAATCCAACACCAAAGGTAAGGATAGAGGTAAGAAATTTTCAAACTCTAATTTTGATTCATTTCCAATAATATGTTGGATATGTGGGGGAAGAAGCCATGTGGCCTCTAAATCTTCTAGCAATGGTAGGTTGAAACAGACCAATATGAATAATATGGATATAAAAAGAACCAACTTCTACATAAGCTAGGATGATGAAGAACCAAGTGAAAAAGAAATGAACCATCATATAAAACAATTCACATCTTGTCTATATGGATCTCACAAATGATAATACTAGCCTCTCAAATGATGATCAATTTGAAAACAATAAAGAAAGGTATGATATTTTTTGTAAGGAACTTTTATCTTTTCAAAGTCTTTGTATAAAGTTAGATAAGCAAGTAAAAATAAAGGATCAAGATATTTCTTCACTAAAGATAAATATTTTAGAAATCAGAAAAGAAATCTTAGACCTAAGGGTTGAGAAGGAAAAACTAACCTTATCTTATGAGCAAGCTATATAAAAACTTGCAGATACTAAACTTATAAATGAAAGGTTGGTCAAAAAGAACAAGAATCCCCTCAAAAAGCATCAGAACAAGAGGCTCATTCAAAGATTGAGGTAACTATTGGCACTTCATTTATCCAAAAGGTAATTTCAAGATCTAATAACATTTATCCAAATAAAAGGATTAGGTGCTATTATTGCAATAAATTTGGACATAACCAATGGGATTGTAATTTGAAGTGTTATCATATGAATACTTGGACATATCAAAGAACTCCTTAGTCTTATCATAATATTTCTAGAAAGCAAGTTATGCAAGATAACAAGATAAAGGAAAAGGGAATGAGGAATGTATAGAGAATTAAGAAGGATGATGATAATAAGAAAATCCTTTCAAATGATTTTTTCAAATGGATCTAGTCTTTGAAAATAGATGAAATTTGAATAAGAGGAGATACCTCAAAATAGGGATCTCATTCTTAAGATTCCTAGACATCTCTTCCTCCTCTTCAGCAAGGAAGGTAAGTACAAGTAAGTTTTTGATTCAATATCTTTTAAGACTATAATCCTTGATAGGAATCCCTAAGCCTTATCTTACTAAACACCATCTTACTATGACATCTTCCTGAAGACATCTATTATGAGATGTCTACTTCTCAAATGAGACATTTACTTGTGTTTTCTTTTGTCGTAGCAAAGACATCTACTTCTCAAAGGAGATGTCTACCAGTGCTTTAAGACATCTATCTTTAAAATGAGATGTCTATATTTTCATTTAAAACCCTTGTTTAGCACTATTATATAAATCCAAACCATCATTTCTCATTCATCCAAGCATAGATATCCACAGGGAGATGACCAAGGTTTCACTAGTAGCTACAAGTTATGTTATTTCTTCAACATCCATGGCCCACAAGAAGGTAGCAATGTCAAGATCACCACCTAAGAGGAGCAAGAAGTCAAAAGAAGCTTCCTCCAATACTACAAATACCTACAATCCTTAGTTTAGATCAATTAGTATCCAAGACTAGTTTGAGGTAACTTGAATGATTTCTATCATTTCTAAGTAGTTGATGAGTTTTTTTCCAAGTATTCAATTTGGTTATTTTCACTTCTATGAATTTTTATGTGCCAAAAATTCTCATAAGAGAATTTTACTATAATATTGTTATTACAAATTCTTCTATTGGGGCCTTTACTATTATGATTTTGGGTTTTCTTATAAATGTTTCCCCTCAAGCTGTTAATGATATTCTTGGAATTTCTAGTGCTAATGTGTTTTGAGTTACCATTCATTCCATGAGTGATATTTTTACGAATGGTGTAATTCCTATTTTCCAAGATGAGTTTTGTGATGCCTTATTTTGGAAGTTAGTATCCCTTTATAGTGGAAGAATTCATAGAAGTCATATGACCCCAGATGCTTCCATTCTCTGTCTCATTATATTATACAATATCACTATAAATGGTGAAAGCTATAATTATTTGTTGTCAGCCCAATCCTTTTATTCTCTATTGACTTCTCATAGGACAACCCTTTGATTTGGGTCATCCTCTCTATCAAGACATGCTAGGTTTTTTCACCAAGGAGAGAAGCCTTGGTCACCCTCACCTCATCAATTTGTAGATTTGATAGACAAGTGTTCCCATTCTAGACATGCCTTTGCTTAAAGGCAAGAGGAGCCTTGGTTAATTCTCAAAAAAAAAGAAGCTCCATTCATATTGATGAGGTAGAAACCAACACCAGGCCCTGAAAGTCCCAAAAGAAGCAATCTAAATCATGATCTTAGGACTCTCCTTGGTTGAGAAGGTTCAAATTAGCAAACATCTAGATGGGATCTTTGCTAAAGAAGCTTCTCACACCATTTTATTGTACCTTAGTGATGAGCAGTAAGTATCCCTACGCTCAACCATATGAATATGAGCGTTCTCATGCATGATCTAGTCGAACTTCGTAGATGGACTAGTTGTGGCACCTAGATAGTTAGCCTTAGGTCGTAGTTCGTTGTCTTCCCACCTGGACTAGTATTTATCATTTGTCACATACGGTTTAGTCCAGAGTGAGGTGTATGATGTGTTCTAATGCTAATGCTACTCCTGATGGCAGTGGAAAATAATATTAACTAAGCTAAGCTAGGAGGAAAAGTGTAAGAGAATATAATCTAGCCTAAGTGCGACAAGCAACCGATTCCTTGATCAACCATATACATCTTGGACCTCGTGCACGACTACCACTAGGACTACAAAGCATAGGTCCTAGGTATGCCATTGGGATTACCAAGTGCAAATCCCAAATACGCCACTGGGATTACTAAGCGTAGATCCTGGCTATGCCACTGGGCTACCAAGTAGTCACACTTAAATGCTCAGAATCAAGTCATACTCGTTCCACTTCTAGGATTTTAAGGGTGAGAGGGACTAATCGTGATGAGCAACCGATTCCTTGACTAACCATACACATTCGTAAATGCTAGTAATCAATTCATACTCATACCGCACTACTACAGGTAATAAATAACATTAAATAAATAAACAAACAAATAAATAACAAAGTGAATGCTGCAATGATGAAGTAATCCCGATCTTTATTGCCGATCATGTGCATGTCCAATTACGTCACACTCAAATAAAGACAACATACAACTACATTCATCACACTGCGGGCAAACACTAGAAAAATAAACTAACTCTGGAGGGATCAAACTGCTAGAGTTTCACTACAATCTAACTGGGATCTCCAAACAAGGGAGAGCCACTTCTTATTTACAGACATTGTGGTAGACTGTGATATTGCAGGGAAGATGTGATATCGTGTACGCAATATCGCGGCCCATGTGATATCATGTCCCATCATACCCCCACAACTACATGAAAACTCTTCCTTGAGTTACAAAGAGAACAAGTTCCATTGATTACACAGTGGATAGGTATGGGATTATTAACTGGAAAATGAAATAAAAAAATTCTGCAGTGTGGAAGGACATAACATAGAAAAATACTACAACTACTATAAAAATGTGGAACTCATGTAGTTCCAGGTGGTTGTGGCTCCTCCATGGGTGCTTTCCCTTTGTCCCCTACTCTAGGTCGTGAAGTTTGATGACGTTGAAGGATAGCCTAGAGCTTCTCCTTTTTAGTCCAAGGGTCTTGTGCCATCCATGCAAGTGTTCCTATGTTCGATGTAGTTGGCACCTCCCATGGACAGGGTAGTTGCAGGAACATCTGATTAGCTTTAACGTACCACGTCGCGAACACCCGTCGTTCCTCTTCGTAGGCTTTGGCTTTGTCTTTATATTTATAAAAATCTGTTAGCCATTGAGCCAAGTTGGTTGCTACATCTTTCTATCCTTGGTATCTTGATTTTACCATCTCAAGCTCAGAATTTGCAATGTCCAATTTTTCAACCAGCTTCTTACGTTCTGTAAATTCTGCCTCATATTTGAGATGGGTGGAAGCTACTTACTGCTCGAGCTGTGTTCTTGGGCATCCTATTGTAAACATGGCAAGGTTGGCATATCTAAGTTTTGCCAACTCCATGTACTCTATCAAGTCTTGCATCTACAAGTCCCTGTTTTTAACTTCCGCTTAGTGGGCGAAGGCGTAAGTGTCCAATATGGCCCTCCAATCAGTGTCTTGAGCACTGATATTGTTAATTTGAGCCTTAGCCATATAGATCTCCTTTTCTAGGATTTGTTTATACATCCCCACCTGATCACAAAAATTCTCCTTCAGCTTCTCATGTCGTTTAGCCTCATTCTGCTATGCGCTTATCTCAATTGCTGATTTCTGGCTAAATGGCTTACATCTTGGTTGACCTAAATGAATTGTTCTCACAACTAATGAAAGTGTTCATTGAGAATGTTCTTTTGTTTCTCTACAGAGGTCAACCAAAGGTTATCAACAACCAACTGCTTATTCTCTTTTTCTAAGGTTCTGAGTGCCTTAATGTGTGCATGGGTTTGTGCTTCTGCTATGGAGGCATCCCAAACAACCTTCTCATTTTCTGCTGCCACCTTATTATTATCTACTATCAATTTTATTAGTTTCTCTATTCTAAATTTATCTCATTGGTCTATGGGAACAAACTGTAGAGGATCCCGCTGTGCTACTTATAAGGCTATGAGATGCTCTTGTAGTTTTTGCACTTCTACTTTAGCATGCTCAACCCTTACTTTGGATATGACCAATTTCCCCTTGGTGGAAATGAGGTTTCATTGAATTGCTGTAACATCCTGAGGGGTGTCAAACAGGGATGTCAAAACTTGTCCTATTTGAAGTAATATGTCAAGTGCATCCTCATGTTCCGCAGGAGTGATTGAGGTTCTGGTAAACGTTTGAGCATCTCTTACTCCTATAAGATTTGCCGATGGCACAAAAGGTACATTGAAAGGTTCATTGATGTGGTTAGTGACCACTTCAGCAACTCCCACGGCATTCTGGTGTTGCATGACCACCACAGTGGCACCTTCACCAGTCTCTAACTACACTTGAAAAGATGCCATGTTTCCTGAGATCTGTTGTGACCATTTACTTTCCCCTCCTCCTTTCTAAATTGACAACTTACCTCTTGTGTGATCTAACGAAATTGTAGGTTGATCGGCATCATCGACAACACAGAAGAGACTTCTGTCATCATGAATTCCCCAACTAACCATCTCAATGATGCCCCTAAGATGGCTCATCAACGGTCTGTAGTCTTGCAGTGGTGGCAGCTGATCCTGTCCTGTGCCAAGCCCTTCTTCTACTTGTTGTTGGCTAGGACCCATGGCTGGGGGTTGGTTGGGCAAGTTGAGTTGCAGGTGGTCTAGTCATCTGTTCTTCTTCTTCTTCGGGTCTCAGCTCCTTGCCAATGCTCTTTCTTAGAGCTGGCGCCTTTAACAATTTAGCATATGAAGCATTCTGGGCTTTTCAGAGGACGTCATTTGTGTAACCCCAAATACTAGCCCATCAGCATAGCTTCTTGATAAGACAGGGGAAAGGCAATGCCATCTTCCCTATCTTCCGTTCTTTGAATCGCCTTAGGATCTCTGTCAAATATAGATGAGGAAGGTTAGCATTAACCTTTCCCATCAACACTGCACATCCTCTGGCCGCATATGTTGATATTCTTTTTAAGCCCTTTGCGGGGAAGAGGTGATAGGTTCCAATTTTAAAATAAACTCTCTCTTCTGTCGTCAGCTCACCAAAAGCTTTATCACTACCATAAGCCTTCTCTAACCAATTATTTCACACATTTGGGTCTAAATGGGTAGATAACCAAGCAACATGAGGCCCTAAATTCAGAAGGTTTAACACTTCCGAGATAGCCTATGCAGAGAAATCAATCGTCAGACCACAAATGTTATACATGATACCTTGTTTCCTATTGTGCCAGAACTGGTACATTTCACCTAAGTACCAAGCACCACTTTCAGAGAGGATAGGCCATAAGGGAGACCCTTTGAGGTGATCCCTAACAGCCTCAGGAGTGAACTCTGTAGAAGATTCAAAGGTAACCTCCACAATCACCGTAGCGAATGTGGACTTCTCATGTATAGCCTGAACACACTCCAGGGGCAATGTAAGTTGTTTTCCTGGTTCAAGCGCAATAGCAACTCCTCCTTCTCCCTGCTTGGATCATTTGGTAGGAGGTTCTTCTTGATGGATGCTAAATGATTGCACCTCCTGTTCTGTATGTTTTCTGGTAGGACCTTATCTTCTACCTCTCCAAGGTTGTTTCGCTCCACCTTGAACATGACCCTTCTATTGTGCACATTTCGGGGCAATCTGCAATCACATGGGGCAAGCGTCAGTAAGGTTGTTTTTTTTGGTTAAGTTGTACCTTACTACTTGCCTTAATTAAAGATCATATGTTATAATGTATGATTGTGCCTGAAAGTTATAATGATGGGTCTTGTGACTTAGGTGGTTTCCATTGTTAATCTCCCAGTGTACTTAAGGGTTATGATTTTTGGCACAATTATTCTAAGTATTAAGTTAATTACCCTAACTAATGTCCTTTGGGCTATGATAAATTTCAAAGAAGTTAGACACTTTTTGATAAGTTTATCTCCCCCATGACTAAACTGAACACTCCGGGTTTAAATAGGTTCAAACGAAATTAAATTCAAAGTACCAGCGTGCGAGATATGAGTGAAAAAGCAAGGGTCACACAAGCACAAGTCACAAAAAAAATTTCAACAACTCCCCCCGTAGAAATGGAAAAATGATGCTAAGTGTTGCGGTGGGGGTCTCCTATTTATAGATAAATAGGATGCGATATCATGTACGGTACATCGCGTACGCAATATCTTGTGGAACGCGATATCGCGTACGTGATATCTCAGCCCTACTAATGTGAGACACTTGAAAATATCAAATTTTTTATGAGTTTTCTTCAAATTAAAGTGAAATATTAAGGACATTGGTAAGTATTAAGATGTTCAAGGGTAATTGCATGGAAGTGAAAGGCACTATTAATGATAAGGATGTGAATATTAACAATTATAAATTTGGCGGTTATGAAGAAAAGGGAATGTAATGGTACATTGGAACATTAAAATTGAGAGGGATAATAATACGGAAAGAAAATTATGAAAAATTAAGCTGAGGGTAAGAAATGGTGTGTTTGAGCAAGAGAATTAGTGAAAATTATAACAAAATTACACAAGTGTGTCCTCCCCAAAGCAAGTTTTGACCTAGGATGCCCTTGTGTAACCACACTTAAAGTGTCCATGGGCACTAGAAGGGTTAAATGTAATCTGCACTAACTACACAAAATACACACATGTAAATATCACTGAAATGAGATGAAAATTCTATGTTACACGAGACATGAGCTAAAATTACATGAACAGTGAGATGAGACAAACTATAGAAAGGGATTGTAGAGATTGGGACATGAGGTAACTAACCCAGGGTGCAATGAATCCTATGTGAAAAGCATGATTAATGTGTCATTAACCCATCATTCCAAGATCAAGACCAAGTCCAGTCCTCTAACCAGTGACATCACATTGTTTCATCCCATGATGAACAACTATGAGAGTACCATAACAATGAGGCGTACGATCACTTGGCATTTAGTACAAGGGAGGAGTGATTTTTGTTTTATGGTACTTTCTTTTCTTTTCTTTCTCTTTTTCTTTTCTTTTTTCACTTTACTGAATCCAGAGAAGCCACCAACCTTCAGGCATGGGTGCATTTCTTTCCAGTGGGATCCCCGAGAACAACTTTTGATTTTCAAGTGCCCTTTTGATTACTCTTACTCCCATTTTTCATTAGATCTACAAGGATCTTAGTGCAACCAAGTTGCATGATAACACCCACAGATGTCACCAAAGAGAATCTGCAAGTCCACTTGATGTCACACCCTAACCATTCCTTCTTGTTCCATCCTTCTTCACTTTGGGTACAATGAACACAAAATTAATTTTAAGTTTTTAGAAATATCAAGAATATCATTGTATCCTCGAAAAGAACCTCTTATTTATAGAGTGGATGAGTGGGTGTAATGGGCTCACTATTCCAAATAATTGACCACTTATGACTTAATAACATAAAACACATCTCAACCAATGATCCACATGAGTGTTTTATCCATAGACGAGATTACTTACAAAAGTGTAAAAGGACAAACACACAAAAAAGATAAAAAAGATAAAAAGATAAAACAAAAAGTTGAAAAATGTAAAAGATTTATTAATCCTATTTGTTATTGAAATGGGGGATATCCCCCATAACTAAGTGATTGAGGATAGCAAGGATTAATAAATGCAAGATAAGGATCCTTGCATGTTGGAAATATTGGGGCTAGTCTATA
>MNCI01036913.1:1663-22748 GCA_015680685.1 Gnetum montanum
CACTTTAATTTACTTTTCAAGAAGGCTTAAATCATCAACATTATTTACCAAGCTTTCTTCTCCAAGAATACCCATTACTCACAATACTAAACTGCAAATTTACAACCAGGGATTTTGCTCATATTTTGAACAAAATATTCCAACTGAACAAAATATTCCAACTGCTCAATGTAATGGCCAAATGTGCCAACAGAAACTAGCTTCAATGTGATATTTTGTATTTGCATATATGTTTGTTTAGTTAATTTTATTATAAAGTCAAAAATCAACCTAAAAGAATTATATATATTATTATTAGGTAGTGAGGGGTTTTGAGAACAAGGTGAGGGCTTTAGTAGTTAGGGCTTTAGCATTTAAGACTTCTGCCATCAAGGTTTTAACATTGATTTGATTTGAGGCAGTAATAGGAAGGGTAGTTATAGGTCGGTTAAATTGATTGATTTTTTATGAGGGTTTGTTACCAAAGAGATTGAATTGTTTGCCTAGGAAATTTGAAAAATTTATCATGGAATCATCATAAGGCATAAAAAAAATATCTAGCTACTCAAAAAAATTCTAGCTGAACAATGAACGCATATGGTTAGAAATGTATAATGGGAACATATGATTAGCAAAATGATATTGCTGAATGAAATTCATGAAAAAAACATAAAAATTCCTTAAAGGTAAAGAGCACTAGAAGAGACTATTGAGGAAGAAAGGGAGACTAATGTTACTCCCAAGGATAATGAATAGATTTTTCTAAATATAACATACCTTGAAGCTAAGGCAACAGAAAATAAAAATGAATATAAACTTGAAGGAATAGAGATAAAGATTGGATTTTCAATTGTATAAGCTTTAAAAGAGCAAGATGAAAAGAAGGAAAAGGAAAAAAATTTACAGTTTATAGGCATTTTAGAGACAAGGGTGAAATGGATGAAATTTTGGTTAAGATACTTGAAAAAATTACAGATGATATACATATAAATTTTTTCAACATTGTTAAAGTTTTTAAAGTGCTAGGTGAATGATGTGAAAAGCCTCAACATGTAATTCTTAATTCTTAAGTTTTATGAAGTAGAAGATAAATAAGGATCTTGAAGCCTCAACATGTTTGAAGACTTGGAAGCCACTTAAAGCAAAGTGAAAATGCAAAAAATATTTTCATAAATGAGGATCTTACTTGAAAGGAACTTGCAAAAAGGGTTGAACAATGAAAGAAAGTTGAAGGTAACTCATGAAAAGGGTTTTTAGCATATCTAAATGCTAGCAACATGGCAGTAATTACAAAATAGTAATATTTCAAAAATTATTCAAAAAAACATATAGTTCCTCTAAGGTGTGGATTTCTTAATATAGATGGTGAAATTGCAAATAAACTTGTTTTAATTAATAGTATTAGTTTCCTTCATAGCCTTGATGTTTTTGGTTTTATTAAAACTTAGGAAGATGTTGGTTTTATAGATTTTGTAGTTCATAGATTTATTTATTTTATTGCAAGAAACACAAGGGTAGGACAAAGAGGTAGATATTTTAGTGGCATTGTAGTGTTAGTTAAGAAATATTTTAAAAATTATGTGTATTTAGAACAAATTGATGATCATAAATAATATATTTGACCAAAAATCCTATGTCAACATGGTTGTACATTTCTTTTCCCCTACTATTTTGCCCCTAGAGATGCTATATTGTAGGAATCTGTAGAGTTATCTAATAACTATCCTTTTTAGTTCTTAGGGAGAAATTTTAAAAAAAAAATTAGTAAAAGACTTAGTGTTTATTTATGCAGATTTTAATGAAAGGTTATGCTCACAACATACAAAAATTATTGAATGGTAACATAATGTTAGTAGTTTTGATATTGTTGAAAATCATAGTTGGACATGATGTTCTACAGATGGTACTATTAATAAGATGGATCAACAACTATTAGAATATACAACATTTTTTTGTCTTCTCATTTATACTGGCCTTCAAGATTTTCTTAATCATTATCATTTACTTTCACAATATTGTATGATAACTCTTGCATTGATTTGCTTTTACTTTCTTATGAATATATTAAATTTATTATGGAGTTGAAGGTTGGAGAAGATTTAGTAGTCTTTTCATCATCATGTAGAGTTATTGTTGCAAATTCAAATTTTTTCTTAGTTAACAAAACATAAGAATAGAAAATAAGTTTAGTACAATGTTACCCTAAGTAAAAACATATGGATGTAGTACATAGTCAATGGACTATTGAAATATAACATAAGGAGCTTAAACAAATTTTTCTTACAACATGTAAGCATATTATACATTCACAACAACAAGGTGTTNGCTTACAACATGTAAGCATATTATACATTCACAACAACAAGGTGTTAAAAAGACTTGGTTTGATGAGGATTGTGTGTAGGCTAGATAGAATATTAATAATTTAAATAAGATTCATAGACAAATTTTAGTTAAGGAATATAATTGCTTGATTGAAACTAGAAGATGGAAATTTATGAAGGAGCAATAGGAAAATTTTACTTACACCATTAAAGAGAATTCTGGACAGTTTTGGCAATGTTTTTTTCATAAAGCTTTTCTATCATTTAATTTTTGTTTTTAAGATATTTTCTTATTTTAAAATAAACTATTTACAAGAGAAGATGATAATTTTACTACTATTGTACAACAAACACCTCTCCAATGTACTCTTGAGAAAGTCACAAAGAGTATTTAAAAACTATCATATGGAAAAGTTGTAGATTTGGATGATCTATATGAAAAACTATTAAAGTGAATGGGACCTTCTATTTATGAAGAAATTTGACAAAAATTAAATTCAACAATGTATTCAGGATTAGATCAACATTGAAAAACTAGTAAGGCTATCTTATTATATAAAAAGAAGGGTAATAATAATTTCAATAATTATTGAATGATTATTGTGAGTAATATTTTTTCTAAGTTGTTGGACACTTTGCTACAATAGAGAATCAATTCTTGGGTTGAAGTTAACTAGTTCAATGCAAGGTGTCAAGCAAAATTTAGAAAAAATCATTCTACTATTGATCACTTAGTTACTCTCAAACACTACATGAAATTTGTAAAAATTTCTAATAAAAAGTTTTTATTTATTTTGTTAATTTTGCAAAAGAATATGATTTAGTTGTTCATATAAAACTATGGTTTTTCTTACATAAAATTAGCCTCCCTTCAAATTTGATTACAACAACTTAAAGATTGTAGGAAGAAGTGACTATTAAAATTACAAATAACAATTTAGAGAAAAAATTTCAATTTCAAAGAATAATTGGAGTTAAAAAACTTGTCCACTTTCTTCAAGTCTCTTTGAAATCTTTATTAATGAATTGTAGGAATGGTTATGCAACAAGCAAGATAGTCATGCTATCAAAATTAGATGCCAAGTAGTCAATCTTCTTTTATATGTAGATGATGATACCTTAATCTCTAGTACTATAGAAGGTATACAAAATATGTTGTAAATTTTAAAAAATTATTGTTGCTCATCTAGTCTCTAATTGAATGTGAATAAAACCAAATTAATAAATTTGGATCTAATAAATACCTAATTTCCATTTTGGAGGTAACAACGCGTAAATTGTAACTTCTTTTAAATACCTGGATCTCATTTATATGAATAATTTCATGTTGAGGAAGTGCATTAAAAAAAATAACAAGAGGTTGTAAGGCTTTGTATGCTTTCAAAAACAAGTGTAAGGGTTAGAACTCTGGAAATAGAAGATTAGAAACCAAAGTTTTTAGCTATCATCTATCTTACTATATTGTATTAATGTGTTGTTTGGAGACATAGACTTAGAGCTAAACTTTGGAAAGATATTGAACAAGTGCAAAAAACTCTTGTAGATGAGTTAAAGCTAAAGATGCAAACATCTTAATTTATTGATTTTCTCAATTTTGTTCAACTTAAAAGGGGGATGAATAAGTTTTCCTAATTCAAATTCTTTGGACAAAGCACACACTCCAAATTTAATGTGGTTTCCCAACTTGGGTAGTCCACACTTGGAGGGTAGATTGCTAGCACACCTTCAAAATTTGTTCCTCTCAAATGTGGTTAGAAGGTTACCAAATTCTGTATAATCTCTAAGCTTCACTTTAGAGTGTTGTGATGCTAAAAAAACCACTCAACATCATAAGGTCCAGACAAGCTTAGAATGTGGCTTCAAGGCTTCCACAACCTTTATAATATTGAGCTCCACTTCGGAGTGTTGTGGCATTGCATAACCACTTAATCCCATAGGATCTCAACAAGCTCAATCAATATGCCATTCCCCAATAAGCACATTAACCCTGCAAGTCAACAAGAGAGAATAACAATTACAAGGGATGAATGCAACTTAGTTTATTGATCCTTATTCTTGGAGGTACATCACACTTTACAATGGAAAAAATATAATACAATGAGGAGCAACAATGATTACAATGATAGACACATGATTATAAAATGATTGTACAAGAGGTTGCACTTTTCCCAATGAAAATGATATCTTCTTATAGTCACCATGTTTCCAAATCCATCTTGAAATTCATGCAACAACTATCTAATGGTAGCTAAAAGTCATGAAAGAAATCTTCTTTGTGCCTAAGATGTCTTTCTGTATTTGCCTCCATTTTGGAAAGACATCCTTGTCTAGTGAAAGATGTCTTTTTCAAATTGGCTTGTATTCTATGAAGATGTCTTTGTCTAGGGAAAGATGTCTACTATTTTGTAGAGATGTCTTTGCCTATGCATCCTTCAATTCTACCAAGATGTGTACTATTTGTTGGAGACATCTTTCTTCACCTTTTTCTTTATGATGAATTCTTTGTTCCTTGTTCATAACCTTGCACTTCCACAAGCCTTCTTGTCTTTATCCAAGTCTTCCTTTCCTGCATACACAATAATCACATACACACAATCAACCTTGTCTTCCATTTTTCTTAATGTTTTGAGATACTAAAAGGTCCATAGTAGGACCTTCATGAAAAGTAAACAATTAGGGGAACTGAAGTGACATTTATGCAGGCGTGGACCACTATTCCATGTCCTATAGCACTAATCCAAAGAGCACATCCACCTAAGAGAGAATGAGCTTAGTTACCAAAACATCAGACTTATACTATGCCAAGGTTAGTGAATCTAACATTCAAGAACTTTTCATAAGTCTATTACCACTTAGAAACCAATTGTTGCCATGGTCATGATTAGTTTACAAATGAATTGAGATTCTACTAAGATCAACCATTTCTCATAACAAAATAAAATCAATACAAAATAAAGGATCCTTAAAGAAGAGTCTAAGATCTAATCACATTAGGATATCCATGATCACCAAGGACACTTACCACCAAGACATGCCATAATCTCTAAGGACATATCATTAGGACATGTGAGTATCACCAAGAGATGTTAACCATTGATTATTTAAAAACACCATGAGCAAGAACATGCCACAACCCCCAGAATATGATATTGACCATATGGTAGACCTAGCCATAGGCTTTGAAAGGGTCTCATATTAGAGGATGGAGATAATAAATGATAAATAAAAGAGTTAGTAGGAATCACATGCAACACATCATTCATAAAATGCATTCATCAAAAATAATGAAAAACTATACATAATAAACCTTCAAGCCAAAACATCAAGTCATAATAAGTTGGGAGAACATCACATTCATCATAATGCTATCATGCTTAGGTAGAACAATGCTTGAATAAAGATCCATATCCTCAATGACTCCTGTTTTTGGCTCTTAGAAAATATTCTAACTTTCAAATGTAGAAACTATAAGAGTTTGACTACTACTATGACTTTCCCCTCCATAAACATGGCTATGAGCTCATATTTATAGCTTTTTCTATAGGGCTACATCGATGGGACCTCATAGATATAGCAAATACTACGTTGACACAACCCTATCAAGAGGGAAACACCATGTAAATGGGGCCCCATCAACTCAACACTTTGATGTTCATCATACCCCCATGACTAAATGAAAACTCATCCTAGAGTTCCTTTACAAAATTGGGAAGGTATCAGATTATTGACTGACTCTTGAGAAAAGAAATTGACATGACAAAACTAAGTGCCTAAGTGTAGAAATTAACACATTACAAAAACTTTGGTGTCCATGACACAAAATTGAATACTAGGACATGACAACTCAAAACTAGATAACACATCCTCTAATGGCATGAAGATGGTTGAAAAGATCATATAGTCCTAGGTGGTGGAGGCTCCTGAGGTTTTGAAGGACCATCATCGACTTCGAGCACATGTAGGGGGTAAGGTGGCTATGGCCATTTTGCTATGGTTGCAACCTCTAGTGGAAGGCAAAAGGCATCCAATAATGCCTTCATCTTTTCCTCCTTACTCTAAGGATCATTCATAGTCCACATTGCATCACCAATGTGGGTTGGAATGGGGATATCTCATGGAAAAGGAATTACCAAGAACAACTCCTTGATGTTGACACACTAGGCAGCTAACTATTTACATTCAAAATCAAATGCCTTTACTGGGTTTTGAAGCTTCTCATAGTCATTCATTCTTCTGGCCAAGTTCTTGATGGTAGATCTTTGATTAGTGTATTTTCCCTTGAGAACTTTGAATTCGGTGTTTTCCACTGCAATCTTTTGCTTGGTGTCCTTATGATGCTTGAATTCATCCTTGTACAAGAAGTCTGAGCTAGCCACCTACGTTTCTAATTCTAACCATGACTATCTAGCAATCAACATGGGAAGATTTTCATATAAGAGACTAGTGAGCTCCATGTATTCTATCATCTCCTCAATCTACAACTCCTTCATGCATATTTTCACCTACTATAGGCATCTATCCCATCAATGATAAGTTGCCACAACTCTCTTTTTTACTCGAGTTGTTGGAGGGTTTCATTGACTTTTGCCTTCACCAACTAGATGTGTTTTATATTTACTTCTTTTTGTAGACTAATATTTTCTCTATAATGATCATTGACTCTCTCAAATATGAGAGCCTCTAATTTCCAGGCAGCTACCTTGATCAGAGTCTTCTGGAAAAGGACATAGACCTTCTTCATGGAGAGGTTATTTTTTACTATCAATGTTTTTAGTTCTATGTTTTCTTTGGCCATTTACTCTTGTTGTTGATGGATGAAGTCAGTTAATTGTTGTTTATGATTATCAACATTTCACATGTGATGGTTTTCTATGATCAATTGCACATTCTCTTGATAGGCCTATTCCAAGCCTTTTTGAATTTTATCTTGTGTGGCCTCTACTAAGGATTGATAGATCACCACCATCTCCATTACACCCTCAATCCATTTGATTCTAGTGTGAAGATATTTAGGAGCTTCATTTCTTATCAACGCTAAGTTGAGAAATGCATGATCAGTAATTTGGGCTCCTAATTTGGCAACTTTAGTAGTCAAGCATTCATTCAACTTCTTGGCTATTTCGAGTTGCGCTTCCAAGATGATGTTTTTTCCGTTTGCCTTTATCAGCTTAGACTGGGTTGTAGTAATATTGTGTATGTAGCGACCGAAAACGTCGATGGCTGGAAAACACTGGGGGGTTGACAAGCACGACAATTTTGACCCCGTACCCGTGGGAGGGCCATGCTGGGTGTGTGCAGATACGGGGTGTCCTGAACGGTCTAGCCGATTAGACAGGGACTTACGTTGGCATCTATATAGCCTTTTGCAATGTGTACTTTTGAGACAGAATGGAAATTCAAAATAATTCTTGGAAGTAAATAAAGCAGAAAAATGTGACAACAATGCGAAGTAATACTTTGAAAGTGAATAAAACAGAAAAAAATAATGCAAACGAGACAACAGGTAAGAAATAAAGTAAAGTGTAGTTAGAAACATGCATCACTCCAAAGCTACAGACTTGCTCTATCAAGATGGATACAATCGATTGCACAACATGATGAAGTGTAGAGATCTTGAGAGTAACCAAGGTGTATAGAGAACAGAACAGGTGGTGTGCTTGGGGGTGGCCTTGGGCGCTGATAATACAAGGATTCTACCAAGGTGGTAGAAAGGGTATAGAACAAAATATCAGCTAAACACGCTAAATTTTTGCAGTGTCAAACAGAAAGCTTACAGTATTGTCGTAATGTGCCGGGGAGAGAGCTTGAGTATCAGAGAAAAGCGTAGGAGACTTAGCGAAAGAGTGCCAACCAAACTGGATATTGGACCTCTTTTTGAATATTATTTTCCAGAAAATTTCGAACCCTTTGAATGTTGTTCTATTCAACATTTCTAAACTCTTTGAATGTTGTTTCTCGGGGTATTTATAGGGCCAAAGGGCACATGTTGACCTACTGGCGCCACACATGCCGCATATGACCATTGGACCTGCAAGACCGTTGTAATGCGAACCTGCTATGCTATAATTATAAACCTACCATGCCATAATTATGCCATCAGCATCTGGAGACATGTGCCAATGGTCCAATTAGGTGAAGTGCATTGATGTCGCACAAGCACCCGCATGCCTTACTGTGCTTTGTAACGTAGCATGCTTGGCGTAGCATCTTGTCGTTCGTTCTACTACATGTGCGATGCATGCTTGCTATGCTATGCTATGCTTCGTAGCATAGCGTAGCATAGAAACTAGCCTTAGTTGTGAAAGCTTTGCTGATTTTATCAACTTTGCTTCCTGTGATGCATGTCTCGCGAACTTGGCTGTTTCCACCCTTCAAGCCACCTTCTGTCTCTTCCATAGGATTGCTACACCTCGCTGTGCCTTGTAGCTCGGTGTAGCGTAGCAGTAGACATGGTCAGCCACTTCCTGATGGAAAGGGACATTGGTGAAGGATTTGAAATTGAGCATGGGGAATTTTTGGTGAAGCTATTGCCATGCTATGCTACATTATGTGGCCTAGCGTAACGTGGCACTTCGTTCTGCAACTGTCTTTTGAAGCTTGCTATGCTACATGACGAGGCGTAGCATAGTGTAGCAGACTTTATGACTTAGAAAACTTGTTGAATTGTTCCTGGTGCATCTAGAATGCTGCTGCCAACTTCGTGCCATTTTTGACCAGGCTATTGATCAGACAGGCTACTCTGGTGGATAGGCAGGATGAGCCGTAGAGCCTGTTTACACCTAAAGTAGAAAATTTGCCTAACTAGCTGGCCTGGACTTAGAGCGTTCTCCTCTTGATGAACTTTCATAATGCTTGTGCAGATTGCAAGGCTTGGTGAAGCTAAAATAACCTCGCATTTTTTGAGGTGTTTCATTGGCCCCTCTTTGTCGATGTCTAGAGAATAGGCTCGATAGACGTCGGCAAAGAATACGAAAAATCATAGCAGGCGAGATGTTGAGGCTATCACTTGGTGAATGTTGAGACATCACTTGGTCGCACTTGAGAGTGTTGCATTGGTTTTGCAAAGGTTAAGGTAGAGAGCAAAGATGATGTTTAGTAAAGTCCCTCATCAGAATTCTTTGAGGGACTCCTTCGCATTTTCATCTTTGGCTGGTGCTGTCCTTAAAGCTCTCGTAGGATGGGTACTTCCTTCACAGGATGAGTTGCATTATATATGTGAAGAGTTTGGACCTGCCTACCAATGTGTTCCATGCAGCAAGTTGTGTTACATGCACCATGGAACTGGCACTATGTTCCCTAGGTGGCGAGCTGCGTTACGTGCGCCATGGGAGTTTGCACTCTGTAGTAGCCAAGCTAGCCAAGGCACTTGCTTTGTGATGCTATAGCATTTGTTGCTCTGGTGAGATGTGTCTAAGAGGACAAGGTCTTGTTGGTTGCTAGCATTATTGTGACTCTTGGACACATCGCTGGTGTGAGATGCCCAAAGTAGAAAGGCCAACAACAGCCTTGGCAACACCAGTGTGGAGGAGTTGGCCTTGAAGGCGTTGGCCTCTTTAGATTTGATCACTATGTCATCCATGTAGCCGTTCATCATTTCTAGGATGTAGTCACTAAAGATGTAAGTCATGGCTCACTGGTAGGTTGCTCCGGCATTCTTAAGCCCAAAGGGCATCATAGTGTAACAAAACATACCCCATGGGATCATGAAAGTTGTTGTTAAGTGATGCTCTAGATTGATGTGAATTTGGTTGTAGCTAGAGAAACCATCAATGAAGGATAATAGAGCATGACTAGCCATAGTGTCGATGAGTTGATCAATACTAGGTAGTGGGAAGTCATCCTTGATTGTGGCTTTGTTTAGATCCTGGAAGTCTATACAGATTCATATTCCTCCCATTTTCCTAGAAATCATAATGATGTTTAACACCCACTCTAAGTAATTAATTGCTTGGATGAAACTAGCCTGATACATCTTGGTGATTTCATCCCGTATGGTGAGTGTTATCTCTAGTTTAACCTTGTGAGCCTTCTTCTTAATTGCTTTCATACGCGAATCTAACACAATGTTGTGCTGTATGAGCCTCGGGTCTAAACTTGGCATGTTGTTGTATGACCATGTGAAGACTTTGATGTTGTCTTGCAATATCTAAGATACATCTTTTTGTGTTTGTGAATCTAGGAGGAAGCTAAGTTTTAACATTTTTACATCTCCCATGGATGTTGTCACAGGAGTTTCAACGAGGGGGTCCTCAGTTACATCCCTGGCCTCTAAATCTAGGGCTTGGACTAAATTTTCGGACCAGTTTGGGGATTTTTCTAAGGATTTTATGGTGCTATTTGTAGATGATTTCTAATCTATTAACTCTGGGTTTAGTTGTCTTGCGAGCTCTCTCTGTGGACCTGTCAAGGCTAGAAGTGAAGAAAGATCATGGTGCATTGCCATTCTTGCTCAACCTACCACAATGAGATAAATGCCAAGTCAAGGGATACCTATTTGTAGCAATGGTGCATAGTAAATATTTGTAAAGTAGTAATGATGAAATATGCAAACATTAAATAATTATGAACTATGATGTAGAGTTTGATGTTTGCTAGTTTAAGGTCATAGCGGACCGCCTGAATGCAAAAATTGAAAATTGCTAGTTTAAGGTCTTTGCGGACTGCTAATGGGTTATGCCAAAAGTATTAGTTTAAGGACTTTGCGGACCACTAAGAAGATCGAAGCTGTAGATCAAAAATGCTAGTTTAAGGTCTTTACGGACCGCTTAACAAGATATTCTAGTGAAACTATGAGGTATTAGTTTAAGGTCTTTGCGGACCGCTAATGAGATCGAAACTATGCATTAAAACTGCTAGTTTAAGGTTGTTGCAGACTGCTAACTTGTTAAAACTATGTGTCAGAGCTACTAGAAAAATGCACGGTTTTGAAGCTATGACCTCACTCTATCAAGATGGATACAATCAGTTGCACAACACTGGGAAGTGCAGAGATCCCAAAAGTAACCAAGACATGTAGAGCAAGGTGGCTATGTGCTTGAACGCAGTCTCCGTTAACAATGCAACATTCCACCAAGGTGGTAGAAGAGAATAGAACAGGATGCCAACTGAGAATGCTAACTATTTACAATGTTAAAAAGAAATCTTACAATGCTTGAGATTACAATGTCAACTTTTTTCTTGTCAGCCATCTCCTAAAGAACTTCCATAATGCTTCACAAATTGCAAAGGCCTAGTGAAGCAAGCATCCCTTCAAATTTTGAGGTGTTTCAAACGCAAACACCTGGTGCCTTCTGAGATAGAAAAGGTGAAGGACACCCTAGGGCATTTGTTGTAGACATGTGTTGTGGTGCGGGAGGAGACTCCATTAGCTTGGTTGTACCGCCTGAAATCCTCGGTCTCCGGCTGGAAGGAAACAAAGACCGTGGGATCACAGGACGAGCACAGAAGACCCTACCTTCACCTGAGGGTGAGCTAGAATGCACGAAGGTAGAGTACCTTGGGTGGTCTACACGCAGATCAGACAAGGATTTCCCCCAATGTATGCTGAAGTTTCTATACGCTGGGTTATTTGTAAACGACGTAACAGGCGTAAACGAGAGCGTAAACAGTGTAACAGATGCGAACAGGGCATGAATGTAAACGAGCGTAAATAAAACACATGTAAAAAATCAGCGTAAACTGTAAACAATGATATTACAGAATGAGAATACAGTGCACCAGTCTAATGCAGTTGTGATGAAACACAAGGCGGACGAAAAGCCCAGTGGATGCAGGGATGACTCGGCTGGTTTGGACTGTAGGCGGAGTGTAGAGACTGTGTGCCCAGTGTATAGGACTATCCAGTGTAAAAGGGTTTTAGCTCTGATGTGCAGCGTAAATGTTCTCTGGTCTACTCTAGGATTTTTGCCAACCATCCTGTACAAGTGGAAAAGTGGGGTTTTTATATCGGTTGTTATGCTAGACTCGGGTTGGACGATACGTGGATGTTGACCGGGCACAAAAGGGTGTAAAATCTACAAGTGTACAACATATTACATCTGCTGAGTGTATATGCTGGGTCTATATGCTGTATCAGGTGGGCGTAGACTCTGGGCATATACGCTAGGCGTATACGCTAGATGTGTTGGGTGTAGATGCTGTGGGTGCTGCGCGTATACGCCGACAATGGCTGGGCGTATACGCCGGGCATATACACTGATGGTCGTCAACTTGCTTCAATTCTTGCTCTTCGGTGTTGTCTTCATTCTTTCCTTGGAGACTCCATGTCAGGCGTAAACATTTGCTGTACCCGTCGAGCGTACATGTGAAGTGCACGTCGGGCGTGTAAGTTGGATGTCTACGCTGGGCGTATACACTGTTGATGTCAGGCGTATACGCTAGGCGTATACACTGTGGATGACGAGCGTATAAGCTGGGCATATGCGCTGGTACTGCATACTTAGTGAAAATTGAGCCTTTTGATCCCCAAAGTTGCAATGTGCAACACCAAGTGTAGACGTGGTTGTTCGTGGGTCCCAGGGACCTGCTTCTTGTCAGACAAGTACCAAGCTCAAAATTTTTGTAGTGTTTCATTGGCCCCTCTTTGTTGACGCTTGGAGGAATCGACCCAAGAAGCGTCGACAAAGAAGTGCAAAACACCACAAGCAACTTGATAGAGACTTTGTCCGTTGCCACTTGACTAGGCATCATTGCACCGTGTTCAGTAGTACATGGGATTGGGAAAGTAAAGTTTGTGGCCGGTAGAAAAATGGAGATTGTGGGGATCGATCACTACCCAAGGGTTTGCGCTTGGGAAATGGGATGCTCGGGTGTGCAGCATGCTGGTCCTTGTCAATAGCCATTGTTTAGCAGACTCAGAGTTCAGACATGTGATGTGCGTCCTTTGGCGGAACAAGGCTCCTAGTTAGTGTTCAAGAGAACTTGTTGGCAAGACCAAAGCCACGGGGAGATGTGTTACATGCTTTGGAGGAACAGGGCCCGTGTTTAATGTTTTAGAGGGATCTTGTTGGCGGAGGGCCAAAGCCATGCAACTGGATGCTACTTGACCGTTTTGGACATGAGTACTCTGTTTTGAGACAACTGCCTTCCCGCCTGGGGCTTATATGGGAACTGCCAAGTTTTTTTTTTCTTTTAAGAAATCGTAAAATTTGCATTGATTTTGTACTCATGTGCAAGCGCTATGTCATGTGTTGCGACTGCTTCAAGGAGTCATAGTATGCGACAGCATGTTCAAAGTTTTGGGTGTACTGGGTGTATCAGAGTTGTGACTGAATATAATGTGTTGGTGAATGGATAAGGAATGAGTCGGTTAATGGGGATGTACTAGTGAACGGTTTGATTTAGTCTCGCCATGCATGCTTTGAACAGTGTCCCATCTTGCTGCTTGCGATGAGATGCATTCTTGTGCGAAAACCCCTAGATGTCATCCTGCAAACACAACTCCAAGGAGACAAGAAAACCATGAGTGAATAATCGAGCTTAGACTTACACGGCGGCAGACTGTATGTCGATGGTAGCTGCATTGGTAGGATTTTCTGATGGCGACTGATGCAGTGATGAAGCTTAAATGTGGCAGTAGATTGATGAACCAGAGATGAACTTGCCAGTTTGTAGTCTTGGCAGACTATCATGGGTTAGTTTTATGTCATAACCCATTGGACATTGCCTGTTTAGCGTCATGGCAGATGTTACATTGCTAGTTTTTAGTCTTAGCGGACTATGAGGAGGCAAGCTAGTTTATAGTCTTAGCGGACTCCGATGGTTGTGACGGTGGCAGTTTATTGTCGTGCCGGATGGGTGCTAGTTTATCATCATTGCGGACACTGTGGGGTATCAGTTTATTGTCATGATGCCAGGACAGTTGTGGTGTCAGTTTTAAGTCGTAACCCAGGACTGTTCTGTGGTATCAGTTTATTGTCATGATTCCAGGACGAGCTGTGGTATCAGTTTATAGTCGTGATCTCAGGACTCTTCACGTACCTGAGCTTGTACTCAAATGTAGAACAATTTTAGGAACAAGTGATTGGTTGGATTGGCGAGTTCGTTTCCTTCCATATCGGCTAGCTTGAATGCTCTGTTGTTAAATGCTTTAATGACCAAGTAAGGCCCTTCCCAGTTGGCTGGGAATTTGTCCGCGTGTTCCCGAACAGCTTTAAGCACAAGGTCACCTTTTTTGATAGGGCGCTTGTTGATATCATGCCGATGTCATTGCCATTGTTGTTTTTGGTATCATTTGATCTGATCGAGGGCGCGCACACATTCTTCCTCCACCGAGTCAAGATCAATGATGCGTAGATCATTGTTCTGCCCATCGTCAAGGAGCCCTGAAAGTGTTATCCTTAAAGATGGTACCTGTAATTCCAAAGGTAAAATAGCTTCTGAATCGTAAACAAGACTGTATGGTGTCTTACTTGTCGAAGTTTGGTGTGTAGTACAGTATGCCAACAATGTGTATGTCAATTGCTTGTGCCATTTTCTTTTGCTCTGGGTAAGCATTTTCTTAAGTATTGTAATAATCATCTTGTTTGTTGCTTCCGCTTGTCCATTGCTCTGAGGATAGTAAGGGAATGAAAATGAGTGTTTGATCCCTAAATTTTCACAAAAGGTTTTGGTTTCGGAACTGCTAAATTGTGGCCCGTTGTCAGTGATGATTGTCATGGGAATGCCAAAGCGGGTTACAATGTTTTCGAGAATGAAATTGCATACATGTTTGGATGTAATTTTTCGAAGGGGAGCAGCTTCTACCCACTTCGTGAAATGTTCTGTGGCAGTTATAATGAAACTATGGCCCATGGAAGACGAGGGGGTTATCTGGCCAATGAGGTCCAACTCCCACTTTTGAAAGGGCCATGTGATTTGCATTGTATGCAACTCATTCGGTGGGACATGTATCAGATTGTTGTGTTTTTGACAAGTACTTCATGTTTTGAATTTGGTGAGAAAGTTGTATTCCATGTGTGGCCAATAATAGCCTAAGTGTCTGATCTTTGTTTCCATGGCTTTCGGTGCTATGTGTCCTCCGCATAGTCCCTCATGTACCTGTTCAACAATAGTTTGGGCATCGGCACTACTAACGCATGTTAGCAATATGCCTTCGTAGAATCGACGACACAGTGTGTCCTCTATTAAGGTATACTACTTATAACATTTCCGCACTGCATATTTCTGTGCACTTGTTAGATGTCATGGTGTTTTGCTGCGTAGAAGGTATTCTTTTATGTCATCGTACCATTCTATCGCATGTGTTGAACTAACAGATGCAATCGGCAACGTGTCAAGGGTGTCGGTGATTGGTTCAGCACAACTGGTTATGGAGCTTGGCAACGTGTGGAACATGTTTGGAGATATGTTTAGTGCTAATGTGGCTAACGTGTCTGCGATGGTGTTATCATTTCTAGAGACGTGTTGCACATCGATGTTTTCAAATTGCCTCATTAGGTGTTTTGCCAAGTCGCAGTATGGTTGTAAATGTTGGGCTTTGCATGTATAGACATCTGTGACTTGGTTTATGACTAGTTGCGAGTCTCCTCTGACTACAAGCCGTGTGATATTTAAAGCCAAAGCTACCGTGAGGCCTCTAAGGAGACCCTCATACTTTGCTATGTTGTTGGTACAGTGAAAGTTGAAACGATAGGCAAAGGATCAGATCTCTCGGGAGGGATAGGTGATGACAGCGGCTGCACTTCCTCCTCAAGAGGTAGATGCTCCATCAAAGTTTAAAATAGCATCGTAGTTATCGGGCACTATGTCTATGGTGCTTATATTCTCATCTGGGAACTCTGGGTCTATAGTCGCTTGGTCGCGTGTTGGTGATGTTGCCATTTGATTTACTATAGCTTGACCCTTAACTAATGATTGCGCTACGTAGTACAGGTCAAACTCGGCTATCATGGCTTTCCACCGGGCTATTCGACTTGTTTCGTAAATATTCCCCGTTATGGCTCTTAGTACATTGTCCTTGCAAATTATGTAAACCTAGTTACGGAAGAGGTAATGTCGCCATTTTCTTAAAGAAAAGACCAAAGCTAAAGATAACTTCTCCACATCATTGTACCTTTTCTCGTGGGCAACTAATGCATGGCTCAAGTAATATACAGGGACTTCGGTTTCGTCATCGCGTTCCTGGCAAAGCATAGACGCGATGGATGAATCAGAAGTAGTGAGGTAGATGTAGAATGGTTTATCATTTTGAGGTGGATAAACCGTGGGTAACCAGGAAAGTGCCATTTTAATGTCATCGAATGCTTGTTGACACTGTGGAGTCCATTCAAAATGTACGTTCTTGTGTAACAGGTGGTTCATGGGTTTTAGTTTATCTGTCAATTTTTCTATCAAGCGCCTGATAAACTATAATCTGCCTTGTAGACCTCGAAGTTCAGTAAGGTTTCCTGGTGGTTTCAGGTTTGTTATTGCCTTAACCTTATCGGGGTCCACTCGTATCCCTGCTTCGGATGCTATAAATCCAAGCATTTTTCCTATTTTGATGCCAAAGACACATTTTTTCGAGTTGAGTCTCAATTTGTACTTCAAAAAATGCTTTAAGACTAAGTCGAGATCTTGTACATGTTGTTCTTCTATTTTTGACTTAACCACAATGTCATCCACGTAGTCATTGAGTGAGTGTAATATGTAATCACTAAAGATAAATGTCATCGCTCTTTGATACGTGGCTCCAGCGTTCTTGAGACCAAAGGACATCATTGTGTAACAAAAGGTTCCCCATGGTGTCATAAAGGTTGTCCGAAGCTGATGCTCCGGGTTGATTCGTATTTGATTGTATCTCAAGAAGCCGTCCATAAAAGATAATAATGTGTGCCCAACAGTAGAGTCAACAAGTTGATCGTTGCTGGGTAGAGGAAAATCATCCTTTATGGTTGCAACATTTCAATCCCGGAAGTCAATGCACAACCGAATACTTTCATTCTTCTTCGGAACAATTACCATGTTGGACACCCACTCGGTGTAATCGACGGCTCGAATGAAGCCAGCTTGATAAAGCTTGGTGATTTCATTGCGAACCGCCAATGCCACCTCGGGTTTAACCTTTTGTGCTTTTTGTTTTACCGATCTCAACTTTGGGTCAAGGATAATATTGTGTTGGACAATTCGGGGGTCTAGCCTGGGCATGTCTGTGTAGGACCAAGCAAATGCTTTCATGTTTCCCCAAAGCACGTTCTTAATGTTTTTGGCTAATGGTGGTTGCAATAAGGTGCCCAATTTTAAAATTTTAGTTTCCCCATTGGGCATGACGATGGGAGTTTCGGCCAACAGGTCTTCGGTGATGTTCTCGGCCTCTATGTCAAGGAATTTTGTCATGCCTTTGTAATCGTCTGTTATTTGCTGTGTTGAGGCTATGACTGCGTTGTCCGTTTTTGAACTTAAGTTGATGAGGTTTATGTTAATGTCTCTTGTAATTTTTCCATATGGTCCGTCAATGATTAACAACACGGTTAAATGCTGGCAGTCCATTGAGCTTGCTCCTGCCAATAAACAGAGAGCTAAATAAGCAAAGGGGTATTGTTCTGTGTCTTTGACGATTTTAAACTATGTGTAAATGTATAACGATGGATTACCGTCACACCGGGATGCATGGCAGTTTAAGGCCTTACCGGGCCATAAGTGGCAGTTTAACACCTTACCGGGCGTTAAGTGGCAGTTTCACGCCTTATCGGGCATACAGTAGTAGTTTAACGCCTTACTGGGCATTAAGTGATAGTTTAATGCCTTACCGGGCGTTAAGTGACAGTTTAATGCCTTACCGGGCGTACAGTGGCAGTTTAACACCTTACCGGGCGTTAACATCCAGAATGGGGTCCACGGGGTGAACCAGGATGTAGTAATTTCTATTTTTTATTATTTTTCCAAGGTAAATTTTGGTGAAAAATGAGCAAAAAGGCACAAAATGGAAAAAACGGAACAACGGCAGCATAAGCGGCGGCGGCGGTGTCATCGGAGCGCTATAAAAAGTGGGGGTTTCATTTGTTTCTTACTTTGAATCGTGAACATAGCGACAGAGCGTGAACTGTTAAAGCGTAAGCATAAACTATTAAACCGTAAGCGTAGACGATCGCGCCTGGCGTAAGCGTAAACTTGCTCATGAGCATAGATGCTGAAGAGTAACCCTTAGTGTAGACGCCTGACACTAAACCCCAGCGTAGACGCAGAGTAGAGTTTTCAAGCGCCAACGTAGACAGTTTTCTTCTTCAGCGTAAACTTGTGCAATCAGCGTGAAGGAGGTCGAGATGGGCAAAGGAAAAGAAGTGGAAGGCCAGGGTAGGAAGGGTCCCGACTTGACCTTTGCGGAGGAGACTGAAGCCATGCTGCAGTGCCTGCTGTACCGATCAAAATCGTCGGTGCAAGGCTGGAACATTATGAGCACCGAAAGATCTACGGACAAGCACAGTCGACCCTGCCTCCACTTGAGGGCAAGCTAGAACGGACGAAGGCAGAGTGCCTTGAATGGTCCGCACGCGAATCAAACAAGGACTTCCCCAACGTTTGCCGCTACAACACGTTGGGTTATATGTAAACAATGCACGTTAAATGTAAACCGTAAACAAGCACGATAATGTAAATGAGCCTATAGACGTAAACTGAAAAACGAAAAAAACTGCAATAAATCTGAGCAAAATGTAAACTGTTTTGTATTGAGAATTGATTACAAAGAGCACCGGTCCAAACGCAGTTGTGGCTTTGACACAAGGCGGACGAAAGGCCCCGGCAGCGTAATTGCTCTGGGTCTGCTTTATTAGAAATTTTGTCCCCCCCCCCCAAAACGTAGAAAATTGGGCTATTTATAGGGGTAGGGTTACCGGGAAAATCGGACTGGGAGACACGTGGCGTATAGACCGGGCGTGCACATTTAGAAACATGGTATACGCTGGGCGTATACGCTACAACAAGTTGGCGTATACGCTGGGCGTATAAGCCGGGCGTATACGCTGGGCGTATACACTGGGCGTATAAGCCAGGCGTATACGCTGGGCGTGGACTTGGATGGATGCTGGCGTATACGCTGGGGCGTATATGCTGATGGATGCTCGACGTCGACTTGCTTCAATTCTTGCTCCCGTTGCACCTGCTGAGCGTGCGTGTGAAGTGTGTATGCTGAGCGTCGGGCGTATACACTAGGCGTATACGCTGGTGAATGTTGGGCGTATACGCCGAAGGATGTCCACTTGCTTCAATCCTTGCTCTTCAGTGTAATCTTCATGCTGCCATTGGAGATCTTGTTGTCGAGCATGTGCATCTGCCGTACCTGGGCGTGTACGCCAGAGAGCCAGTCGTATACACTGGACGTATACGCTAGAGTGCTAGGCGTATACGCTGGGTGTATACACTGGAGTGCTGGGCGTATACGCTGGGCGTAGACGCCGGGCGTAGATGCTGGCACAACACTTGGTTTAAAACTCGGCGTATACGCTGGGTGTATACGTTGGCACAACACTTTGTAAAAACCAGGTGTTTCGATTCTCAGAGTTGCCCTGTGTGACTTCAAATGTAGCCAAAGTCGTCTGTAGGTCACGGGGATTTGCTTCTTGTCAGACAAATGCTAAACTCAAAAATTTTTGTGGTGTTTCATTGGCCCCTCTTTGTTGACGCTTGGAGGAATCGACTCAAGAAGCGTCGACAAAGAAGCGCAAAACACCACAAGCAGCTTGATAAAAGCTTTGTCCTTTGCCACTTGACCAGACATCATCGTACCGTGTTCAGTGGTGAATGGCATTAAAAGGGTGAGATTGGTAACTGGTAGGAGGGAAGGGATCGTGAGGATCGATGACTACCCAAGGGATCATGCTGGGGAAGTGGGATGTTCAGGGGTGCGGCATGCCGATCCTTGTCGATAGCCATCTTTTGGTAGACTTGAAATTTAAGCATGTGATGTGCGTTCTTTGGCGGAACAATGCTCTTGGTGATTTTTCAAGAGAACCAGTTGTCACTACCAAAGCCACGGGGTGATGTTTCGCATTCTTTGGAGGAATAGCTCCCTTCTTTGGGGAGACTGTAAGCGACGTGCCAAAGCCATGCAACAGGATGTTTCTTGATTGCTTTTGACATGAGTACCTATATATATATTTCCTTGTACTCATGCACAAATATTGTGTTTTGTGTGTTGCAACTGCTGTAACGTTTCGCAGTGTGAAATAGTTTGGTAAATAGATAGTGGATTTTCGGGGAATGGGAATGTACGGGTTAACGGTTTGATTCAGTCTTTCCAGATGGATTAATGGACATTGCTTCATCTTGCTGCCTATGATAAAATGCACTCTCGTACGAGCACCTCTGAGCGTCATCCTACAAACATAACTCCAAAGAGACAAGAAAACCATGAGTGAATAAATGAGCTTAGAATTAAACAGCTACAGGTGAACAAAAATATTGGGGACGATTCTGAGCACTGAGTGCGAATGTCGACGATGTTGATAAGAGTGTGTGCTGATGAGGGATGCAATGATTCTGATGAATGAATATGGCTATGGAGTGAAGGGTCGGAGATGAACGTGCCAGTTTATAGTCTTGACGGACTATCATGAGTTAGTTTTATGTCGGAACCCTTTGGACATTGCCCGTTTAACATCGTGGCGGACGGTACGTTGCCAGTTTTGAGTCTTAGTGGACCATACAAAGACAAGCTAGTTTATAGTCTTAGCGGACTCTGATGATTCTGACGGTGAAATTTTACTATCATGCCAGGAGGATGCTAGTTTATTGTCTTTGCGGACACTGTGGGGTATCAGTTTATTGTCATAATACCAGGACAATGGTGGCGTCAGTTTTAAGTC
>MNCI01036913.1:27045-67297 GCA_015680685.1 Gnetum montanum
CCAGCGTAATTGCTCTGGGTCTGCTCTATTAGAAATTTTGTCCCCCCCCCCAAAAACGTAGAAAATTGGGCTATTTATAGGGGTAGGGTTACCAGGAAAATCGGATTGGGAGACACGTGGCGTATAGACCGTGCGTGCATATTTAGAAACATGGTATACGCTGGGCGTATACGCTACAACAGGTCGGCGTATACGCTGGGCGTGGACTTGGATGGATGCTGGCGTATACGCTGGGGCGTATATGCTGATGGATGCTTGACGTCGACTTGCTTCAATTCTTGCTCCCGTTGCACCTGCTGAGCATGCGTGTGAAGCGTGTATGCTGAGCGTCGGGCGTATACGCTGGGCGTATACGCTGGTGAATGTTGGGCGTATACGCCGAAGGATGTCCACTTGCTTCAATCCTTACTCTTCGGTGTAATTTTTATGCTGCCATTGGAGATCTTGTCGTCGAGCGTGTGCATCTGTCGTACCTGGGCGTGTACACCGGAGAGCCGGTCGTATACACTGGACGTATACGCTGGAGTGCTGGGCGTATACACTGGAGTGCTAGGCGTATACGCTGGGCGTATACGCTGGGCGTAGACGCCGGGCGTAGACGTTGGCACAACACTTTGTTTAAAACTGGGCGTATACGCTGGGTGTATACGTTGGCACAGCACTTTGTAAAAACCAGGTGTTTCAATTCTCAGAGTTGCCCTGTGTGACTTCAAATGTAGCCAAAGTCGTCTGTAGGTCATGGGGATCTGCTTCTTGTCAGACAAATGCTAAACTCAAAACTTTTTGTGGTGTTTCACCTGCCCCAGCCAAGGATCCTGTCATGGCCTGTGACATCCCACAGGTAGGCTCTGATCCCTGCCTCTGCTATTATTTCTTTGCTTCTCTTTTTTTAGCGTAGACATCCTCGGCATATACGCCGAGCGCAGAGGGTTTGCAGCGTAGAGGGTTTTCGGCGTATATGCCGAGTGTGACTTCATAGCGTAAATTTGGTTTAGCGTAGACTGTTGGGGCGTAATCAGTTTTATCAGTGTAAGTAATTTTCCTACAATTATGTCAGTGTAAGCCACGGCGTCATGAGTTCTCTATGCACGAAGTCTTGTTAGTGTGATTTGTTTGTTCTATTGGTGTAAATCTTGTTTACTGTGACGGTGTATACGTCGAGGGTTTGTTCAGTGTATACGCTGTATGTGCGCAGTTGTCTTTACATCGTAGACTTGTTTTTCATGTTTCTGGCGTAGACTGTTTACGCTGGAAGTGAACTTGGACGTATACGCTGAGGGTTTCTTCGGCATATACGCTGAGCGTAAAACAATTCGTTGTCGACGTATACGCTGAGTTAAGCAACGTATTACGCTAAGTGTAAATAGTTTCGCCTGTGTATACGTTGGTCTACGAGGCGTATACGCTGAGTGTAAATAGTTCGTTGTCAGCGTATACGCTGAGTTAAGCAACATATTACGCTAAGTGTAAACAGTTTTGCCGGCGTATACGTTGGTCTACGAGGCGTATACGCTAAGTGTAAACAGTTGCGCTGACGTATATGCGTGCACAGTGTACCGAGTGGATAGGTAGGCCTATTTAAGTTTATTGTTTCCTTTCACCGCTTGGTGTTTTTTTTCGTGTTTTGACATTTATTTATTTATAGACCGAAGACCAACCTGGACGGGACATTGATTGAGGATGAAGGACTAGCTCTTGCTCGCACTGCCCTGGAGGCATTCATGATGGGCCCCACCCTTCGTGGAATCGTTCTGGGTCAAACAAAGGGGGCGATCATCCATTTTCACAAGCAGTTCTCTAGAGCATTTGCGATGTGCAAAGCTCGTGGGTGGCTTCATGAAGACTAGTCAGACAAAGGGCCAGTCTTCCCTCGTGACTTTGGTAGCACCTCTAAATCCACCACTAACGGTAAATGATAACATTTCCTAGATATGTTAATGGGTTTCTCCAACTATTTGGAGTTACACTGATATAACCTTTTAAAATTGTTTTTATAATTGATGCACCTTCTAGTGAGGATCCGATGACAACTGGATGAACCGAGACTACCTTGTCGATGAAGTTCAAGGAGGTGACTAAGGCTCAAAAGTGGTTGCGTAGACAAGCTCCATCGTCCATCGTTCGTTGCCTGGATAATGTCGGCCTCATGGAGCTCTTTATGACCCCGAGTCCTAACCTATCCATAGGGGAGATGATTGGGATCGTGGACTCTTTTAATGAGTCTGCCTCATACTACAACACCTGGATTAAGGATGTGAAGGTAGTTTTTCATCTGTTGCCCGAGTTCTTTTCAAACTTATTTGGTGTACTGGTAGATGGCCTAAATTTAGTATTAGACAGAGCTCATAAAGAGCTACAGACGGTTCGTGAGTTGGAAGACTGGCTAGGCGTGGCCAATGGTGCCAAGGGATTCCCGATGCATGGGAAAGCAAAACTTATGGAAGTGAACGAATTGTATCCCCTATTCAAGGCATGGGTATTCCCTAAAACCCTTTCCCAGGTGAAGTGTCTTGGGGTTGAGGTTGTTCGTGTTATGCGAACTGTCTTGGAAACGGGCATGCGATATAACTAGGCACGATTTTTGTTGTTGGGCATGCACAAGGAGATAGTGTGGTTACGTTCGAATGTTGAGGCGCAATCCCACTTCACCTTCGCATTCTTCATCGCTTATCTTCATCATTTTGCCAAGTTCCTAGTAGTCCATGCAGACAACAAGTTTGTTCTGCGGGATCAGGGTCAGCTATCCTGCCCGTGGATCAATCACTTGTTTGAGACAGCAAAATCCCAAGATGCACCTAAAGGCATTGATGAATCCCATTCTATTACCACAGGGGGATCATCTGACGCTTCAATCCACACATGTGATAGTTTGGGATTGGAGCCAGACGACGTACCCTACACTGCTAGAAGGGCAGAACGGGTCATCAAGGAGACCGTTGGCCAAGCCAAGTCAAAGCTAAAAAGGCCTGAACACACAACTGAGGAAGTCTCCGATGTGAATCCGCCACGCGTGAAGCGCATACACTTCAAGATACCTGGTAAGCGGACCTCGCCCGCTTATTACTTTATCATTTTCATTTTTTTTATAACCTTTACTTCAATCTCTTACGTGTCATTGATATTTTTGGCTTAATTTTTTTAAAAAGTGAGAAAGCAGGCTTTAGAGACTATCACCGAGGAGGAGGAGACCAAGACGGAGAAGAATAATGAGGAGGAACATACGGAGAAGAGCCAGGGCTGAGGAACGGAGTTAAAGGAAAATACCTCTGAAACCGCACCATTGGACGATCAAGACGCCGTCAACCAAATGTTCAGTAGCTTTCTTAAGGGAAATCTGGACTTGGGCGACCCCCCAGAGGGCAACAAGGATCATGGTACGTTATTTTGTTTTGAATTTCCTGACCAATTGTCATTCCTATGTTATTTTATTTTTGTGCTTTTATCCTGTTCAAATGAAGGCAGCGAGACTAGGACGGTGCGGTTAGATGTACCGATGAAGACGGTTCCCCCGGAGAGGACCGCTGAGGTTAGTTCTCGCACCCGTGAGCCATTTACTTGGTCAGAAATGCCAAGTAAGATGGATTTTGTAGCTGGACTCACAAAGGAAGTTGTTGAATAAATCCAGGAAGCCCACCCTGACATAGGTATAAATCATTTAGAGGTTTGGAATTTCACATCTTGTTTATATTGTCCTAACATTTGTATTTTCTGTGTGGGTAGGCACTCAATTGAGATGGGATCCCTCTGAAAGCGTTAGCATAGAAAGTTTAACCACACTTTTCCTAGAAGTGGAACAGGTGCCAAGGCCTATTTACGATGGAGTTGTAGAAGGCTTTATGCACAACGCTAAGTCGTTATGGACCTGCAGGCGTTCCATTGAGCAGTTGTGGCTATAGATTCAAGTAAAAGAAAGGGAAGTCTTTGAGTTGTCTGTGGAATGTGACGATCTAAAGGCTCAGTACGAGTTCACCGCTGCTAAGCTAAGCGATGATCGCTCTTGGCGAACGTCCGAGGTTACGTACACTAGATATTGGAACCTACTGAATCGTCATGCGTCGCTGACTCGGAGAATGGCAGAGCGCAAAGCCCAAATTGATCTCCTGAACCTTAAATGTCAAGATTGGAAAGTCTTCGCTTCCAAGGTTCGTAAGTGGGGTCAGGATGAGAAAAATCACAAACATTACTACAAGAAGTCGTTAAAAGAGGTGTCTATTGAGAAGCGCCAACTAGAGATGTTTGTGGAGGGTTTGGGTTTGCGTTCTGCCTTCGATACTTTTGCTCAAAATACAACTGTGGAAATGGAGTCGCCTACAAGGGTGATCACAACTGCTTCTGGGGAAGTGTTAGTGGGCGAGTTCCCTCTGAAACACCCGACCTGGTCAGCTATCGACAAAGGAAAGACTTTGGCAAACGTCGACTTAGGCCTTGATGGGACAGATTGGGCCAGTGTTTCAGAAGAAGAAATTCTTCGTCGGCTGGAATTTGGCTTAGGGGGATCTCCCATGGTAAGCATTTTGTCCTTATGAAATTAATTTACTGAATAATATTTAAAACTTTGGCATTCACTTATTCTTATGTTGGTTTTTCTTTTTGGTATTTTCAGGATGAAGGTGGCGATGATGCTCAAGAAGCTGGCCCCAGAGGAGCAGGGGCCCCTGATGCTGGTGGATCTAAAGCGGACGATCCTCCCGTCCCAGACGCTTAGGCTTTTTAATTTTTAAGTTTTTGTTGTTTTTTGACTCAGATTGATACGGAAATTGTAACTTGAAAATTTTGAGATGGGCGGAAACAGTTGACACTCGTAATTGTACAACATTGCATGTAAGAAAATTTTTTGTTGATTTTCAATTTAATTGTAACTCGACACAAAAGTGAAAAATGTTTTGGCTTGTTTTTGCTTTGTTTTAAATGTAATGCAGAGATGTAATCGTAACTGCCAAAGAAAGAAGGAAAACGAAGTATGCGCGCACGAGCTAGTTTAAGGCCTTTTCGGGCCCCAGTCGTAAATGAGGGATATTTCGAATGACACGGGTGGATTTTTTTCTGTTGACCGATCATTGCTGATCGTGGCTAGTTTTACGTCTTTGCGGACATGATATTTTAGCGTCATCTCGGACAGGGAGTGTATTTTAATGATAAATTTTTTTTTGTTTTTCGATTTATCGTAGTTTACTGTCATTTCGGACGAATTGTAGTTTAACGTCGTTTCGGACATGTTATAGTTTAATGTCATTTCGGACTGGGAGTGTAGTTTAATGATAAAATTTTTTTTTGTTTTTCGATTTATCATAGTTTACTATCATTTTGGATGAATTGTAGTTTAACGTCGTTTCGGACATGTTATAGTTTAATGTCATTTCGGACTGGGAGTGTAGTTTAATGATAAATTTTTTTTTGTTTTTCGATTTATCGTAGTTTACTGTCATTTCGGACGAATTGTAGTTTAACATCGTTTCAGACATGTTATAGTTTAATGTCATTTTGGACTGTGGTGTGTTTATATTATTGTAATAGTTTTTTAATTTTCTTCCTTTTAATGTTAGGTGATGTGTTAACGGGTATGATTCTGTATTCAGCGTCCCCTTCGCTGATCACATTGAATGGTAATTCAGCCCAAGGGACGTTTGATGGAATGGCTTGCGTGTCAATGTTTTCAGATGTTTCGGCAGTTGGCCTGATTTCTGTGCAAGCTTCCGCTTGAGCAGTTTTATGTACAATGTCAGGCGTAGGCATTTCTGTTTTAGGTGGATCTTGTTCCATGTTTAAAGGCTCACTGTTTACCAGTTGTTGCGCATTTTTATCGTTTCTTTTAGGCTCTTCAAGCTTGACTTCTAAGCCTTGATCCATGTCTACGTGTGATGAAATGATGGACGTAGCAGCCTCCCCATGAATGATGATTTCACCTCCTTCATACGGCAGGTGGATCTCTTGGTGTATAGGGGAGGAGACCACTTTTAGTTGGGCCAACCAGGGTCTCCCTAATATTAAGTTGAATACTAGCATTTCGTCGACCACCAGGAAATCGACGGACGTGGGAAATTGATCCCCTACTATGAATTCTAAGGTCACTGTGCCTTTGACTATTACGCGTGACCCGCTGAATGATTTTAAACATGTGGTTGCGATTGGCTTGATTAATTCAGTAAGCCCTAGTTGTTCAATGATGGGGTACAGTACTACATTTGTGGTAGCTCTGTCATCCATGTGGACCCTATGTATCCTGAATTGGTTTACGCGTATCATTATGAACATGGGGGCTATTGTTATTTCCCTTGTTTTCTTGTCCACCTTAATGTTGTCTTCATGGAAGCTCAAGGATTTAAGAGTGGTCCCGTGAGACGAGTACATTACCGCATGAATGGCAGGTTCGTTCGGGGGTAAGTCCTCGCTTACTGGGATTGATGTTAACATGCGTACTAGAGCTTCTCAATGTGTTTGGGAGGTTAGCACCAAGTCATACAAGCTCAACGAAGTGTTCTTTTGCTTCAATGCCTGAGTGACTTGTGTCAAGGCCGTTGCCAAGTCTCTACTGTTTTATCAATGATAACTGGGTCCATTGGGCCCAACAATTTTATTTCATGTTTTGTTGGTTTGTCATTTTTGTTTGAAGCTGTCGTTTTAAGCAGTTCATGTTTTTCAGATGATTCACCTTCATTATCTACGTCCGGTTGGTTGTTAGGTGACAACATAGGTACAGAGTTAAGTGGAATGGGCTTAGGTGGCCCCAGAGCTAACCGTTGGCATTCCTTCTCCACACGCTCACGTGTAAGCCTATCTGTTAGGCGTTCTCGTGTGTGGCATGGAGGTGGGGCTAGTCTTGGAGCCTCGAGCTGCCCTGGGATTCGCATCACATACGAAGGCGGGCAGGGTTGCAGTTGGACAGTCGGATGTGATTGAGTGGAAGGCTGGCCAGGTACCCTAATGACGTAGAAGTTGGGTTTGCCTTGTGTTTGTGAGGTGGCGGCTTGGTAATCATTAGGATTTTCAGGTATCCTAACGACATATGGGGTTGGTTTTGGCAGAGGTTGGACCTTCGCCGTTGCGACTGCTGGTGGTACTCAGACTATGAAAGGGGCAGGCCAAGTAGAAGGGGTTGATGCATTTGAGGGGATAACGGGAGGGACACAAACTACATACAGTTTGTCACATGTCATGGTGTTAGGCGTGGATACAGCCGAGGGTACATGAACGACGTATGGCTGCTAAGGAGCACGTGGTGGTTGAGGCGTGGGTGTGGACACAGCAGGGGGAATCTGAACTATGAACGGCCTATTAGGTGTTTCCTATTTATATTGGGGATAGACAGTGTTAATGTTTTACGCGTCGGAATCATCATCAAGGTAGATTGTATTGATGACGTATGGCTCCTCTTTGGTGTTTAGGGGGTCTTTGTACACCCCCATAGCTTGATTCTGTGGTTGGACCGGGTTGGCCTCATCAAAAGTGATTTGGCCTTCATCGATCATCCGCTGAATATCCTATTTCAAAGTGAAACAGTAATCCGTACCGTGCCCGTTTCTTTGATGGTAGTCGCAAAAGCGATCCATTCTGAAGCCTTTGGCTACGGGAGGCTCATTTGACATTGCTAAACTTAGGTTCTGAACGAGTTGCCAGAACTGGTCATGTCTCTAGATGGCTGTGGGGGATAACTGTTTATGCTTCATCAACCCAACCTTCAGAAGTTGATCGAAGAGCTAGGAGGGCTTCATTGGCAGAGGCATATATTGAGAGGGTTCTTTCCTCTCAAAGTTTCGCGTACAGTTCATTGTTGGGTTTTGTGATGATGATGATTCTGGCGTGGTTGTGGGAATTGGTTTATTATAGTTAGTGGGGGCTGCGGGCGGTTTATTTTGGTGTGTCATGTTTGCTTGTTGCGCGCCTACTATTGCTGCTATGGTTGTCTTAGCCTTCTCCTTATCTTTTTTAGTGTGTTGGTTTCTGAAGGCTAAGTATGCAGGGTCGTGGCTGTTTTGGGCTGCTTCTTCTATATTCTTAATTTGTACAAAAGCCTGGTTAAGATTATGCACGTTAAGGCAATACAGCTTGGATTTAAAGAAATCGTTAACAGCTCCCTTCAGGATTGTGAGCAAGTATGTTTGGGAAATTGGCTCGTGCAACTCGTTGAGGGCGGCGCTCCACCTCTGAATGAATTTCTGTACAGGTTCAAGCGGTGCTTACTTGACCTGTATGAGGCTGTCCAGTGTGGCCTCGGGTTTCAAGTTGTACTTGAACCTGGTCACAAACTGGTGCAATAAGTCTTCCAAGGAGAAGATGGAATTCCTTGGCAGAGCCCGGTACCAATCAAGTGCTCTCCACGCGAGGGACATGGGGAACACTCGGAGAATGGCATGGGGCCATGCCTGGAGTAGCGTGCATTCTAACCTAAATGTTATTAAGTGTGCGTTGGGGTCTGTCTCCCCATTGTATTTGGTTAATGTTGGTAAGGAGACGCCTTTAGGCAAGGTTAAGGGTGGGACAAACGAGCTGATGAGGTCATCTTGGTAGAAGTCCACTAGCTTCAACTCCCCATCGGTGGCTGTTTTGAGGCATTTTACCTCGTCAATTAATTCTTGCATCAGTTTCTTAACATCTGCCCAATCTTGGGCACTAGGTGACAAGGCAACTTGTGGTTGTGATATACTGTACAGGTTAGACTGTTGGATGGTGGTTTGAAAGGCCGAAAGTTGCACGGTCGGTGGTTGTGTTTGCGGAAGTTGAACAACATGTGGTGCTAAGGATGATACATTATATGCAAGGGTTGTTGTTGCTGTGGTTGTGGTCATATTTGGGGAATGTTAACATGTGGAAATGTGTGAGATGGCACATTGTGGTGAGTGTGTTGGTGTGATGGCACACCCATCGCTGGCCATTGCCCGACCACGTTGTGCGAAGGGACCCCTTGTTAGGTTATGGCGGTCGAGGGGGCTGCATGGGTTTGAATGTGAGGGATGTAGTGGGCGGATGTGGAGGCTGGTATTACGTGTGGCATCCCTATCACTCAGGGTGGGAATGTCACTCCCACGCTATCATGAGGGGGCGGTGCTTATGAGGACAGGCCTACCGCTGCAGCGGGTATGATTGCGAGAGGGAAGGTGTTAGGTTGGGGGTTGCTTGGGGGAGGAATATGCACTAGTGCAGATGTTTCTGGTGGTGGTGCTTGGGCATGGGTGAACCTAAGGTGCTGGAGGGGCATGATTTCCCCTGTATCGGGATGAAAAATGGGGTTAACATGTGCTTGCGGGCTCAAAGTGTGGTAAGAATCCTCTTGTTCAGATTGAGCAGCGAATTCGTCCTCTTCCTCTAGATGGGGCTCTAGCGAAGGTTGATCCAACGAGTGTCTCCTTTGACGGAGGAGCTGTGTGATGAGCTCCGAATACTGCTCTGGAACATGGATTACGTCATACGGTGAACGGATGAACTCACGTCCCCCTCTGTTAAAGAGTTCGAACTGCCTCTTTACCTCCATTTTGGCTCCGTCTACAGCCAGGCCAGCTTGTATCTTAATGCATATGAAATTATATTGATCCTAGGTTATAATGTTGGAGGCCGGGCCTCTCCCTTGCAACCTTAGGGACCAGCGGGGCCCCGCAGTGGGTTGTACTCCTGGGTGTTGCGTGACAGGCTGTTGGACAGCCATGGTGCCCACGACATCAATTACTTGAGCTGTTGCAGCGGTGGTGTTCGCGGGGTTCATGATGAATTGTTAAGGGTATGACACAGGGTAGAGGGGAGAAATTAGTGTACTTGGTACAGCGTGAACTAGGTGACAAAGTGTAGCATATAGCGTTAGCATAGACAGCGTAAGGAGTGCAGCGTATATGCTAGGCAGCATATACAACTTAGGGGTGTAGCGTAAAATAGAGTACAGCGTAAAACAGAGCACAGCGTAAAATAGAGTACAACGTAGAATAGAGCATAGTGTAAAACAAGGCTCAGCATAAAACAAGGCTCAGTGTAAAACAAGACAGCGTAGAGAATGGAGCGTATGATTTTCTGGTTAAGTTTTAACAAGGACAGCGTAAATACTAAATAGCGTAGACGCTGGACAGTTTGCAGGCTGAGTTTTTAGGCCAAGCTGCGTAGACGCTGGGAGGGTTTTAGCAGGAAGCGGCGTGTGGTTGGCGGCATATATGCTCAACAGCGTAAATGCTCAGATGTTTGGGAGTAAGGGTTTTAGGAGGCCCTCCTTCTAGCACCAATTTCTGTACCGCTTGAAATCGTCGATCTCCGACTGGAAGGAAACAAAGACCATGGAATCGCAGGACGCGCATAGAAGACCCTACTTTCACCTGAGGGCGAACTGGAATGCATGAAGGTAGAGTACCTTGGGTGGTCCGCACGTGGGTCAGATAAGGATTTCCCCGAACGTATGTTGAAGTTGCTATACGTTGGGTTATGTGTAAATGGCGTAATGGGCATAAACGAGCGCGTAAACAACGTAACAGATGCAAATAGGGCATAAATGTAAACGAGCGTAAATAAAACACATGTAAGACATTAGCGTAAACTATAAACAATGATATTACAGAATGAGAATACAGTGCACCGGTCTAACGCAGTTGTGATGGAACACAAGGCGGACGAAAAGCCTTGGTGGATGCAGGGATGACTCGGCTAGTTCGGACTGTAGGCAGAGCGTAGAGACTGTGTGCCCAGCGTACAGGACTATCCAACGTAAAAGGGTTTTAGCTCTGATGTGCAGCGTAAATGTTCTCTGGTCTGCTCTAGGATTTTTGCCAACCATCCTATACAAGTGGAAAAGTGGGGATTTTATACAAGTTGTTACGTTAGACTCGGGTTGGGCGACACGTGGACGTTGACCTGGCACAAAAGGGCATAAAATTTACAAGTGTACAACATATTACATTTGCTGAGTGTATACGTTGGGCATATACACTGTATCAGGTGGGCGTAGACTCTGGGCGTATACACTATATCAGGTGGGCGTAGACTCTGGGCGTATACACTGGGTGTAGATGCTGTGGGCGCTGGGCGTATACGCCGACAATGGCTGAGCGTATACGCCGGGCATATACGCTGATGGTCGTCGACTTGCTTCAATTCTTGCTCTTCGGTGCTATCTTCATTTTGTCCTTAGAGACTCCATGTCAGGCATAAATATTTGATGTACCCGCCGAGCATACATGTGAAGTGAACGTCAGGCGTGTAAGTTGGATGTCTACGCTGGGCGTATACGCTATACACTAGGCGTATACGCTATTGATGTCGGGCGTATACGCTGGGCGTATACACTGTGGATGACGAGCATATACGCTGGGCATATGCGCTAGTACTACATACTTAGTGAAAATTGAGCCTTTTGATCCCTAAAGTTGCAATGTGCGACACCAAGTGTAGCTGTGGTTGTTCATGGGTCCCAGGGACCTGCTTCTTGTCGGACAAGTACCAAGCTCAAAATTTCTGTGGTGTTTCATTGGTAAGCTACTACGTTACTCTCCTTTTTCATTTGCTTTCATTATCACTTCTGCTTTCTATTTCTGCCTCTCTTTTCATTTCAAAATCTAATTTTTCTATCATTTCCTTTGTTGTTATTTTGGCAATTACACCACCGTTGGTGTCGATTCAACCATGAAGGATGTACAAGCATTACGCTAAGGTTGCATACAGTGTTGCCTAGACCACCATTGCTATAGCAGTCTGGCTACAGAGGCTTGGTGATTTTAGCAACTTAACATGCAAATAGTGTAGCATACGACCCTCAGGAGGGTTAGGCCATGTGCATGAGTTGACAGCGTAACACATGTTTATCGCAGCATAATGCAAATCATTTTGTCAGGCAGAGGATTTTTTTCTGAAATGGCTACAACTTATTGAATTCTTTCTTGTTTAAAATTTGCATTAAATTTTCTGTTGCTGCGCTATGTGAATTTTTCTATTCTATTGCCTTTATGATTTTGCTATGCTACATGCAAGGGAAGAACTATGCTATGCTATTTGCTATCCACCAATCTTGCTACGCTACAAGCTAACTTGGTTTGAACATGATGTTAACATTTGCAATGGTGTTGTGCAGGGTGGTGCTAAGGCCAATTTTAATTGTCCTAGAAATTGTAGGAGTCTTGTGCTGCTTAAGCAAACCAATGGCCAATGTTCCTCTACCCCACGCACGTGGGGGACAGCAGGTGGTCTAGTTCCAAGAAGGTGCACGGGACTTCCTATAATTACTCCTCCAACACTTCAGTGTGATCATTTGGTCACACTTATCAAAGGAGGTAGCAACCGTAATAATAGAAACCCTATTGCCTGGGGCAAATTAGGGTATTTTGAGATTCTTGACCAATGGAGCAATTAGAAGCAGTTAGGGAGAAGGATCCAGTCAGCACCCAAGAAACTTGAGACATCTGGCTTGGATCTGGGATATGCCCGAATATAATTGCTACCATCGGTACAACACATTATTTATTACTCATCACATGGAAACCTACTTTCAGAATCCACCAGGAACCATTTGTTGTGCTAGCAGGTGAGTTCTGTAGACATATTCCGCTATGCTATGCAATGCGTGCTATGCTAGGCAAAACTTAATAATGCATTTTTGTTACCATGTTTTTTATTAACAAGGATGGGCTCCACGATGATACAGATGCATTGGCCTTAGCATAGATGACACATCAAGAGTTTTCTTCCACTGAGAATATGTACGTAGGTGTGATAGGCCAATGCAGGGGTGAGTACAAAACCTACCCAACCTGGTACTCCCAGTTCTACAATAGATGCAAGGAGCTAGGTTTATTAGATGGGGATTAGACATCCTTTAAGTCGATCACCATTGAAGATGTATTGGTGGATCTTCCATCATTTCCATCACCATTTAAACCTGGTAAGAGAAACCATGAGTTGTTCGCATGTTCAAGTGTTGGCCTTTTTTTTATGCTATCTTTCTACTTTTTTCTTTGTCTAAGTTTTTTTTTTACTTTTTTATATGTGCAAACTGCTATAGTGAAGAAGAAATCCCAGGAGGTGATAATGATCACCTCTGGGCATCATGAGGCCAACATCTACTTCAAGTACGGGGAGGTGGATAAGATCCAACAATGGCTTTGTAATTTGGTCCTAGAATCACTTGCCAAAAACCTTCAAGATGCTGGGCTCATGGAATTGTTTTTAGCCATGAACCTGAGTGTCCCTGCTACTAAAATGCTTACCCTAGCTGACTTCTTTTCTGAAAAGGTGAATCGCTTCCACACATGTGTGCACGGTGTGTTGGTGATCCTTGAGATCAATGACCAACTATTCGTGGACCTCTTTGGTGTCCCTACTGATGGTCTCCCCATAGGAGCAAAGACAAAAAAGGAGGCGAACCATCAGAGGGACATTGACAAGTGGCTAGGAGTAGAGAAATGTGTAGTAACCAAAAACATCGATGGCTAGAAACATTGAGAGGTTTCTGGGTAAACAATTTAACCCCAAATCTACACAAGGGCCATGTTAGAGAAAATAGATTCAAGGTGCCCTAAACAGTTAAGTTGATCAAATAGGGACTTAATCGGTGTACAATAACCCTTTTGCAAATAATAAAAGAAAATGCAATGTGCATAGCAGTGGTAAAGTGCGTAATAGGGCAGTGACCACAATTTAATGCTTAACAATGCCAAATAAATGTTGTGATCAGCCAAAAAAGAGTTTGAATAGAAAGATACACCACCCTGAAAAAGGTTACAAGCATACAAAGTGTACAATAGGCACAGTAGGAGTAGAGTCATAGCCTTGATGGTGTCGGGCTATGAAATCTAGTGCTCACTATGATAAACTGTGCCTTTTGGGTAGGTGATCACAGTATACCATGTGATGTAGTTGTGCCTCTCTGTCGATGTGGTGTGCTCTGGGTCTCATTCGCCCATGGAGCTAAGTGCCAAAATGCTAAAATGCCAAATGCCAACTTCTTTTTGCTAGTAAAGAAAATTGAAGCCTTTCCCCCTTCTTCTCTCCTCTCAAAAAAAGGGGTCACAGAGGTATTTATAGGGCTAGGGTTAGCCCAAAATGTGGATCTAGCGCCACATGGTAGTGCGATAGGTAACAATGTATAACAATAAGTAACAATGTGTAATAGTGCGTAACAGCATAGCATAATAGAGCACTATGCTATGCTACGCTGTATAGCAGGGTGCTACATTCGCACTATAGCAGGATGCTACGCTAGCACTATAGTAGGATGCTACGCTATGCTACGCTACGCAGTGTAGCAAGGTGCTACCTAGCACTATAGCAGGGTGCTACGCTATGCTACACTACGCACTGTAGTAAGGTGCTACACTATGTAGTGTAGCAACACATAACAGCACATAACACTTAGCCATATTTGCAATTGTGATGCTGAGACCCAAAATTTTGTGGTGTTTCAATGGCCCCTCTTTGTTGAAGTCTGGAGGAGTGGCCCGAAAGATGTCGACAATGAATTACAAAACACTACAGCAAACATGTCACTAACATCATTTGTCAGCACAAGATTGGATGTCATTTTACCATGCTCAAGAGTGTTACAGGAATAAGGTTATGTTAGGGGAGAAGGGGTATAGACAATGCTAGGGAGATGAAACTTAATTGGTGGGAACGAAATGCAAATAGTGGATCATGATGTAAGATGAAAATTTAGCATGGTTGATAGTGACCATGGCATGAAGTAGCCTACCCTTGAAATGTTGACCTCTTGTTGAAGTGTTTATGAGAGTGTCAAAGTTCATCCAAGGATGGGCCAATTGTGAAGCTGCAACGTTTTTTTTTGTGAGGCGAACCTTCTTTGGGTTCAGCTTACTATTGAATGTTAGCTACAAGTTGGCTATCGAGAAGATGGGCTTTGTTTGCCAGGGATGATTAATGTTACATCCACCTAGGCTTTGACTATGCAACAGAGGTGCCCCACAGGATGAATTGTGTTACATTAACCATGGGTTCAACGGTTGATATGAAGAGGATGCCATGTGTGTCACAGTGCATATGCATCAGAGGAGTGTGAAATCATAAGTATGGGGAGTATGAGAGGATATTGGGATGAATGGATGGATGTGCATAGGCTATAATAGGGATGAGGGGGATGTGCACTCTTGAGTGGTTCAACTAGTCCAGTTATGTGCATCAAAGCAACATGATAACTTGCTACTGCGATGAAATGCACCTTCGCACGACCGTCTTCAAGGCTTCGTCTTGCAAACACAACTCAGAGAGCACAAGAAAACTGCAAAGCATGAAATGCAAGTGCAAATGCGAGATGTGAAGATGCTGTAAGTGTTGGATGTGAAGATACTGTGAAAGTGTTAAATGTTGTGCTAGTTGCAAGTGCTTAGGAAACTAGTGAAGGTACCAGGGTGATGATGCTACAAGTGTTCTAAATGCCACACTAATGTCAAGTGCTCTAAAAGAATCACTAGAATGGTGGGAGGCGATGATGCTGTGAGTGCTCCCAGGGAAATCGCAAGTGTTTGGATCAAATCAACTACATGCCAGTTTAAAGTCCTGGTAGGCTGTGAACCCAGTTCAAGGTCCTAGCATACCGTGATGTGCTACTTTATAGTCCTAGTAGACTGTTGGCTACTAGTTTAATGTCATAGTGGATAGTGGATGTTATGCCAGTTTAACGTCATGACTCAAGGATGAGCTATTGTGCTAGTTTAACATCATAACCCAAGGACGAGCTATGCCAGTTTATAGTCATAGTGGACTATCTGTGCTAGTTTATAGTCATAGCAGACTAGTGCTTACCTTGCTTGTATAAGGTGTGATGCTGCATGCGTAGTCATGCTGTGTATCTACAAAATCCTGTAAAAATCAACCAGAAAGAAAAAAGCTTCAAGCAACACCTATTGTAAACAAGGTTAAAATGGGTGAATGAAAGAAAAGCAATGCAAAAAGTTATAGTTTTAGGTCGTTTTGGGCCATAGGCTAGTTTAAGGCCTTTTTAGGCCATCTGTTTTTGTAGTTTTATGTTTTATTGTTTTTATGTTTTCAGATCTAATGCATAAGCTAAATGGATTGATGCATAAATAAAGTAAAACAAATATGTGAACAAAATGAAATGCCTGATCTAAGTAAGTAGGAAAAATGTAAATGCATAGACTAGTGCAATGTAAACAAAAGTCAAAAATGCATGGCAAGTGGAGGTAAAGGGGAGGTAGGCACCCATATTTTTGGCCATGGGAAAGCATTGGTCATGTAGTTGCTTCTTAACCAGGCATGGATTAGGGAGTCTGTAGGGCTTAGGATCCTCTTGGAAGCTATTGGCTTCAACCACTCATTTGGGTGTATTAGCCTTAGGCACTGCATTGGTTGTTATAGGTGTACCACCAAGAAACTCTTCTTCTAAAACTTATGTCATGTTTATGTCATGGATAGTCGAAGAGGAAGCATTATCACCATGGATAATAACTTGACCACCTTCATATGGAAGGTGGATTTCTTGGTGGATGGAAGAGGAGATGGCCCTTAGTTGGGCTAGCCAAGGCCTACCTAGAATCATGTTGTAGTCTGGCATCTTGTCAATGACTATAAAGTTTGAAAATGTGGGGTGTTGGTNAATGGATTTTAGACATGTGATTTTGATTGGCCTGATTTCATCTACCAGACCTAGCTTGTCGATGATGAGTACAAGACTATGTTTTTTGTTGCACCATCATCGACATGCACTCTGCAAATTGTGCACTGCCCAACACGTATGCTAATTGACAGAGGAGCTATAGTAACTTCCTCTTGTTCAGGGTTGAATTTGACTACATCATAACGAAAATATAGAGATGTTGAACCTAATTCTTGCGGTGTAGGGGACAACATTGTTGCACGTATGGATGTCTCATCTACAGGGATGTCCTCCGTAATAATAATGGAGGCCAAGATTTGGGCCAATGCTTGGTAGTGAGCAGATGAAGTCATGACTAGGTTGTACAAGCTCACCATTATGTTCTTTTTTTTGAGAATTTTTTTCACTTGGGTTAGTGCGGCTACGAAGTCCTTGTCATTGGTTGTTGTGTTGGCTTTTACTTCTTGCATGTGGTTTGAGAGATAGATCTCTTGCAGAGGGGACTTAAGCTTGGTTTGCTTGGCCTGCTTGAGGGTAGGGGCCCCAGTGTTCAATTGTTGTTTGCTGGTTGTGGCCTTTGCTTTAACCATGGGGGTTGCGAGGTGCTCGTTTGTCCTCTTGCATTGCCATTTGGTGGGCCTACCAGGGTTGCTAGTGGGGTCAACCCTTGAAGGAGGAGGAATCGATATGTTGCCCACTGTTGGGCTTTGGGTAGGTGAGGGGCCATCATGTTGTGGCACCCTTATGATAAAGGGTGGCGTAGGAAGAGTTGTTTTAGGAGTTGTTGTAGGACCAACTCATTGTGGCACCTTGATAACAAAAGATTGCCTAGTGGTTGTTATTGCATGATGCTAGTTTAACGTCTTAGCAAATGGTTGTTGTGGAGATTTGACCACAAAGGGTGTTGTGGGTGTTGGAGGTGGCACTTTGATAACAAAGTGAGACCTCTTGCTTGTGGAGGAAGAGGGGACCCTTGCCTTGCTAGGAGGCACATGGATCACAAAAGGTTGTTACATAGGTTTAGACTTACCACCTATGCTAATGGAATCTATGACATAGGAGGCATCATCTATGTTGGATTGACTCATCGTGTTGATCACCAGTTGGCCACATTCTATCATTCTCTGTAGGTCATCTTGCAAAGCACGACAGTTGTCTATACCATGACCAGCCAATTGGTGGTAATGATAGTATTGGTCCAGCTTAAAGTGTTGCGGCACTAGGGGCTCATTTGGCACTGCTAAAGCAGGGTTCCTTAGTAGTTCGTAGTACCTATCATATCTTTGGTGGGTAATTGCAGATACATGTTTGTGTTGGATTTTCCCAACTTTCAAGAGTTGTTCTAGTAGTTCATAGGGTTGCACCAGCAGTGCTATATACTTTGAGCAATCCTTGCACTGAAAGTTGGATCTTGGGGTAGCCCCTATTAATGTAGGTGAGTTGGTGCCAAAATTGGCGATTTTGTTAGTTGGGGCTTTGGACTACTTAGCTGTTGGGCCTTGGTTGGTTCCTTTTGTGCTTGTGGCTATTATTATTACTATTGTGTTTTGTTTGCAAGCATGTTGGTTCTTGTAGGCCACATAGGCTGGATCATTGCTAGCTTGTGCTGCTTCCTCTATGCCTTTTACTTGGGAAAAGGCTTGGCTAAGAGACTTTGGGGCTAGATAAGACAGTTTGAACTTAATAAAGTCATTTACTGCACCTTTGAAGATAGCTAGTAGGTGTGTCTCCACCAATGGTTCATGCATTTCACTCAATGTAGCATTCCAACATTGAAGGAATTTTGGCATGGGCTCTATAGGTCCCTGTTTAAATTGCATAAGTTGGTCAAGATTTGTACTTGAAGCATGTCACAAACTTGGTTATGAGATCCTCCAAAGAGGAGATTGAAGCCTTGGGTAGTGCACGATACTAGTCCAAGGCCTTGCTAGTGAGTAACATGGGAAACATGTGCATGATAGTGTGTGGCCAAGCTTGAAGGAGTAGGCATTTATATTGAAATGTGACCAAGTGTGCATTGGGGTCCCCTTCACTATTGTACTTGGTAAATTGAGGTAGTTGGGCCCCAGTTGGGAGAGTTAGAGGTGGTACCATAGGACTTATGGGATCATCTTGGTAGAAGTCTACCACCTTAATGGTGTCAGAGGAGGCAGCCTTAAGTCAGTTGATCTCCTCCATCAAGCTTTGTATCAGCTGGAATGCCTGATCCAAGATTGGGGATGTGCCAGCTAGTTGCATTGGCTGGGCTTGGGTTGGTTTCATAGCATAGGGAAAAATTGTTGGTTGTAGGGTTTTCCAGTTTAACATCATAGTGGACAAATGTTGCTAGTTTAATGTCATACCAGATAATTGCTGATGTAATGGCTAAGCGATGGGTGCGGTGATTAGAGTGGGCCACACATGGGTGGGTTGGACAGACACCACAGACACCAATGAGACAGGTGGGATGTAGGATGCCAGAGTTATTTGGGGCTAGGAGGTGGCCCCTACATGAGCATAGTGCTAGGAAAATGCATTAGTTGCTTGTGAGGAAGGCTGGATTGGCATGGTTTCTATCTTGGAGGGGATGGATGGACCAAACCAAGGAGGAGTTATACTAGGGAGTGGTTGTTGGAAGACGGTGTGGAGGTGGCTCTTGTGTTTAGCGCACTATGTGGATCTGGCACCATGTGACAATGTGGTAGGTAACAACATGTAACAGCAAGTAACAGTGCATAATAGTTTAGTGTAACAGAGGGAAGGGCCTCGGTTAAGAAGGAAGGAGCTCCTGTCAATGAAGAAAATGCTCCTGCTGACGAGGAGGACGTTTTTACTGATGAGGGGGATTCCGCCACTAATGAGGAGGATGCTAGCGCCTTAAAGAGAAAGGCCACAACGAATAAAGAGGAAGCCCATGTCAACCAGGAAGGGACCTTTGCTGATGATCCCTTTGTTGACTGGAGTTCAGCACCGGATGAATAGATGCATGTAGAGGGTGCTCCTATAGTGTTAAGCCAGCAAGGAGGGGAGCTACAATTAGATGTTGGTGAGTTTGACAGTATGTCAATGGGTGACCCCCCCCCCCCCCTCCACTATCACCCCTAAGGGTTTGCTGGGTAGGAGCCTTTATATTTTTATTTGCGTTACTCACCTGCTTTATTGTAGTCCATCTTAGTCATTACTGATGCATTTAGTTATATGGCAAACACTATTGTTAACATTGCAGGACCTTGTTTGATTCAGGTGGAACCATGGGCCAAGACCCCTAACAAGTTTGCATTCATACAAGGGGTTTTCAATGACATGATCGACCGTCTCAAACAGGTTGATCTGGAAATGGGTAAGTGAAGTGGCTACGCTAGGCTCTTCGAGTTGCTACACTGGACCTTTTAGATTGCTGAATTTTTCCTATGCTACTGTGACTAATGCATTTTCATGTGTGGCCAATAGCCTCTCACCTCAAATGGGATCCAAAACAAGCAATGAAGGTTGATTTCGTGCCTACATTCCCACCTGAAGTGCCCGAGGTACCCCATCGCATATACGACGAGGCTAGCGAATGTGCGTTGCTAAGGGTTTACTGGGTAGGAGCCTTTATATTTTCATTTGCGTTACTCAACTACTTTATTGTAGTCCATCTCGGTCATTATTGACGCATTTAGTTATATGGAAAAGACTGTTGTTAACACTGCAGGACCTTCTTTGATTCGGGTGGAACCATGGGCTGAGACCCCTAACAAGTTAGCATTCATGCAAGGGGTTGTGGATGACATGATGGACTGTCTCAAGCAGGTTGATCTGCAAATGGGTAAGTGAAGTGGCTATGCTAGGCTCTTCGAGTTGCTACCCTAGACCTTTTAGATTGCTGAATTTTTGCTATGCTACTGTGACTAATGCATTTTCATGTGTGGCCAATAACCTCTCACCTCATATGGGATTCAAAACAAGTAGTGAAGGTCGATGTCATGCCTACATTCCCACCTGAAGTGACCAAGGTACCTCATCGCATATACGACGAGGCTAGCAAATGTGAGTTGCACTTAGCTTGCTCCTTATGGGAGTGTAGGCCCATGAATGAAGACCTATGGAAAAGGGTCCAAAGGCTTGAGAGAGAGAAGTCTAACTTGACTGCTGAGGTGGGAGGCCTCCATTCCAGGAACAAGTTCCTCCTAGCCTATGATACCAATGATGGTAGTTGGCACATGACCGTCATAGATTACACAAGATATTGGATGGCTGTGTGGCACAACAACAAGGCCACCCATGAGATAATTAAGTAGTGGATGCAGATGGACTTGTTGGCTTAGAAGAACTAGTACTAGAAGGATTACAGCACTAGAGTTTACCAGTGGGGGTAGTCGCAGAAAAACCACAAGCATATGTATAAACTAGAACGTGTCACCTATTGTAAACAATACTGGAATGCTTCAGTGAAGTTGTATACTCATGTAGCATTCCTGGATGCCATTGGTGCTTCTGAGGCCTACAACAAGTTTATGCAACAAGTGATGATCAATGAGTCCCCTGGGCAGGAAGTGAATCTTCCCACAGGTGAGACCGCCACTGCCTCTTTTTCTCTAGGACCGCCGAGATGGATGGCCATCGAAAAGGAGAAAGTTCCTGCAAACGTTGAATTGAGGGATAGGCACTGGGTGGATATAATAGAGGAGGAGGTCTAGCATCACTTCAAGATTGGATTAGATCGCATAGCCCCCAAGATAGACACCGGGCCATCTCGGGTTAGTCACTTCCTGCAATGCAACAGTTTAGGTTTTATTCTAGCCTTTATGTATAACTCTAGCTGACCACTTCATTTTTTCTTATGTTGTAGTTTCCATATGAATAAGTAGGGCCCTATGAGGGCAGAAATGATAATGTAGAAGAAGATGAAGTAGAGAGAGATGATGCAAGGGATGATGACGTATGACAGCCAGGGCTTTCAATTTTTGTATTTTTGCAAAACTATTACAAACATTGTTTATTTAAAACCCTGAATGAAAAGTGAAGTATGGAAAGACTAGTGTTATTCTAGCTTGTGCATTACGTATGTTATCTATGTGATTGATTTTTTATGTTTTTAATGTTTTTAGTATATCTTAGTTTTAGGCCATTTCAGGCCGCACGTAGTTTTGGGCCATTTCAGGCCATGGGGTAATGTACACGAAAGAAAATGTTTTGCTAGTTTTAGGCCTTAGCAGGCCATATGTAGTTTTAGGCCATTTCGAGCCATCACAACTATGTAGTTTTAGGCCATTTTGGGCCATGCATAGTTTTAGGCCATTTCAGGCCATGAGTAGTTTTAGGCCATTTTGGGCCATTGTTAGTTTTAGGCCATTTCGGGCCGCAACATAATTTAATCAATAAATTTTGCCACTTTTAAGCCGTAGAGGGTTGTGACATGATGTGAATGGTGAGTATCTGAATAGTTAAAAGAATTAGTTTGGCAACCTAACATAGATGGATGTACGTGAACCGAATAAGAAATAAGTGTACAATGGATGTTAACTAGGTAGGAAGCAATGGGGTTACTACACTATGCGTAACTACTTCCTAACCCATCGTGGATTTGGTGAGACATAGGGCTGAGACACTTTGTTGTAGCACTCATCTACATCTTTGTCCTCCACTTGAAAGGGCAAATTGGCCCACACGTTTTCGTTTTCTGAGCTGGCATGTTGTGCCATCTCTTTTGCTAAACGTTTAGTATCTACAGAGATAGGCATCTCATTCTCAGAGGTTATGACCTCCGAGCCTTGCTCCATATCTACGTTGTTTATTGCTTGCATTGCTACCTTGTTGACATGGATCACTGCCTCCCTACCTACATAGGGTAGATGGATCTCCTTATGGATGGACGAAGAGATGGCCCTAAGTTGTGGTAACCATGACCTCCCCAAGATTAGGTTCAACCTAGGCATCTTTTCCATCATGATAAACATTGCATTTGTGGGGAACTAGTCCCCTACCACAAAGCCGATGTGGATGATGCCTTTCACCATGACCTGTGCCCCATTGAATGACTTTAAGCATGATGTTTTTGTGGGTTTGATTTGGTCTACCAAACCCAGCTTATCCACAATAGGAAATGGGATGACGTTTGTAGCAACCTTGTCATCGATGTGTACCCGTTAGATCATATGTTGGCCAACCCGAATTGTGATGAATAGAGGTGCTGTAGTAACCTGACCCTTCTCAGGGTCTTCCCTGATGGATCTGTCATAGAAAGTCAACTGAGATGGCTGTGATTCTGTAGGCGTAGAAGGAAGCATAACTAAGTGAATTGCTTTCTCTTCCATTGGCATGTTCTCATCAACTGGTATTGTTGTTAACATGTGAACCAGAGCCTCATGGTGTGCAGTGGAAGTCATAATCAGGTCGTACAAGCTCAACATTGTGTTTTTTTTGTTTTAGGACCTACTTTACTTGAGTGAGAGCCCTTAAGAGGTCTAGGCTACCTTCCTGTTTACTGCCTTTCTCCTCTTCCATTCGTCCCAGGAGATGAATCTCCTGAGGAGGGATAGTTTTAGGTCTAGGGTTATATCCTTTCAGGCAAGGTGGTGAAGACCATGCATGCGTAGTAACATTATCTTTTGGCAATGAGGATGTAGATGTAGAGGGCTAGGGAGTAGTCTTGGAAGTACTTGGGATCGTACATTCCATTGATGCCTCACCTGTCAAGCGTTCTTCTCGTTTCTTTGGACAAGAAGGTTGTGGTGTTGTCTTATGTAGCATGGGGACATTTGAGTGGCTCGGCCCCTTGATGATGAATGGTGCTCTCAGTATTAATGTGGTCAGCGGTGGTGCATTTTTGCTTACAAATGGTGCAGGGGCAGATGTTTAGGGGGATCTCTCAGGATAAATGATTTTCGTGGGTTTTTCTTAGCCACTGGTAGTGTTGGTGCACTAAGCTGAGACACATGAACCACAAACAGCTGCTAGGGTAGCTTGGGGTTACTATCAACGTCGATAGTGTTGATGGTGTAGCCGACGTTGTTGGTGTTAAGTGGATCCATGTAGACATGCATAGATTGATTTTTGAGATGTACTGGGTTGCTTTCATCTAGAACTAGTTTCCCTTGATCAATCATTCTTTGGATGTCATCCTTTAATGCCAGGTAGTAATCCATATCATGACCACACTACTGATGGTAGTCACAAAACTGCTCCAGCCTGAAACTCTTGGGAACTAGCGGCTCATTGAGCAAAGCTAGGGAGGGGTTCCTAAGGAGTTCGTAGTATCATTGATGTTTTTTGACACCTTCCTCTGACATCCCCTTGTGTTGGATAGACCCCATCCCCAGTAATTACTTCAGAATTTTTGAAGGCTTGATGGGAAGCAGGGTGTACTTAGAGCAATCTTTATGCTCAAAGTTAGGTTTGGGTGGTGTGGATGTCGAGTGTTGGGCTACGTTTCTTGGTGTGGGTGCGAGGTTAGTTGCTGGTGTGGCCACCTTCTTGTTATTATTGTTTTTAGGCTTGGCTTCATTTACCACAACGGCCACTGTGGCTATTGTAGCCTTACCCTTTTCTTTGTCCTTCTTTGCGAAGGTGTTCTTATATGCAATGTAGGTTGAGTCTTTGCTTGCCTCGACCACATCTTGTATGCTCTTGGTCTAGGAAAAAGCCTGACTAAGAGTTCGTGGAGCGAGATAGTATAGTTTGAACTTGATAAAGTCATTCACTGCACCCTTAAAGATGGCCAATAGATGGGCCTCCACAATGGGCTCACGAATTTTGTTAAGGGTAGCGCTCCACTGTTGTATGAATTTTTGGACTGGTTCCAATGGATCTTTCTTAACACTCATCAATTAATCCAGTGTAACTTCTGGTCTCAAGATATACTTGAAACACGTTACGAACTAGGTCAACTACTCCTCTAAGGTTGAGATGGAGGAGCATGGGAGCACGCAATACCAATCCAGAGCTTTGCCTATGAGATACATAGCGAAGACGTGGATGATTGTATGTGGCCATTGTTGCAAAAGAAGGGACTCAGATCTAAACGTAGCAAGATCGACATTGGGATCACCCTCCCCATTGTATTTTGTGAAATGGGGGAGGGGCATCTCGAGGGGTAGTGTTAGCATGGGGACTGTCGGGCTGATGGGATCGTCATGGTAGAAATCCATGACTTGTACTGTGTCAAAACTGGCAACCGTGAGGTGTTTGATTTCCTCAATAAGGGTCTGGATAAGCTGGAATGCTTGATCTAGAACCATGGATGATGTAGATGGTTGGAGAGCTATAAAGGTAGCTCCCATCTATGGCGTGGCAGGGGCAGCAACGTGATCCATAAGTAGTGTTGTTGGGGCAGCCACTATGAAAGGTGCTGCTTGTGCTACCCACCACCTAGTAGGTGGTACTGTTGGAGTAGCAACCACTGGTTGTGCCACGAGGTAGGTCATTTATGTGGCCGAGGGGATAGACCATAGTCCTGCGCTTGGTTGTACCATTTGTAGGACCTGGTAGATTTGGTGGCGAGTGTAGTGGGGCATTTGTGATGGTTGAGAAAAAGGAGGAGGAGTGAATGGGTCCACCACGTGGTTGGGGGTGGACCTTCCACTAGCGGTTGAATTGGTGTAGACATCGAAATGGATGTGAAAATAACATGCAATTGTGATGTAGGTACGATGTGAACGTAGTGCAGGGTAGCCATGATTGGTGTGTGGTGCAAAGCAAGCATCGATTGGAAAATAGTTTGTAGAGGGATAGTGGCTGAGAATGGAACAAGGAAATAGGCATGTTGATACACTAATGGCATGGCACAACTACCCATTGCCAATGATACTGCAGGTTGCGACAACATGGATGTGATCATAAAGGGAACTACGATAAAGAGCGAGTTCATCCAAAAAGATGGGGTGGGAGGGATGGTGGTAGGGTTGGTTTGACCCCCACCTTCAGATTGGGAATCCAATTCCTCTTGTCCATCTTGGAACACCTTGTCATAGTGAGACATCATGTCTTGCGGCTCCCTAAGCCTAGCCAATTATGTTAGTTGATCTACGATCCACTGATGTGTTTGTGTCAGCGAAATAGGAATGCCAAGAGTGGGAACAAATTCCCTCCCATTACAGTAAGCAAACTCAAAGCTATGTTTGTCTTCAAGTTCTTGAGCATCTAAAGGCATATTTGCCTGAACCTTAGCATAAAGAAAGTTTTATTGCTCATATTGCTGTGCCAAGCTCCCAGGTGATCAATTTTGGATCCTGAGAGATCGGCGTAGCTCTCGCACTGGGCTGAGTGGTTGCTCAGCACCTGTGGTGCCTTGAACTGAGAGGGGAACCTTAACGTTAGAGGCAGTAACTGTAGTGCTTAAGGAAATCATTTTTGTAAGGCTAAAAAAGGGTTTGCAAATGAGAAAAACAAGGAGATCAAATGGCGATTGGAGGCTCTTTGTCTTGCAAGATTCCAAAGGAACCATCGTAGTGACCGATCTACACCACACGATGTGTAAATAACCACAAAAGGATGTCACGTTTATGTAGGTGTGTGACGGGGTATAGAACACATGTAGGACTACCATGAAACATAGAAAAGACACCAAAAGACCCTCCTTCTAGTGCCAAAAAACTGTAGCAACCGAAAACATCGGTGGCTGGAAACACTGAGAGGTCATCGGGGGAATAGTTTTAACCCTGAATCCATGCAAGGGTCATGCTAGATAGAATGGAAACAGGGCACCCTGAACAGTCTTGTCGATCAGACAAGGACTTAGTCGATGTAACTTAACCTTTTGTAAATGTCATTTTAAGTGCAAAATATATGAGATCTAACCAATAATCAATAAATGTAATGATAAAGAAAATGATGCTGAACAATGATGATAATGAGGAAATAACAGAGTAACTAGGATACGAAAATACACCACCGCAAAGGTGTCGGTTCGATTCTCTTCTTCTCTTGAAAATGCATAACAAGTTATACAATGCTAGAGGCACACAGAGAGTCTAGGAATAACCGAAATGCTTGAAATACCTCAACTACGTTTTTGAGTACAAGCTTAAAAGCTAACAGTGCAAAATGCCAGGAAGCACAAAGTTAATGCCAAATGCTAATGCAAAAGATGCCAACCGCAAAAATTTTCCAACCCAAAATATTGTCAATTTTCCAACTTTCCAATAGAATTCTCAATTTTCCAACCAAATTTTCCAACAAATCAAATTTTTTCCAATGCAATAAATTACCAATTTGCCAACTCTTTCAGCATTTCTCATTGGGGTATTTATAGGACCACGATCAAGCGAGAGATGTGGTTTAGATTGCACGTATCCAGAACTCATGACAGGTCGACATGTTATTACTACAAATATGCACGATGTTGGTTGTGAACTTGCTACGCTATCAAAACTACTCATGCAAATAATGCAAGCGAGGAAGGAATCCCATTGAAAAGGCATAGCTTCTTGCTACATTGTGCTATGTTGTGTAGCGTAGTATAGTCGCCTACTACATTGTGCTATGCTGCGTAGCATAGCATGCCAATGTATCGTAGCTGCCTGCTACACTGTGCTACGCTACATAGCATAGCACAACATAGCCATTGATTTGAAAAGAAGGAACTTGCATTGAAGTTGTTAGCTTTTGTTGAAAGTCTTGGCACATGCAGGGTCAACTCTTGGAACGTTTTGTCAACTTGCATATTTTCTACACTATGCTACGCTACGTAGCATAGCAGAGTGTAACAACCAATGTAACTTGCACTTCTGTCAATTACTATGAGAAAACTCCGCTTGTTTCGCCCTTGTTTCATTGTGCTACGCTATGTAGCGTAGCATAGCATAGTGCCTTGTATTGGTTGATTTTTGATTTTTTTCTTTTGTGCAGACATTCTTGCTAAAACTTGCATTTAGACATTTGCTTGATGTTTCGAAGGCCTGCTACGTTGCACAACGTAGCATAGCATAGCAAAATTCTCCACTAGAAAACTTGTCGAATTGTTTTGCCCATCCTGAGCACCACCGACAACTCCATGCATGGTTTCTGAGTAGACTATCAGCCGGGTGAATCATCTAGGTGGGTAGGCCGAAGAGTCCATTGGGCTTGTCAGCTCTGGAGATAGATAACTTGCTGAACTAGACAATCTCAACTCAAAGCATCAATTTCCTGCCAAACTATCATGAGGCTGCACTTGTGGAAATGTTCGCCTCATTTCCAAGAACCCTAGTGAAGCAAGAGTACCTTGGAAATTTATGGTGTTTCAGTACAAATCCCCTAGTTCATGAAATACAATGGAGAGGGCGATCCAAATGTCCATCTCATTAGTTTCAGATCTAAGTCCCTGTTATTACAATCATGGCCACATGCAATTATTCATGTTTTTGCCATATCATTGACTAGTAAGGCTTTGGATTGGTATTGCGCACTTCCATGCCTATCAATTTCAATATTAGAAGAATTGTTGAGCCAATTTGTGAGTCGCTTCAAGTATAACTTGAAGCTAGAAGTTACCTTAGATCAACTTATGAACATTAAGCAAGAACCATTAGAACCTATTCAAAAATTTATACAATGCTAAAGTGCCACTTTGAATGAAATCCGTGAACCGATCACCGAATGGCGTTTACTTGCTATCTTTAAAGGGGCTATAAATGATTTCATCAAATCTAAGTTATATTACTTAGTGCCACATTTCCTTAGCCAAGCTTTCGTGCAAACAAAAAGTATACAAGATGTAGCAGAAGTGAGTAAAGACTTGGCTTACATAACTTACAAAAATGTGTACACAAAGAAAGAGAAAGAAAAGGGAAAGGCCATTGTGGCCGCTATAGCCAATGAAACTAAGCCCAACAACAAAAAGTTTGTCAAAGAACCTAAAACCACAACCATTGCTACCATAGCACCAAGCTCTAGTAGCACGAGGGTTAGCCAACCTGCAACATCGACGACCATGGCACAAGCTGCGCTGAGGCCAAATTTTGAGCATAAGGATCACTCTAAATACACTCCATTGCCAATTAAGCTGTCAGAGCTATTGGACCAACTATTGAATGTTGGGCACATTTAGTTTAAGCAAATGTCAATGGAGACTTGTAAGCATCACGAGAGGTATTGTGAAATCCTTCACAACCCCTCTGTAGCCATGCCTAACGAGCCTCTTGTGCCTAAAAATTTTAGACTCAAACAATTTTTTAACTACCACCAATTTTGTGGTCATGATACCAACTATTTCTTGGCATTAAAAGAAGACATTCAATGCATGATTGATCAAGGTAAGCTAATTCTTGATGAAACTAGTCCCATCCGGCCAAAAAACCATTCAATGAATGTCTACAAAGACCCATTGGAAGCTAATAATACAGGCTATACTATTAATGTTATTAGTGTTGATGACGCTATAGAGTCTACACATAAGCCATTCATGGTCCATCCACCTTCTCAAGGTGCTGCAGCTTCAGTGACACCTAGGCCATAGCCTCCTTTTGTCATTAAGAGACAGCCACAAGAATTCCATGCCCCCTTTGTGATTAAGACCCCTCAATGTGCTATTCCAAAAATGCAGGTACCTTTTATTATAAGGTCACCAAATCATGCACTTTTACCACCTACTCAGAGTCTTGTGGTCATAACCACATCACAACCTTCTCTCATGAGAAAATGTGATAAGCGCTTAGTTGATAAAATGACTAGGGAATGTACTGCATTGGGCCCTCCTAAGCCCACCTCCTTGTCGATAGTTCCTATGACCTCATCATCAAAAGACACTGGTATCGACACATACATGCAACTATCACCCCCTGATCCAAACAAATTTATTATTTGGCCCAAAGCCACTCCTCCTCGAGAAATCTATCTTTCAGGGTGTATAGAAGAAGCAAAAATCATCAAAAAACTAGATAGTGGACAGGATTTCCTAAATGCACTTACACAGGTTAAACAAGCTTTAAAACAAAAAAATACAATGCTAAGCTTGTATGATTTAATAATGACTTCCACAGCACATCATGAGGCTTTGGTTTGTATGTTGGAATCTATCCCTGTTAGTGAAAACATGCCAACTGAGGAGAGAGCCATCTGTACCATTATGCTTCCATCTATGGCTAAAGAACCACGATCAACTCATTTGATTTTCCATGATGAAGCCATTAAAGTTAACCCAAAAAAGGATCAAGTAACAATTTCCCCCATGTTTATAACAATTTGTGTAGGTCACTATAAGATTCGTAGGGTGCACATCGATGACAGGGCTGCAACTAATGTGATCCCATTTCCCATTGTTGACAAGTTGGGCTTGGTGGATCAAATCAAGCCCACAGCAACTTCCTATTTAAAGTCATTCAACGGGGCACGTGTCATAGTTAAGGGAACTGTTACTATCAATTTTGTGATGGGGGACTAGTTTCCCACCAGTGCAGAATTTATCGTGGTAGAAGAGATGCTTGGGTTTAACTTGATCTTAGGAAGATTGCGGTTAGCCCAATTAAGGGTTGTCACCTCACCCATACACCAAGAAATCCACCTACCCTACACAGTTGGGGAGGTGGTGATCTTTAGTGAGGATGTAGCCCCTTGGGCTATAAACAATATAAACATAGAGCAAGGGTCGGAGATAGAAATCTCTAAAGACGTTTCACCTATCCATACTAAAATCCAATGTTCAGCAAATGAGCTGCCCAAAACCACCAACTTGCATGAAGAGGCCATGTGGGCTGAATTTCCCTTTCAAATGGTAGATGATAGCTTAGAAGAATATCATCTCAAGTCTTCCAAGATGTACGCCTCGCCTAACCCACATCGAGTTAGGAAAAAATTGCACAATTAGGGCCCACCCCCAAGTTACTCTAAGCATATTTTATTTTTAACATCTTTGTTTGTACAATTTCTTGTTTGTATAGTTTCAAATTTACATCACATTACTTTTCGTGCTAGTTATATCACCCTAACCTAAAATGGCCTTAAACTACCCCTTGGCCTTAAATGGGCTTAAACTATCATAGGGCCCGAAATGGTCTTAAACTACCCCTTGGCCCAAAATTTCCCTAAACTAGCGATGGCCCAAAATTGCCTTAAACTAGCCACAGCCTAAAATGACCTTAAACTATTCATGGCCCAAAATGGCCTTAAACTATTGCATGGCCCACCAAGGCCTAAAACTGGCAACCCACTCTCCGGAGACTACATTATCTATGGCCTAAAATGGCCTTAAACTAGTGATGGCCTGAAATGATCCTAAACTAGCCAAGGCCCGAAATGGCCTTAAACTAGCTATAGCTCAAAATGGCACTAAACTCACTACGGCCCAAAACAACCTTAAACTATAACATGGGGGCCACAAGGGGCCTAATAAATTAACCAAAAAATTAGGCAAGGGAAATGGAACAAGCACCTTAATTTTCATCAAATTGCAAATACATAGTCCAAAAAATCGTGTTCACACTTAGAGTTGCAATATCACTTGATAACAAGGATTGCATTTTAAAACCATAAAACATCAATGAAAAGGCTATAGGTCTTTGCCTATGTCTTTAGCTACTTCCTCGCTAGCTCCTTCGTCCTCAATTGGATACTACATACATCAAGAACAAGACCAAAATAATAAGCTAATGAGCAAGCGAGGTAATGCATAAAGCTACCATGAAATAAATTGTGATAAAGTAAAATTAGGTTAACTTGAGATGGGCCCACATCCATTTCTAGTGGTATTTTATCAAGACCAAATGCAAAGTGTCGTAAAATTTCTTTCTCACTCAAATTGGCCCAGTCTTCTCATTCCAAATCAATGCCTGCTAAAATCTTTCCCTTTTCCATGGATGTCCATGTGGGTGGCCCTAGAGAAAAGGTAGTAGAGGTGGCATCTCCAAAATGCATGGTTATCTCCCTCTTGGGAAATTCACTAAACACTAGATGCTTTGCAAATTTATCATAGGCTCGAGTAGCACCGATCGCATCAAGGAACAGCTTATGACCATGACATTCTACAGATGCATCCCTATACTTTTGGTAATAGGTGGCATGTTGCATCTTATACATGTGTTTTTGATTCTTCTATGCCTACTCCCAATCATATACCTTGGCACTATAATCTTTCCAATCCTGACTCTTTTGTGCCAAGAGATCCATCTGTAAACACTATTCAATTACCTCATGAGTAGCCTCATTTTTGCCTCATACAACTGACCAATATTTAGCATAATCAATTATAGTTGTATGCCAACTACCATCAGAAGTGCCACGAGCAATTAGGAACTCATTCTGTAACTACAAATCTTCCAATTCAGTTACTTAACTTACTTTCTCCTTTTCAAGTTTCTGGACCCATTTTCAGAGATCTTCAATAATGCATCTACACTCCCAAAGTGATCATCCCAAGTATAGCACACATTTGCTTACCTCCTCATATACATGACGAGGAACTTCTATTACCTCTGGAGGGAGTTTAGGTATAGCATTGACTTCAACTACTTGTGTTGGATCCCACTTAAGTCGAGAAGTTGTTATACCAAACATGAGGAACATTAATCATAAGATGATGGCAAAACCAAATGACATAAAAAGTAAATGTTGTAGTTCAAATGCACCTATCTTGGGATCAATTTTCCTTAGGGGATAAATCATATCATCAACTACCCCTTCCATAAAAGTAAATTTATCTGGGGTTTCTGTTCATGGTTGTAGGTGAAATGAAGAGGAAGACTCAGGATCCTTAGTAGAAGTAGTGCTCATTGTGCACTAAGGCATGTTATCATTATGAAGAAGAGGAAAGGAAAAGTGAGAAGTAACATAAATGACAATGCAAAGCTCCTACCCAGCAAACCCTCACGGGTGAGAGCGAGGGGATCACCCATCGGCACACTGTCAAAAAAATCATCATACTCACCATCCTCAAAATCTAGCCCCTCTTCTTCAAGCTACTTCAAGAGTGTAGTAGCTTCCTCTACTATCATATGTTCCTCAGGTTATGGGACATTTTCTATAAAAGGATCCTTTGTAATGGGGGCCACCTCTTCTGTAGTAGGGACCTCCTCCTTAGTAGCGAGGGCCTCTTTTTCGGTAGGAGGGACCTCCTCTTCCGTAGTAGGGACCTCCTCTTTAGGAGCTGAAGCCTCTTCCTCATCTGCAAAGCACAAGCCACGATTAGGGTACTAGTCCAATAAGGATATGCAACCACAAAAGAGAAAAATAAGGTAGCAAATTAGTTAGCTAAGGCATACTTACCAACAAGCTCAGATTGCACATTGCAAACTCTAATCTGTAGCCTTTTGCCCCTTCCTTTGCTTACATGTGGAGGCTTTTCTATAGGACGAGGCTTCTTGATCTGCAACTTTGATTTTATGGTTTCTATAATAAGGCATGCTCTCCTTACTAGGTTTTCCATCTTGGTAGGGGATGCCTCACCATACTTAAAGAAGATGTTAGCCTCATTACATCCTAATGTAATTACGGTAACCTCCTTAGACTTGGCTGCCACTGTGGAAACCAAGAATAAAATCAGCAAAAAAAAGTGGGAAAGAGTAACTAATTAAACTGATTTAGGTTACATGAAATGGGCACATGATATAGCTCATTCAGTGTAAACAGTGTGGGGAACAACGGTATTTCCACTAGAACTTCCTCTACAGTGGGTACTCGATGGGATGTCTATTCATCATCTAACCACCCAAGCTCCTCACATTTCATGTAAAACTTGGAATACTTGGTTGGGTAGGTTCTAAAATTGGCCCCAAGTTATTCTATAACACCGGCACATATGTTCTCAGTAGAGGAGAACTCCTAAATGGATGTTTGAGCTAGAGCTAAGGTCCCCTCTCTATCATAAAGACCATCCTTGTTGATCACAAATCTAGCAACAGATAAAATAAGATATGCATTTTGCATCATACAAGAAAAATAAAAATAAAATTCTTGATCATATAAATAGGACTTAGCTACCGATGAAATAGATGGTTCGAGGTTGATTCTGAAAAAATGTGCCCATATGGCAAGTAATAAGTAAAGTGTTGTATTCATGATAACACTTGAATTCTAGCATCACCCAAATCTAGGACAAAATTCTTAGGCATTTTGGACACTAGCTCAAGCCCCCTGCCTCTTCCCCTTCAGTAGACTTGTCTCTCATGAATCTAAGAATGCGTCAGTTTTCTCCAGGAAATCGTGTCTCACATAGGATGCCTACCTCTTCACTAGCTAAGTGCGACCAGACTATGACACTGAAGTGACGAAGTAGGAATTCTAATAATTCCAGTGCACCTTCTCAGAACTAGACTACTTAGTCCCCTACTTGTGCATGTGGTAGGGGAACATTGGGCATAGGGGCACTTATGCAACATAGAACCCCTACCAATTCAACCACAACTAGGATTGGCTTCAACATGACCCTGCATTTTACAATGAAAGCATTAGCTTACAATAAGGGCAATCCTTGAAAATTTTTTTAAAAAAATTTTCCAAGTGTTGGCTATATTTCCATGTAGCATAGTAGTCCTCTATAAATGTAGTAACCTTATATAGAATGTAACAATCTAATGCTATTAATGCACCAAAATTTTTTCTAAGTGTTCATCCTATTCCTATGACTTCATATGCAACGTAGCAATTGTAGCATCCCATGTTGCGTAGCAATTGAATCCCACAGGTAGCATAGCATGTATGTCCCAGGTAGTGTAGCACATACATCCCACACAACGTAGTAGTTATGTCACATGCAGCGTAGCGGCTACGTCACATGCAGTATAGCAACTATGCCCCATGTAGTGTAATAATCAAAAATGTAGCATAGCTTGCCAGTTACGCTATCAAGGGCGACATGGCCTGAGGAAAAACACACAACATTTGCAAAGCCCCTGCCTTGTTCCACCACATGGAACATAAAAAAACAAAAAAAGAACATAAAAAAACCCTTCCCCATGCATGCTACGCTACCCAGAATGCCCCGAATACACATAAAACATACATCGCCCTAGTCACAGCGATGGTGGCCATGGCTATGGTGTAACAGCCATAGTTACATCCGTGATGGCGATGGCAGTGGCCATGACAACAACTGTAATTACTGTGTAACAACTATAGTGTAGCAACTGTGACAATAGCAGTTGAGGTGGCAACCATGGCCATAGCAGCAATAGTCACAGTGTAGTTGCCATAACAACCACGACAACCAAGGTGTGGTGACCATGGAACAAATAATGGAAAAAAAACAACAAACAAATAACAATGCACAACATAAATAAGGATAACATAGTGGCTTACTAGGTAGATGGTTCCTCCTTCCATTCTTCAATGCATGCTCTAGGGAGACATCGCAAGGTGCGCTCCCCTTCATCCACATTTGTGAGACCCTGATGCCTATGCTAGCTCCTGTGTGCCATTGTCTTAATGTCAAACTTTGGCTTATTGGTGGTTATGCTGCAGCTTCTATGCTCTCCTCTCTGAACTATGCTACGCTCTAGGCTAGTAGCTCTGACAATGAAAATGATAGGTTTACCATGGGTAAACCCCTATTTATACCCTTCAGGGTTACATGACACGTTACCTTTTCAAGACATCTTGCATCCCACATGTAACGTGGGATGCTCCATGACCCTTGCGTAACATGGAACATCTCATGTTCCTTACATGACATGGGATAGCCCATGTCCCTTACAGCGTAGCACATATATGTCTTAAGAAAAAAAAATTTAAAAAAAAAACACATTCAATTCAACCCCTCATTTTAACCTTTTTTTTTTACTTTATACTACAAGCACAATGATGGTCTACTACGACCTTAAATTGGCAATTTTAAAATTCCTTTTACACTATAAGCACAATGATGGTCTGCTATGACCTTAAATTGGCAATTTTAAAATTTCCTTTACATTAGAAGCACAATGATGATATGCTAAGACCTTAAACTAGTAATTTTCAAATGTAGTTTTACATCCTACACATGGTTACGGTCTGCTATGACCTTAAACTGGCAATTTTGAGATATTGCATAATTAGTTTGCATTCATTTCACTTTATGTTGCTATGTTAGGTAGGTGCCAGTTGACATCTTTTTTTTGTTGACTATTTTGCAGGATCGCGTAGGAATGGTCACACATGATGATCTCCATTTACCTCTAATATTGATTGGACCCCATGGAAGATTCATGAGACACTTGAACATAGAGCTTGTAGACTTTGAGCTGCCTCCTTGTAACACTAATGTAGCATCTTTAGAAACATCACTAGATTGGTTAGAACATCTAGTCCAAGCCTTAGACCTAGAGGTTGGTGATGTAACTAAGGATCCACTTGTAGAAATTCCCATAACCACATGTGAAAGTAAGGCGAGAACATTGAAACTTAGCTCTTTACTAGAGCCAAAAGTCCATCAGAATATTGCTAAAGTCCTCAACGATAATGTTAAAGTGTTTGCATGGTCTTATGAAGACATGCCAAGCCTAGACCCATGCATAATACAACACAACATTATCTTAGATTCACATATCAAACCAGTCAAACAAAAAGCTCACAAAATCAAACCAAAGATTACATTAGCTGTGCGTGACGAAATCACCAAGCTTTACCAAGCCAAGTTCATCCAAGTAGTCAATTACGCAGATTGGGTATCAAACATCATGGTCATCCTGAAGAAAATTGGGGGTATACGTATCTATATAAATTTCTGAGACTTGAACAAAGCAACCATCAAGGACAATTTCCCATTGCCTAACATCGACCAACTAGTTGATATTAGAGCTACCCATGCCTTACTATCCTTCATGGATGGATTTTTGGGATACAATCAAATTCGTATAAAACTGGAACATTAGCTTGCCACTACCTTCATGACCCCTTTGGGAACGTTTTGTTACATGATGATGTCCTTCAGATAGAAAAATGCTAGAGCAACATACCAATGAGCAATGACTTACATTTTTGGTGACTATCTTTTAGAATGACTAAACAACTATGTGGACAATATAGCAGTGAAATCTAAGAAAGTGCCAGATCATGCAAATGACTTGAACCTAGTCCTTCAATGTTTTCATAGGCATGTCCTTCATCTCAATCCAAAAAATGTTTCTTCAATGTTAAAACTGGATGCATGTTAGGCTTCGTAGTGTCAGAAATCGAAATATGTGTAGACTCGAACAAAGTCAAAGCCATTGTCAACTTAGCACCACCTACAAACCTTAAAGAGTTGCATGGATTTCAAGGCAAGATACATTTTATATGAAGATTTATCACAAGGTTAACAGATAAATTGCATCTAATGCAACACTTACTTAAAAAAGGAACTAACTTTAAATGGATGAACCAATGCCAAGAGGTATTCGACAGCTTGAAAAAGGAGCTTGTTCATCTTCCTACCGTTTACCCCCACAAAGGGATAAGTCCTTTTACATTTATCTTGTAACCTCAAATATGTCCATTTCTACCTTGCTCTATCAAAAGAGAGATGATAGCCTTGAAATTCCTATTTACTACTTGAGTCACGCATTGATATCTTACGAAGCAAAATACAATGATGTAGAAAAAAAATTGCCTTGCTTTAGTATTTGTACTCAAAAAATGGAGACACTATTTGTTTCATAGCTAGGTCAATATCATTTGCAAAAATAACATACTCAGGGCCATTACAACTAACATATATAAAAGTAGCAGGATAGCTAGGTGGAAAGTAATAACCATAGAATTTGGCTTACACTACATAGCACAGTTGTCTACAAAGGGTCAAGGGATAGCTGAAACACCACAAAATTTGGAGCTTAGTACTCGTCCAACACCAAGCAGGTCCCTGGGACCCCCAAACGACCACAGCTACGTCGGGTGTCAGACATGGCAACTTCGGAGATCAGATGCTCAATTTTCACTAAGTATGCAATTCCAGCATATACACCCAGCGTACACGCCCAGCATACATGCCCAGCGTAGACACCCAGCGTACACGCCCCGCATGTACGCTCAGTAGGAACAATAGGTGCATACACCTGGCATGAAACCTCCAAAGATGACATGAAAACAACACTACAGAGCGAGATTTGGCATAAGGCAGCAACCATTAGCGTGTATGCCCGGTGTATACGCCCACCACAGCAGCGTGTACGCCCTAGCGTATACGCCTAGCACAGCAACATGTACGCCCCAGCGTATACGCCTAGCACGTCAGCGTATACGCGCCAGCGTATACGCCTAGCATCTATCAGCGTATACGCCCCACGTATACGCCAGCGTCAACGGCATCTACGCCCAAGTTCACATACACTCAGCACCCCCAGTGTATACGCCCACAGTCTACGCTCACTGCAGATAGCGTATACGCCTGACAAATGTAACATATTGTACACTTGTAAATTTTACGCCCTTGCACCCGGTCAACGTGCCACGTGTCGCCCAACTCGAGTCTACCATCAAAACCTGTATAAAACCCTAATTTTTCACGAAATCCAAGGAGGGTTGGCAAATTCCCAGAGCACACCAGAGAACAGAGACGCTGAGAACTTGAGCTCAAAACCTTTTACGCTGGACAACCCTATACGCTGGGCATACAGCCTTTACGCTGTGCTTACAGTGTGAACCAGCCGCAATCATCCCTACATCCACCGGGGCTTTCGTCCGCCTTGTGTTCTACTCACAACTGCGTTTGACCGGTGCATGTATTTTCATTCTGTAATACCATTGTTACATTTTCTTCCTACAATTGTTTACAGTCCGCGTTGATTCCTGCACGTATTCTGTTTACGCTTGTTTACTTCTACGCTCTGTTCACATCATTTATGCTGCTTACGCTATTTACACTCTGATTCATGCCTATTACGTCGTTTACGTATAACCCAGCGTATATCACTTCGGTGTACGTTCGGGGAAATACTTGTCTGATCCGCGTGCGGGCCCAAGGTACTCTACCTTCGTTCATTCTAGCTTACCCTCAGACGAAGGTAGGATCTTCTGTGCGCATCCTGTGATCCCACGGTCCCTGTTTCCTTCTAGCCAGAGACCGACGATTTCAGGCGGTACAGAAATTGGCGCTAGAAGGAGGGCCTCCACCTAAAACCTTACCTTCACACTCCTCAGCATCTACGCTGATCAGCATTTATGCTACCCTATTCAAAACTCACTCTCTGCAAGTTTTCCAGCATCTATGCTATCAACTCCATGTGGACTCTATCGACAGAAACCCCAGCATCTACGCTGCCACACATACGCTACACGCTGCATGCCGTAGATTTTCCTTACGCCATACACAACTAATAAAGTTTACGCTGCACGTTTTTACATCAGTAGGTTTTGTCTACGTTGCAAATTTTCTCTGCAATTCTTTTTACGCTATTCCCTTTACGCTGCAAACTAGTTCACGCTACTGTTCATTTATACCACTTTGTACGCTGCACATTGACACTGTATACGCTACACAGCATATACGCTGCTCTCCTTACGCTCTAGACTTTGTCTATGCTTCTTTCCAATTTATACTGCACTTTATTCATCGTAATCCTATTTTACGCTGCACCCTGATGCTGTATACGATGTCTAGCGTATACGCTACACTCCTTACACTATAGACTTGTCTATGCTGACCTTATACGCTCCATTCCTATACGTTATCTATGCTGATGCCGTACACTAGACGTTGAAGTGTATATGCTACACGTTACCACCTAAGTTTACGCTATACTAAGTACACTAATTTCGCACCTCTACACCGTATCATACCCTCAACATGTCATCATGAACCCCATAAACACCACCGCCGCAACCGCCCAAGTCACCGACATCGTGGGCACCATGGCCGTCCACCAGCCTGTGGCACAACCCATAGCGGGGCCCCGCCAGTCCCTAAGGTTGCAAGGGAGGAACCCAACCTCTAACATTATAACCCAGGACCAGTATAACTTCATATGTGTGAAGATACAAGCTGGTCTAGTAGTAGATCGAGTTGAAATGGAGGGGAAGAGGCAGTACGAACTCTTCTACAGGGGGGACGCGAGTTCATCCCCTCTCCGTACGATATAATCCCTATTCCAAAACAGTACTCGGAGCTCGTCACATGACTCCTCCTACAAAGGAGCCAGTCGTTGGATCAGCCCGTAGTGGATTTCCAATCAGAAGAGGAGGACGAGTTCGCTGCCCAATCCGAGCACGAAGACTCCTATCATACCCTCAGTCCACAAAACCATGTCAACCCCATGTTTCATCCAGGCGTAGGGGAGGTCATGCCCCTCCAGCCCCTCAGACTCACCCATGCACAAATGCCTCTGCCAGAAACATTCTCATTTGCTCATGTTCCTCCTCTGACTGACCCGCAATTTAGCACGCTCCCTCTCGCTATCATCCCCGCTGCAGCAGCCGGCCCGTCATCGCAAGCACCACCCCCACACGATAACATGCAAGCAACCTTCGCACCTCGAGTGATAGGGATGCCACATGTGATACCAGCATCCACGTCTGCCCACTACATTCCCCACATCCAAATGCACAGGGCCCCTTCCACCGCTGTAACCCAATAGGGGGTCCCTCCACAAAACATAGCTAGACAATAGGCAGTGATGGGTGCTCAACCACAGCAACATCAACCTCATCACTACAACATACCACCCCATATGGTTCAATTAGCCAACATTCCCCAAGCATGACACCAACCACAACAACAATAGCCTTTCCCCTATAACGTGTCGTCCCTAATGCCACCCCCTATAAACGTGCCACAAGCACAACCGCCGGCCGCATAACTTTCAGCTTTTCAACCTACCATCCAACACTCTAACTTGTACAATATACCACAACCTCAAGCTGCCATGTCACTGAGTGCCCAAGATTGGGCAGATGCCAAAAAATTAA
>MNCI01036913.1:85572-98992 GCA_015680685.1 Gnetum montanum
AACCAAACGCAGGCAACGAGGGTGAACCCTCGAAGAAACATGATACATTTGAAACGCCAGCTCTGAGCAAGAACAATGGATCAAAATAGCATGAAATAAAACTGCTGGGGCCAATGGACCCAGTCATCGCTGATATAAACGCCCCTAATAGTAGAGATTTGGTAATGGCTTTAACACAAGTCACACAAGCACTCAAGTAGAAGAACACTTTGCTAAGCTTGTATGACTTGATTCTTACATCCCAAACACATCGTGAAGCCTTAGTACGCATGTTAACATCCATCCCAGTAAGCAAGAACTTACCCTCAAACGAACCATCCATTCATGTGGTAATGTACTCGCCCCAAGGGACAACGTCCAAACCACTAAACTACCACGACGATAACATTAAAAGGGATAAGAAAACAGGGGAGGTGACAACAGCCCCCATGTTCATAACAATATGCATGAACCAGTTCAAGATACATAGGGTCCACGTAGATGATGGAGCTGCTATGAACGTGGTACCATACCCAATCATTGAACAACTAGGGTTGACAGAGCTAATCAGACCGACTGCGACTACATGTTTAAAATCATTCAGCGGGTCACGCGTGATGGTCAAAGGCATAATAACCTTAGACTTCATAGTGGGGGACCAGTTTCCCACATCCGCCGACTTCGTTGTGGTTGACGAAATGCTAGGGTTCAACCTAATATTAGGAAGACCCTGGTTGGCCCAACTAAAAGCGATCTCCTCCCCTATACATCAAGAAATTCACCTACCTTATGAGGGCGATGAAATCATCATACACGGGGAAGCGGCTACACCTATTGTTTCATCACACATGGACATGGACCAAGGCTCAGAGGTTGAACTCAAAAAGCCTAGTCGAAATGACGTAAACAAAAAACAACCAGTAAGCAGTACTCCAGATCCACCTAGGACAGAAACACCGGCGCTTGACATTGTACATACACCGTCTCAAGTAGAAACTAACACAAAACTCATCACAAATGCCGAAACACGAGAAAACACTGACACAGAAGCCATTCCATCAAACATCTCTTGGGCTGAGTTACCATTCAATGTAATTAGCGAAGGGAACACTGAATACAGAATCATACCCGTTGACACATCGCCTAACATTAAAAGGAAGAAAATTAAAAAATTACTAAAATAATACCATCTCAACTAGTCCGAAACGACGTTAAACTATAGCATGTCCAAAATGACGTTAAACTATAACAACTCAAAAACAAAACACATAAAAACAACATAAAGACAAAAAAAACATTAAACTACACCCCCTATCTGAAAAGACGTTAAACTATCATATCTGCAATGACATAAAACTAGTCATGATCAGAAATGATCGGTCAACCAAGAAACCCATCCACGTTATACGAAACGCTACTTGTTTACAATGAGGCCTGAAATGGCCTTAAACTAGATCACACACTTGTGCTCCGTTCCTCCTCTTGTAATTACATCTGCATATTACACTTAGAATAAATAAAAAACAAAAAATAAAAATGAAAAATATAAACCAAAATATTTTACATTTCCGTGTTGTGTGTGCAATCAAACTAAAAATCAACAAAAAATATTTATACATGCAATGCTGTACAATTATATGTGTCAATTGTTTCCGTTTATCTCAAAGTTTTCAAGTTACAATTCCCATATCAATTTGAGTCAGCATAGTTCCAAAGATAAAACTAAAAACAAAAAAAAAACTAAACATCTGGGACGGGAGGATCATCCTCTTTAGATCCACCAGCATCAGGGGCCCCGGCTCCACTGGGGCCAGCTTCTTAAGCATCATCGCCACCTTCATCCTGAAAATACAAAATGAGACAACCAATATAAGAATAAGAGAGCGTCAAAATTTAAAACATCCTTTAGCAAATCAGTTTCACAATGACAAAATACTTACCATAGGAGATCTCCCCAATCCGAACTCCAATCAACAAAGGATTTCTTCCTCCGAAACACTAGCCCAATCTATTTCACCGAGGCCTAGGTCGACGTCTACCAAGGCCTTTCCCTTGTCAATAGCTGACTAGACTGGATGTTTTAGAGGAAATTCACCCACAGTAACTTCCCCAAAAGTAGTGGTAATAACCCTCTTAGGAGATTTCATCTCAACTACGGTGTTCTCCGCAAAATTATCAAACACAGAACGTAAGCCCAAACCCTCTACGAACATCTAAAGTTGTCGTTTCTCTATAGAAACTTCTTTCAAGGATTTCTTATAGTGGTTCTTATGATTCTTTTCATCTCGGCCCCACTTACGCACCTTGGAGGCAAATGCCTTCCAATCCTGGCACTTCAGATTCAATAGGTCTATTTGGGCTTTACGCTCCGCGAACCTCCAAGTTAATGACGCATGGCGATTTAACAAGTTCCAATATCTATTGTACATAATCTCGGACGTTCACCAAGAACTATCACCTACTAATCGGGCCAAAGTGAATTCATAATGAGCTTTGAGGTCATCGCATTCAATTGATAGCTCGAAGACTTCCTTCTCCTTTGTCTAGATCTACAACCATAGTTATTCGATGGATCGCCTATAGGTCCACACTGACTGTAAATCGACCTTGGTACCTGTTCCACCTCTGGGGGTAAAGTAGCCAAACTATCGATGCTAATCACCTCAGAAGGATCCCACCTTAACTTGGCACCTATGCGTACGAAGAGATCAAATGTTAAGACAACAGAAACAGGGGGTGGCACTCTAAAATAGCAAGCCAATTAAAAACATTATACCTATTTTGGGGTCAACCTCCTGAATTCGTTCGACAACTTCTTCTACGATTCTGGCCACAAAATCCATCTTACTTGGCATTTCAGACCAAGTAAATGGCTCACGGGTGCGGGAACTAACCTTAGCGGTCCTCTCAGGGGGAACCGTCTTCATAGGTACATCCAAGCGCACCGTCCTGGTCTCGCTGCCTTTGTCTAAAAAATGAAAACATGAAAATAAAATACCTTAGAAATGACGACTAACCAGGCAAGTTGAAATAAGATAAAAGGAAAACATACCACACTCCTCGTCACCTTCTGGAGGATCACCTAAATCCAGATTCCCTTGAAGAAAACTGCGGAACATTTGTTCAACACCACCCTGGTCATCTAATGGCTCAGTTTTCGTGGTGTTCTCCTTTAATTCCTCTGTCCCTCGTCCCTGATCCTTATCCACATTTTCCTCTTCATTATTCTTCTCCATGTTCGTCTCCTCCTCCTCCGTAATGGTTTCCAACACCTGCTTCCTCACTTCTCGAATCAAGCCAAAGACGTCAATGACATGTAAGCAATCGAAAAGAAAAATTATGGACACAACAAAAATAATAAAACAATAAGCTGGCAGAAGTCTACATACTAAGCATCTTGAATCTTATGCACTTTACTCGTGGCTCCCTCACATCAGAAGCTTCCTCAGTTGCACGTTCATGTCTCTTCAGCTTTGTTTTGGCCTGGCCCACGGTTTCTTTGATCACCCGCTCAGCTCTTCTTGCAGTGAGGGGTACATCATCCAGCTCTAACCCCAGACTATTGTGAGTATGAATGGAGGTCCCTGATGATCCCCCGGTCGTAATAGACACAGACTCATCGATGCCTTCAGGCGCATCCTGGGACTTGGCTGTATCGAACAAGTGGTTGATCCACGGGCGGGATAGTTGACCCCGATCCCATAGAACAAACTTGTTACCTACGCGGACTACCAAAAACTTGGCGAAACGACGAAGGTAACCGGCGAAGAAGGCAAAGGTGAAGTGGGATTGCACCTCGACATTCGAGGGTAGCTGCACTATCTCCTTGTGCATGCCCGACAATAGAAATTTAGCCCAATTATAGTGCATGCCAGTTTCCAGGATAGTTCTCATAACGCGCACAGCCTCAACCCCAAGGCTCTTCACCTGAGAAAGGGTTTTGGGGAATACCCATGCCCTAAACAAGGGATACAGTTCATTCACCTCTTCAACCTTCACCTTCCCCTGCATCGGGAACCCCTTAGCACCCTTGGCCAGGCCCAATCATTCCTCCAACTTGCACACTGTATGGAGCTCTTTATGAGCTCTGTCTAAGACTACATTTATGCCATCTACCGATACCCCGAATAAGTTTGAGAAAAACTCAAGTGACAGATGAAAAACCACCTTAACACCCTTAATCTGGGTGCTGTAGTATGAGACAGACTCATTAAAAGAATCCATGATCCCAATCATTTCCCCTATTGATACATCAGGACTTGGGGTCATGAAGAGCTCCATAAGGCCGACATTATTCAAGCAGTGAACAATAGATGGCGAAGCATGGTTGCGCAACCATTTTTGGGCCTTAGTCACCTCCCCAAACTTCATTGACAGTGTTGTCTCAGTTTTCCCGGTTGTGATAGGATCCCTGCTAGGAGGTGCATCAACTGCAACCACAATATAAGATGGTCATATCAGTATAACCGTCGGCAGTTAAAAATGTTAGCACATCCAAAAGACATTGTCATTTACCTCCCATAGTAGACTTAGATGTGCTGCCTGGACCAGAGTCACAAGGGAAAACTGGCCCCTGGTCCGACCAATCTTTATCCAGCCATCCACGAGCTTGACATAGTGCCAACGCTCTAGAGAATCGTTGGTGAAAATAGATGATATCCCCCTTCATTAGACCCAATACAATTTTACGAAGGGTAGGACCCGCCATAAATGCCTCTAGAGTGGTACAAGTTAAGGCAAGCCCATCATCTTCGACGCATATTCCATCTACATTAACTTTTGGCCTACAAACGAGCAAATATCAAAACTAAGGCAAATGCCAAACGATGAAAAGAAGCAATAAACTTGAATGGTCCTACCTGCCTACTCGGTACATTGTGCTAGGAGGGTTCTGGAATAATGTATGAGTGCGCGCAGCTAAAAATAAAGTATTATCAAGGTAGTCCTGCCCTCGTGGCAATCAGGCCCACACATGCGCTAACGAGCGTGTGGACTTAGGCCCGCGGGAAGAACCATCCTCATTTGTAAACTGCCCCTCATCGATGTCTTCCATGAAGACAAAGACACCCTCTATGGCTCCTGGCAACATCACCTCAAGTATGCTCCATGCCACCAGTTCATTCAGGTGTGACCAGATAACTACTTCAAAATTGTCCAGTATAAAGGACAAGAATTCAAATGCACCTTCTCTGAACCAAACCCCGTTGTGTTCCACGGTTAGGTCCAAGGTAGGCTCATTCGCCTCCATGGGGCCAAACCATGTTGGCACGTCAACAAGCTCAACCACGAGGAGAAAAGGCTTGGTGTCCCTACAAACAGCCAGAGTATCAACAAAAAATCAGCCATACACCAAAACAACGCGAAAAACTAACGTTCACATCGTAGACTAACACTTAGAAAAATTTTCTAACTGTTTACGCTTGGCGTATACGCTGTTAAAACCTAGCGTAGATGTTGCCAAAATTTGTTTACACTCGGCGTATACGCTGCTAAACCTAGCGTATACGCTGTCAAAATCTATTCACGCCTGACGTATACACTGCTAAACCTAGCATATATGCTGTCGAAATCTATTCACGCCTGACGTATACACTGCCTGACCCAGTGTATACGCTAATAATTAACTGTTTATGCTAACGCCCGAACCCCTTACGCTCAACGTATATGCTGAAGAAACCCTCAGCGTATACACCACAGAAGTGGCCAACGTAAATAGTCTACGCTAAACACTGAGCAAATAGTTTATGCCGGAAAACATAAAAAAAAACAAGTCTATGCTGCATCATAACAACCATGTACGCTCAGCGTATATGCCGAAGAAACCCTTAGCATATAAGTCGTAACAGCGTAAATCATCTGCGTTGATAAAACAAACTTCTTACGCCGTATAGCCTTCAGCAAGAAAAAGTGATTACATTGTGCGCTGAAAATAGATTACGCTAGGACAGTCGACACTAACCTGACCTTACGCTGTAAATTTACGCTCGGTGTATACGTCGACGTCTCTACGCTGCCAATTTACGCTCGGTGTATACGCCGAAAACCCCTACGAGACTGTCTACGCTATAAAGCACGTACATGCAAAAATAACTAACAAAGATAGGATCAGTGCCTACCTGTGTGATGTTCCAGGCCATGATGGAATCCTTGGCCGAGGCAAGCACTGCAGCATAGCTTCGCTCTCCTCTGCGAAGGTCAAGTTCAGACTCTTCCTCCCCTACCCTTCCACCTCCTTGCCTCTGCCCATCTTGACGTCTATGCTGGGACTGATAGTTTACGCTGGGAGTTGCAACTCTGTATACCTACGCTCAACCTTCTATGCTCGGCGTCTACGCTGGGTTCGATGGTTTACACTCACACTCAAGTTTTACGCTGGGTCGTTTACACTCCTACAAACCGATGAAAAACAAATGAAACCCCCCCCCCTTATATAGCACTCCGCCGCCGCCGCTTACGCCACCGTTGCTCCTTTTTGCCATTTTGTGCCTTTTTACTTATTTTTCACTAAAATTTGCCCAGAAAAATAATAAAAAAATAAAAAATAGAAATTACTACATCCTAGTTCCCCCGTGGATCCCATTTCATACGTTTACGCTGAACATTCTAGCATAAACTGCCATTATGGCCCAGTAAGGCGTTAAACTGCCATTACGGCCCGGCATGGCCTTAAACTACCATGCGTCCTGGTGTGACGATAATCCACCATCATGCATGTACACATATCTAAAATTACCAAAGAATATAGAACGATACCCATTAGCTCATTCAGCTCTCCGTTTATTGGCAGGAGCAAGCCCGATGGATTACCAGCACTTAATCGAACCATTAATTATCAATGGACCATATGGCAAAATCGCAAGGGACACCAACATAAACCTCATCCACTTAATTTCAGCAACAGACCATCTCTTCTCTCTTGCTGCCAAATAAAGTTTGATGTCAAATGTGTTTAGTGCTCACTCTTGTTGTCATGAACACTAATTTTGTCATGTGTTGTAATGATGATCCATTCACATGTCACCCCATTCGCCATTAGTATCATTCAAGTCAATAATCCCATACCTTCCCAATATTTTGTAAGGAACTCAAGGACAAGTTTTTATTCAGTCATGGGGGTATGATGAGCCGCGATATCGCATTGTCGCCATTTCTATAAATAAGAGGTGGCTTTCCCTTCTAAGATCATCTAGATCTAGACCCTTAGCCAAACTATAGCAGTTTTACCATTCCAGAGTTAGAATAATTTCCATGTGCCCACACTAGGAGTCTCAAAGTGAATGGATCTTTATTCAAGCAAACTATACCTGAGCACATATTTATGTATGGAAATAAAGATGAACTTTCTGATAAACCTTGCAACATATGGACTAAGCTAAATAGGAATTAATTACTATGAAATGTTTAAATGCTTTCTTAGGTAATTAATCTCTCTCAACCCTTAACTCTCCTAGTTAAGTGCATTCAGTACGACCACTTCGAGCACGTGTGTAATGCTTCGTAACCCTGTAATGAGTAGTGTTTGGTAATCCCAGTAGTGTTGCACTAGTTCAGGGTATGTGCAGCAAGTGGGAATGGATACTGATGCTAGGAAAATTAGAACTTAGTTAGTGAATAGTTAATGAAAGTTAGTCATTTAGTTCTCTTCACCTTTCCCCACTAGCATAGGTGTTAAAAGGAGAAAAGATATAAAAGTCATATACCTCAAGCTTACTTAACCATACAACCGTGACAATACAAGTAAGTTTGGGAAGACAACGATTGATTAACCTTAAGTGTTCCATTAGGGCGCGTAAGCACTTAGTCCTTGGAGTTCAACTGGATTTCACGTGAGACGCTCGTATTCGTATGGTTGAGTGTAGGGGTACCTCACCACTCATCATGTGGAAATGAAATAAAAATAATATGTGGAAACTATCATCTAAAAACAATGGAGGGTTAAAGATTTGGAAAAATAAATTTGCAAGAGGAAACAAAATTTTAAAAAATAAATAAAAATTTGTTTTAGAAAAATATAGAGCAACAAAGGTTTATAAGCATATCAAAATTTGTTCAAAGGAATTGAATCTAAGACCTTAAATTTGTATAATATTAACATACTAATAGACATTTATTTTTGCTTCTACAACTAATGTGTGATTTTAATGGTCCCACCATTGCATGGGCATAGGGAGTGGTGAGACTAAAATCGCATCTAAATAGGGCCAAGGAGATTCAACCGACTTTAAGAAATGCCAACTTGTAATAGGACACTTTTAGAAAAATGTGGTTCTCATCTAATTTGCTAGGTAGGTAGGGGTTGTCTATCCTTTCGACATTTAAATTGGGCTACATCTACTAGTTATGTGGTAGGGATTGTCTATCCTATAAGGTTAGCACCAAACTATTTATTGCATCCTTATTATGACCATACTAAGATAAAGGATTTATTGCATAAATTTTATTCATGCCTACAACAATTTAAGCTTCTATAACTCCTGAATGTATAAGTTATAGAAACTAAAATTGAAATTTTATGTATATGGACATTGTGAATCTATTCGATGATAGAAATGCACAGGAAATAAGTTTCAAAAAAATAATTAAGGAAGTAATTGTGTTTATGGTAATATTTTAAATAAATCAACCAAAAAAGTATAATTGTGATGTCTCACTTATATTTACTATAGTGTTTGTATTCAATATGATTTTGTGCATAGTGAACATGTTCATTCTCACAAGAAATTTAATAAGATGACTAATTGATCTTACATTTCTTTTGGCAAATGGTCCAATGATTTATTTCTAATTTATATTTTCAATTATTCTTTTGAAAAAAGTATAACATAGGAAAATCACATATTCCTTTAATGCATGGCATGATACATGTACTTTGTTCAATGTTTAATTCCCATTCAATTTGTTGCATAGTTACCATTGATTTTTGTCTTTTTAAATTTAAAATACAATGTTATTTGAATGATGTTTAAGCTAATGATAAGTATCTCTAACAATGAAGTTTTAGCTTAGTAGTAAGACTCTTGATTTGGAAGTTTCAAATTGTAGGTTTGATTTTGATGGTTGCATGTGTGCATTCACAAACATACACATATAGATATAATGTTCACTATATGTCCCATACAAACACACACATAATTTTTGCTATGTGTCTTCAAATCTACTTATAATTAGACACATCTCATGGGATTTGCTTATAAGCATTCTTTTGGGATTTAACCCCTCCCTCTAAAGTTTCTTCAAGAATTTTTATTAATTAGAATATAGTTTAAAATGCACACATAGATATAATGTTTGCTATATGTCTTGAGATGTATTTATAATCATTCTTTTGTGATTTGATCCCTCTTTTAGAAGTTCCTTTAAAAATTTTTATTAATTGCAATATAGTGTAAAATGAATGGTTAAGAGGTGACTACATAGTGCAATTATTAGTTGGTTTAGTATTGGTGAGTTTAAGACTAATAGACGTAGGATATTTTCCTTTTTGTGTTGTATCCAAGAATAAAATTTATTATAAAGAAACATTTTAAAGAATAATCATAGAGAAGCACTACGAAGAGGTGAAACTCTAGCACAACATAAAATAAAGTGCCTAGTGGTTTTGGAGATTTTTGTTTTTTATTCTTACAACCAATCTTGAAAAACCTCCTCTTTAGGATAAGAAAAGAATTAGACCTTGCCTACTTTTAGAAGCACCTTCTTGGATTTTCACTTACTTATACAGGTTTTCTATAAATAAAAAAGAAGAACTAATGCCTGGTCCTGATGGATGGCCAGTGGAATTTTTTTGAGCTATCATTGATGTCTTAGAGGATAATCTATTGCATGCATTTAATGCTATTCTATCTTGGAGGTAGGTTTGGAAGGAAATTAATTGTTCATGGTTGGTTCTCATTCCAAAAATGGCTAATCCATTGATGTGTGTGCATTTTCAACCAATTGGGATGTGTAACACCTTGCTTTGCCTATTTACAAAAATGCTAGTGGCTTGCATGGGGCCCTTGATGCCACAATTAATGGGAGAGTAGTAGGTTGGGTTTGTGAATGGGATATACATTTAAGATCATATTATTTTTTTGTAAGAGATGTTGCACTCATTGTAGGTGACTAGGTATCTAGGTATGTGCTTGAAGCTTTATATCACAAAGGCTTATGACATTGTTTCTTGGCACACCCTTCAGGACATCATGCTAAGAAAAGGGTTTCACCCTTATTTTTTTGACATTTTCTTGCATATTTAGATATCTAGACATTTATCCTTGGACTTCAAGAAGAGGCTTTGGGGGTTTTCCTCCATGGGACAGGGTTACAATAGGGGGAACCCCTATCACCATACCTTTTTATTCTAGTGATGAATGTGATGCATGCATACTGTAATGGGGAGGGGGTTAGAGGTCTAGATATTGGGGGTGTGCATTTCCTTATGGAACATTATACTGATGAATCTATCTTATTCTTCTGGGTGACAGTATCTCAAGCACTTGTGATAAATAAAGTGCTTCAATGAATGGTGAGGAGCTTGGATTGGAAATTAATCAAGGTAAGTCAACAATGCATCTTCTAAACATGGATGTCAATGTTCAGAGTTGGATTGTGTAATTGGTAGGGATATTACCTAGGTCTATGGCCAATTTTTACCTTGGGCTTCCTCTGTATGATTGGCATTGTAGGAATGTATGGGAAGGGCTACTTCATTAGCTTCAGGATAGGATTGGGCATTGGATAGCTTGTTTTTTGTCGCAGGCGGGGAGGGTGCTCTTGCCAAGTCTATGGTATTCTTCATTGCTCACTATACCACTTCAGCAGCTTTTCCTCCAATCAATATCATTTAATAGGTTCACTAGATTATTAGGAATTTTACCTGGTTGAGGGAAAAAGGGGATAGTCGGATAAACCTGGTTAGGTGGGATATGGTTGCCAGACCTAAGAATGCTAGGGGGCTTGGCATTCTTAGGTTCTAGGATGTCATTGACATGGGGCACTAGATGCTCCTACAATAACTAATGTGGTAGGATTCTTCCCAAGCTCAATGGATCACCATCATGTGCTAGAAGGATTAGCCTTGGGTGGCATTTGGGTAGGTTTCAAACATTTGGCAAGCTTTATGCTTACACATGTTGGCAATGGAGCTAGTGGACCTTTTAAATGTATAGCCTACTCAGCTAATATGTTATAAATACATGGAGATTTGGAGGTGGTAGCAACTATGGTAGAGGAATTTTCCTAAAAAAATAAAAGTGTTTATTTGGCTAACGTGTTATTATGCGTTACTTGTGCAGCATGAGTTGTGGCTATAGGGGATAAATGTGAGCACCATGTGTCAACTCAGCATGGCAAGGCAGGAAATAGTAGCATATTTTACTTGGGATTGCCCTTTTTCACAATGGGTGTGGCAGGTGGCAAACTTACCCATGGTGATTTGTTTTGACAATTCTATGGGCCTTATGGTGGACGTGTAATTTTCTGGTTTTTTGGAGGATGCTACTGCCACCGCCAACATAGGTCGTTGCTATGGGGATTTGCTTGTGGAGGAAGGTGCTATTGGCAATGGGGGTAACACCTACCTTTGAGTCACCATGTGAAGAGTACTAGGTGAACCTAATGTTGTGGAATTTGGTAATGATGGTGGGGTGGGCTAATGTACTAATCTTGTTGTGGGGAGACCTCGACCTCGACGATGGGGCATTCTACATAAATTAGTTGGGAGACTATATGCTCTTTCAAGGGGTGTGCATTAACCTCATGGAGAAGGCCATTGTGTGCTACCTGTGGGTGTCGGCTTTGGGGGAGGAGGTTTCTTTGCAAGGAAGGGAATTTTGAGATGTCCAAGAGTTTTTTTTTAAGGCCTATCTCCAAAATAGGAAGTGGGCAAGTGCCGAAGTTAGCATTGGAACTATTGTAGCAAGATGTGCTAGTTATGGTGGATCACTTTTTTATGCATTTTGGGAATGCTTGGAAGCTACTCGGGGTTCACTTCACCCTCATATGTTGCCTACACAAGGGGTATTCGGTCAATTTGACCTATTTTTTCCTCTCTATCCTACACCAGAAAATGTGGGGTATCCATTCAAGCCTTATCTTAGCTCTGTGGAGGGTGGTAAGGGGGCGAAGGTGGGGTTAGGGGAACCAAAATGTAGCCGTGGGGGTCCTTGGTCTAGGCAATTTATTATTGAAAAAGGTTGCACTACATTCCTCGAACGATGGTGGACCTTACTTCAAGGTCGAAGAGTTTGAGTGAGCTGGAGGGGAAGAGAGGTCTAAGATTGGAGGGAGGTTTGGGGGGTGCCTTAGGGGGTGGGCCCTTATACCCTTATGAAAAAAGAGGGGATATGTTGGCTACAACATCTCCAAAGAAGGCATTGGATGTGGGGGATGAGGATCGGGTCCCCCCCCCAGGTGACATTGGTGTTTGAGACGGTGGCACTAGCAAGAAAGGAGGAATGGGTACTTTGTGAGGCCAAGTGGCATTGCAAGGAGGAAGAGTTCCAATGGGCAAGGGAAAAGGAACAAACACTTTAGGAGGCTAACTAACATCATAGGAAGGAGTTCCACTGGAAACTGGAATGATAGGATGAGGTTGCCAGGAAGGAGAAGATTCATCAAGATCTCATGGAGGCAATGGCTCTACATGCGCTTGAGGGGGATCTCCAATAGTGCATTAGGAAGGAGCTACTAGAGGAGGCATGGCTTCATGAGGCACAAGAGTAGGAGGTGTAGGAATGTCAGGCTTAGAAGGAACAGGAGTGATGAGACATGATATGCACAAGCCGCGATATCGCATCCCCTGCGATATCGTGTACGCGATATCGCATCGTCCCCTGCAATATCGCATACGCGATATCGCGGTCCATCACCAAATCTATAAATAAGAGGCAGCACTCCCCTCATTTTTCAGCCTAGGCTAGAAGTAGTAAAGCTCTCACAGATTGATCACCCCAGAGATAGAATATTTTCCATGTGCTCGCAATAGGAGTCCTCCAAGTCAATGGTTCTTTATTCGAGCAGCTTTGTACCTGAACGTAAGTTGTGTACGGCAATAAAGACAAGCTTTGTGGATAAACCTTGCAGTACATGGATAGGTTTATTTAATGTTATTTACCACTTTTCTAGTAGCGCGGCATGAGTACGACTTGTTTACGAGCATTGACAAATGTGTATGGCTAGCCAAGGAATTGGCTACTCATCGCGATTAGATTCTCTCACCCTTATCTCCTCGAATGTGGGACAAGTATGACTTGATTACGAACATCTACAGATGTGTACAGCTAGTCAAGGAATCGGCTACTTGTCACACTTAGGCTAGTTAGGTGCCTCAGTACGACCACTTCAAGCATGTGTGTTACGTGTGGTAATCCCAGTAACGATTAGTGTTTGGTAGCCATAGTTGCATAGTTCAAGGTGTGTACAGCAAGTGGGAACGGATGCTGATGCTAGGACTTAGTGC
>MNCI01036913.1:104923-132022 GCA_015680685.1 Gnetum montanum
TTAACCATACACCGTGACAACAACAAGTAAGTCTGGGAAGACAACGATTAATTAACCCCAAGTGTTCCTTGTGACGTTTAGGCATTTAGTCTGCGGAGTTCGACCGGATCGTGCGTGCTACGCTCATTTCGTATGGTTGAGTGTAGGGGTACCTCGCCACTCATCAAGGAGGAAGCCCTGATCAAGCAATAGCTTGATTGGGTAAATGTGGATAGTGCATAGGCCTAGTTATGTCAAGGGCATTGCACCTATGTCATAATGGATATTAGGCACAATTTATCCTAGGAAGCACTATGACGACACATCAGGAGGAAAGGCAAGGATTTGCATCTAGATGGAGAAGGGGATGTAGAAAAATGTGCATGGAAGGTAGAAGCATTTAAGGATTTTTAGCAGGTCATGGCTTTTGTGGACACAGAATAGTGTAGGGCTATTCTGGATGCCATACATGGCTAGGAGTAGAACATTTTCCACTACACACGATTGCCTTATCATTTATAGATGGGTTGGGGTTGTTGGGATTCACAGATCATTAACTCTTGGTTTTGTCTTTTGATATGAGTTTGATTGGTTTGGGATGGTTTGAAGAGCTTGGCAAGGTGACAAACAACTCAATTTTGTATTTTTTTTGTTTGGGGGAGGGGGGGGAGGTGGGGGTGTGGGTTGTGGTGGTGGGAATCTAAACCTCCTACAGTGATTGGACACATGTTGACATAGTGGGAATAGGTTGGTGTTGAGGGGAGAGGCCTCCCCTCAATTTTTGGGGTCGTCCCACCTTTTGTAATCTTACTGTAAAATCATTTTTGACTAATACATCTCAAATTTTTCCAAAACAAAATCATAAGAGCAACATGAAAAATAGTTTTTTTTTAAGAAAATATATTCATCATTAATTACTTTTTGTTTGACCATGAAAATTAGATGAAGAATACTTTCAAGAGAAAGAAGGAAAAATCATTACTCTTATTAAGCAATTTTAGTTATGCAAATTTAATATACTTCATTCACATGAATACTTTTTAGTTCTTTTTAGAATATAATTTTTCTATCTCTTCAAAAGCTCTTGGAAAACCAAGAGCCATACTAGTCTAATTAAGTACCTAAGGATATTATCAAAATGTTGAGGAACATTTGCATTTAATTTTGAAATTCATCATCCATGCTAAATTGCATGAAAGATGTATAATCATTGGAATCCACCTAAGTTTTACTAAAAGAAGCTTTTTAGATTACAATTGAAAATCACTACCATGTACCTTTTAGCTTTAACATAGATTTATACAAGAAAATGGGTATGTGCATATTCTAAACTAATGGATGTTAGATTTTTTGTTAATCAATTTTACTTTTAAAACATAATTAATTTGATGATATTAACTTAATTATACTTTTGATAATATAGTATATGAATAATTACCAAGGGAATAGAGGATGGGGAGAGGCACGGGGGGATGTGGGAGTGCATCAAAGTACAAATAGCAAGAGGTTTTAAGGCTCTCTATGCTTTCAAAAACAAGTGTAAGGACTTAGGATTCTAGAAAATAGAATTTTCAAACTATCATCTATGCTAGTATATTGTATGGTTGTGTTGTTTGGAGTTGAAAAAATATTAAAAGATTACAAAAAAATCTACTTATTGATGATTTAAAGGCTAAGATGCAAGCACTTTATTTAATTATGTAAATGTGATTTATTAGCTAAGGAGAAATCTTGTACTAATTTATTGTATACACTCATACCATAAAAATCTCAAGGAAGGACAAATTCTCTAAAATAGTTCTTAAGGACTAACAAGACCATCTTGATATTTTTAAGAAATGTAATCATTGACAAAATGGTTGACAAAATTCTAAGCACAATTGCAGGTTAATTAAGCAAAAGGTTTTAACATAGTTGTGGTTTAATGTAGAAGATAAAAAATAACTTTGTTTACATCATCACATTATATGTAATAAACTAGCTATAGAAGCTCATTATCTCCTAGCTACTGTTCTAATCAAGTTTTGGAGTATCATTAGCAAGCTTCACTTAAGTTCACATCATCTTAGAATTGAACGTGGGATATGGATTCAACTCCTTGAGTTTACATGTAGGTTGTGTGGATCAGAAGAAGCCCTGGATGTGTTGCATGTGTTTCTTTTCTATGGTGTGACTACCCATTTGAGACTATGTTATATTATTACAGCAAAAAAAAACTTATACGATTTGTTTTTATCTCTGTAATTTCTTCATTGATAAGTTGCAAGATTGAATGGACAATGCCCAATGTAGGAAAGTTCTAAAAATAAGTTTTGAAGCAATAAACCTACCTTTTTATGCAAATGATGTTGCTTTGATATGTATTTCTAAAAAAAGTATCTCCAATATGTTGTAAATTATAGAAAAATATTGCATTTCTTTTGGATTGGAAATTAATTTAGATAAAACTAAAATAATAATATGAAGTAGAAGAAATACACAATATGATATTAAATTTGTTGATTAGAATGTGTAGATTGTGGACTCTTTTAAATACTTGGGTCTTGAATATGTGAATAATTATAAATGGGATAAATGCATTATAGACAAAATAGCATGAGCCAAGAATAAATGTGATGTGTACATTTAAAAACAAATATAATGCACTAGGAGTTTGGGCTTGGAAAGTTAGAAAAAAAAATCTTTTAAATAGTCATTTATCTTATTGTGTTATATGGATGGACAATTTAAGGACTAGGTGTTAGTGCTAAAAATTAGAAAGCCATTGGAAGAGTATAGAAGATATTTTTACTTCATGAATAAAAGGTGAAAGTACCAAAACCCTATTTTATACTTCTATGAGAGTATAATCTACTTCTTTTAAAACCAAAAGCCATTTATTGGTTTATTACTTTTACTTAAAAATTAGCAAAAATAAAACAGATAAAGTTTTAAAAGTATTTCCTGAAGACACAAAAGAGCAAGTATTTTATTTCTAAGGGTTATAATGGCTAAAGACTTGAGATATCATATTAGAGAATATATAAAGTATTTCAAAGCATACTTGTAAGTTAGTTTAGTTGTGGATTCTAATAATGTTATGGTCAATTGTAAAAGGCAAGAAGAAAAGTTATTTGGAATGCATAAGACGTAACTAGTTAAACTCAGAAATTCACTATTTGTCAATTGTAATCTTGATGTTGGTTCTAGTATGCACTTTGGTAACTCACACTCCATTCACTCTACTTGTGCAAGATGTCAATTTCAAGATAGACAAAAAAGTGATTTCAATTAGCCCAAATTCAAAGTGATAGAAGGCCATAGATACATATGGAAATATAGCAAATATAAGTGAAATCTTATTAAAGACAAAGTTCAAATTTCAAGAAGAAATAAAGACCAAATGAAGCTAAAATATCTTTTTTGTAAAATAAGGAGCAAAGTCATGTAATTTATATTTAAATTATTATGCAAATTAAGACAAGATAGAAGTTTTATTATTTTTACTTTTATTAAAAGATTGATGGATGGATGTAATTAGAGATTGGCTTCGATCTCTCATGTCTCTTGAATTTCTAGCCCAATTTTCCACCAAAAAAAGAAAAAAAAAAGCTTGACCCATCTTATTCTATTATGGCATCATCATTTGACTATAAATATGTGGGCAAATCATGTTTGTAAGTGAAGCAATTCCACAACTTATCTCATAATCTCATATCGTATTTATCATCTAGAATCCCATTCTCAATTTCATAATTTATCTCATTACAAGTTCATCCATCCTCAATTCATCAATTCTCATTAATTGAAGAAGTTGAAAGTCACATTTGGGGTCACATTTGTGTAATAGATTTTAACCATCAAGTCAATTTAAATTAATTCCAAACTTTGTAGGGAGGTAGATTGTTGAAAGAGCTTTTTATATAGTATTCACTCACTCCATAACTCTCTCAAATCATAGAGATATTCATCTTGAAAATCAACAATTTCTTTTATGGATGTTGAATAGTTTTATTTCAAACCCCTTTTTTGGGCCAAATTTTAGTCATCAAATAAATTCCAATTAATCCAAAATTTTATAAGTAGATAGATTGCAAAAAGAGTTTTTCAACAAGCACATGACCAGCCCAAAACTCTTCGAGATCATGAAGATATTGTAACTGCAAAATCAGAACAAAAAAAGGTTTTCTCAGTTGGGCTTCTCACATCATTTGAAATATTGGGCCAAAAAATATGTAAAATAGAAAATATTTTCAAATCTTCTTACATCCAAAAAAAACTAAATTTACATCATTTTAAGATAGAAAGTAAAAGATGGATACAACTACTTAAAGAACACACGTAGGCTATGTACGTTATGAGTCCTTGGAAATAAACATCTCGTTCTTGGAAATAAACATCTCGTTTTTCTAGTTTTCTTCAACTTGAACATTTTAAACAAAAATATAATATTATAGCAAAAAGTCTATATGATCATTTCTTGTTTAATTTTATGATAAAAATGTAATTCTTATTTATTAGATCCTTTGTGTCTTTGGATGTATTAAAACTTCAATTTCATTGATCACAATTGTCATAGCTAAAAAGGCCTATGAGCTTATGTTAGCAAGAGAAAAGTTCATTCTATTAAAAATTAAAAATACTTAACTATTTGTCTTCAATTGTTGAAAATGAAGTAAATTTGATTTAAGAAAATTAAAAATAATACTAGCAACATTAAAAGTCTTTTTAATTATATTCATCTTTATATACTTTGTGTGTTTGGCTATAAAAATTAGGTGAAGAATAATTTAAAAGGAGGAAGACAAAATTATTTCACTTAATAAATTCAAGATGTTCCTATGCAAATGCAAGAAACTTCATTCATATAAATACTTTTTGGTTCTTTGTTGGTATAATATGAATTTCCTATTTCCAACTTATTACCTCCATAACGGTTGGAAAAACAAGAACAGCTTCCAATCAAATACTTAAGAAGAGTGTTTACATTTAATTTTAAAATTCATAATCTATGAATAAGAAAAATGACATAATAGATATTTGAAGCTAGCGTGTCCAAGAGTTGAGGTAGTGAAAGAAAACCTAAAAGTTCATCATACTTTAAAATAGATTTAGATACATTTATTAAAATGTATACTTCCCTTGTTATATCCCTAGTGTTCCTTAATTTAATTATGGAAGATGTTTTGAATCTCAATATAAAATCTAATTGATTTCAAATTTTGGATGGTTATAGATCATAGAATGAGCGTTCTAATGAGCCCAAGATGAGCCTAGAAGTCATTCAACTCACAAAGTTAGAATAGTTTCAAAATTTAAAAAAAAAATTAGGGTTTCATAATTGAGTCCCCCTGAGTCTAATTGTTCCCTTTGTTCCGCACTAGTCTTGGCCACATCTAGCTAGTTGCCCACATTGTGATATTCATCAAAACCCCTATAAAATAAAGCCGTGAAAAAATAAAATGCACTTAAGTGAAATCATAAAACATTGGTGATATATTCATAACTACTCTAAGATAGCTTATGCTCATTGAGATGAAATTGAAATAATTTAATGGAATAAGCTAAGCAACTTGCAAAATAAAAAAAAATGTGAGCATGGATTAGTTTTGTAGTGAATAGTTGCCATAAGTGAAGTAATGTGAGGCTAAGATTGAACTTTATTGCAATAATGCCTAGTATTATATTTCAAGCTTAATTTAAGGCCTTGAGGACATTAATTTAACTTTTAAGCATGGGTTTTAAATGGTATAGGCTAGCATCTATTAGTTGTATACATAGATATCATGCATATTAAATAAAAAATTATATAGAAGGTAGGATATGAATGGTGTTCATGAATGATGATGATTGATCTTTGAATGTTTGCCTATGCAATTAGGGTTGAAATTTCAAAATTTTAGGATGCATCATTGTGATACTCTTTTAGCTTTCAAAACATGTGAAAATACATTTATCTAATGTTAAAAAGTCTATCAATATACACAATTTAAAAGTATTACTATTAAAAGCTAAAATAAAATATACTAATTTGATAATATAAATTTGATGTACTATAGAACTTTATATTATAAATGAAATCAACAATAAATATATACTTTTGTTAACTTATTTTCTAATAAAAAGAATTAAAACTATAAAATAAGAAAAGGCCTACTTATTTTCTTATCTAAATTTTTATTTATTTTAAAATTAAATGTTAATCTTTAAATTTTAAAGTAGATTGACACTACGGTCAATTTTTTTAGCGTTTTGATAATGCATCACATACAAAAATTAAAGTATTGTATGTCAAAATCAAGGAATTAAGTTATTAAATGTTAACGCGTGGCGAAAAAGGCAAAGTCTTACACTGATAGTACAGTCGTGAGTCCAGCAGCAATGTTGTCAAGCGCTTCAGTTTGACCATTTCCTTCCAACACTTCTCTGGTAACTCGTCATTCCAAACCCAGCACATGGTATGCACTGACCCAAGATTGCAAAAGTCACTGCACAACTCCTTCATTTGCAGGCAATCGTCGAACGACAACTTCCTCGATGAGGAGAGCATTCCGAAGCCCTGTGGCAGTCGTCTCAGCTTTGCTCATTCCAAACGCAGGATGTGCAGGCACCGCAGCTGCCCAAAGTTGTGGGGATGCTCTTCCAATGTCCTGCACTGGATGCAGAGCTCTCGAATGTTGTTTGAAACTGCTGCAGCAGCACAAAACTCGGCCGGAACCTTCATTTCCGCGTTCGTATGATAAAAACAACAAAGTGAGAGCTCTTAGATTGCTCAAGCTTGCGATGCTCTCGCAGGCACAACCGCTCAGTTCTGTTGACTCGGAAATAGCTTCCAATTGCAAGTATCTCAATCCTTGCGGAATCTGATGGCAAAGGATTGAATAAATAATAAGTCATAATAATAATGTTACTGGTTAAGTTAAAATAATTGCTTAATTGATTAGTAGCGGTTGCCATCACTGCTAGGCTGGCAGGCAGTAGGTACCGCTAACAACTTTGTGTTACATTGCATGATGAAGGCAAGATTTAGATAGGAAAAAGGTTTTTAAAATTTTTTCAAGCACAATTAATTATTTTTTTAGTTTTATGATTATAAAAAATTAAAATAAAAAATAATATAATTCATTACCATGAACCCACAATGCATACTTCACTAAACTACGTAGGGAAAAATAAAATATTTTCAACATAAATAATTAAATTTAAAAAGATTTATTTTTAAGAATACTTATTTTATTACAAGTCTTAACTACTATTTCCTTTTTGTTTGTTTAGATAATAAATGATGTTTGTTTATTATTTAATGTATTAAAAATGATGCTTGATAATTTTTTCTTTTTTTACATTATCAAGCGCATCACCCTTATTGTACATCCAAATTATAAAAAGGAGTTAAATTCTAATTTTGAATGGAGTTTTCAATTGACTCTAGCAATCTTGGCCCTTTAGTGCCATGTGCATCACAAGGTTTGACCTTGACCATCCTCCGTGCACAATGAGCTTATCAAATGTTGTAATCTCACCCCTGACTCCACTTACAATACCATTGGGGCCCACCTCAAGTACAAATTTTTGGCCACTACTTGAGGTAGCAATAGGACATCTTTCATACAGATGCTTTTTTGTATTAATGACTAGCGCCTTGATTTACAAACATTTAAAAATATGCAAAATTATAATGTAAAAAGTTTAAGAAGAAAGTAATTCTAAAATTTGCAGTCCTGTTGTAAACATACATGTAAATAAAAATTTAATTTTACTTGAACACAACAATAAACAAATACTACAAAGTAAAGAAAGCAACAATCATCCTACAGTTTATAATTAACATGTTGATTTAAGAATAATAAGAATCATTCAATAAGTTGAAAACTAATATCTTGCATGCGTATACCTATCGGTCCTACAATTTTTTGTGTAGAATGGTACAAGATGTTACTTTAAATTTATTAGATCTTATAAAACACCACTTCTTTCTAGCTCATCTGTTCCTGTTACACATGGCATGGCCTACTTACTGATTACAAGACCGTAAGACAAATAACCGCATTTGATATGGAGTTTTAGATCATCCCAGCACCGAGAAGGATTTGTAGCACGGATAAATCCAAGTCAATACATTACTGACGGCACGTACCTGTTCATCGTCCTGGTGTTGAGCTGCCGCCCGTTGTGTGAGCTCCTCTTGGAAGGCTCCAAGTTGTTCGTCGTCGTTGGCGTTCATAAATATGCAGTTTTTGTTAAATTTGGTGACGACAAAATAACGCCAAAGAGCAAAGGAACAAAAGCATCCATGTATTCCTGAGCCAAGAAGTCCTGCGTCACGAACAGGTTGATGATATTTTGCCACTTCATATCATCATCATCTTTATTAGAAAAGACGCTGAGCAGCTGTTGCAGCGCGGAACGTCAGCATTGTTGAGCAGCAGCAGCAGCAATATATTTACCGACCACTACTAATCGTTCTGGTATGCCTTCAAAATTTAATCACGGTCTTCACCATTTTTGGAACATCATCATCATCAGCATCATGATAACGTGAATGGAATGATGTCGATGAAGGATTATCCTGATCGACCGCTGTTGCTGCTTCCAGTAGCATCATCTGCCAAGCACGATGACCCATACTTGATCTGGCAATCTCTTTTAATTCTTTCACTGTCTTTCTGGACCTCTTCGTCACAATCTCTTTCTCCTTTGATAACTGCTTAATTGTCTCATCTTCAGCTGCTGCTAACATGATATAAACATACATACAATCCTCATTCAACACCTCTTTACATTCCTCCCAAGCGCACTCCACGTCCCTGGTCATCACTATGATCCTTTTCATGAAAAAAGTTAATCTGGAGGATAGGTCATCTCTGTCATTGTCGAAGTAAATGAAGTTACATACCTCTGTGCAACGACCACCGGCGTTAGCTTTGGATTCAAAGAAAACCAAGTCTCTTTCATTACCATGACCATCATAATAATAATCTTTGTTGTGTTTTTCTGCAGATTGGGAATACTGCTCTTCATCTTCACCTTCGTTCTCATTGTCACCCGCTTCGCTTCTTTCATAGTCGTACTCGCTATCATAGATATCCTCCTGAATATTTTCTGTATTTTCCTGTGTTATTTCTTCAGGGATGTAACTGATCCCCTCCTTTTCTTCATTCTCATTGTTGCCCGCTTCGCTCTCTTCGTAGCAGTCGCTATCCTCCTCAATATTATCTGCTGTTTCCTTTTTTTCTTCTTTATCGATGTATCTGATCCACACATTTTTGTATACAAATCCCTTTGAATCTCATGCACCAGGCTCAAACCCAGTGTAGCAGATATAATTACAAAGGGGAATGTGAAGGGAAGCGAAGACAGCGTCAGCAACAGCAGTCTTCGAAATGCCTGGGGGACCGCTCAGAATCACTGCAACTGTATTCCTTTGACTATTCCACTCCAGCAGTCCTATATAATTTCCTGCTTCTGCCTCTGAATGCCCACTGTTTAAATGAATTTTACTAAGTTATAAGAAGCTCATTATTATTGTATTGCACTAAACACAGGAAAGAAAAGACATATGAATAGAAGAGAAGAAACCGAAACCTGAACATCGTACCGGCATGGTGGGGATAGTTGAGGAAGGGGCGTCGAGGTAAAGGTGAAGATCTGACACCTTCAAAGATGAAATTCTCGGACCATGAACGCAAAGCTTTATTGGTCGATTTCACTTTGTTCAAGAACCACTGCAAACATTCTCTGTTAGCTGCAACAAATTTACACGGTGGTTAAGCCACCCTGATAACCAACGACATTTTTTTTTAATGTTCAAAAAACAATGGGAGAACGGAAGAAAGTGAAAAAACGCATAGCATAAGGCTTCATGGTAGTTTTGAATGCAAATAGTAATTATCAGAAGTATTTGAAAATTTCACAAAAGAGATGACAATTTTCATGGTGGATTTTTAAATGCTATGCAGATAAAGTAAATATGTTATATAATATTTTTTAATATATTTTAGATTTTGGTATTAATGAAACTTTGCAAAGTGAGACTTAAAATTTCTCTTTCCATTTTCTTCTTTTTTTTTTTATTCCAAATTCTCTTTGTCAGCAAGTTGAAATAAAAATGATAAATGAAGATAGTGTGTTTGGCTAAGAAATGTTACAACCAAAATCAATTTTTAAAGCTTTCCACTAATTTGCATTCAAGGAAGCTATTCTCTATTAATTAGAAAGTTTATCATAGTATTTTCTTTTTTGATTATTTGGCATAGATATTGCTACTTTTGTTTTTGCTATTTGAGAGAGAATTTGTCTTTATAGTGCCGTTAATTCTAATCCAATTGTGAGTCTTACAATATTGCCGCTTCTCATGGAAGAAAATTTTATCTTTACAATGGCTTTCATGCTCATTTAAATGTGAGTCTTACCAATTAAATCCCATCAAATTAAAAAGTGAAAGCATCAAAGCAAGTGTAGCAACCGTCAATGGCTAGCTAGAACACTGAGGGGTTGACGGGTGCATAGCCTAACCCTACGTTCATGCGAGGCCCTTGCTGGAGGCAGAGATGGGGTGCCTTGAACAATTTTGTTGATCGAATAGAGACTTAGGAAGTGCAAATGGTGTTAATGCGAAAGGTGCTAAGTGTCGTGCAATGTCAATTGTGTTAACCATGTGAACAGTGCTAAGTGTAGTCAGTGTTAACGATGTGAATAGTGCCAAGCGTAGTCACATTTTTTGGTAGAAAATGGGAGTGTCGACATGTGTGGATCACTGCTTAAGCATAGTTGTAAGCCAAAATGTGAAAAAAATGAGAAAAAATGCAAAGAAAATGCGGAGGAAGAGAGAGAAACGAAACACCGCCACAAATGGGGTTGAACGTAGTTAACACCAAAAGGGGTTGAGAAGGTATGCGGTGTACAACAAGGGTAGTGGAGAGCGTAGTCACAATCTCAGTGGTGTCAGGCCATGAAGTCTGGCACTCACCATGGTGTCTATGCTTGCTAGGTTGGCCGTCGTCGTGTATCATGGGTTGTGGTATTCAACTGGGCTGCAAGGGGCTACAGTGGGCGGTAGTCTACAACTCTGCCTCTCTGGGTCATTAGTGTGCCTTTGGTTCTCATTTGCCCAAATGCCAAATGTCAAACTTGAAAAATGCCAACCATCTAAAATTGTGCTTTTCCCTATTCCTTTTTTTTTTTCTTTTTTTTTTTCTTTTTTTTTGCTACAAGGCGAACCTCCATTAGGTTCAGCTTACAATTGAATGTTAGTTGCAAGGTGTTGGCCTTTGATAAGCGGCAAGGTATCCCTATGCTCAACCATACAAATACGAGCGTACACACATGATCCGATCAAATTCCAAGAACTAAATGCTTATGTGCCTTTGTGAAACAAGAATGGGTTAGTTAATCGTTGTCTTCCCAAGCTTACTTGTATGTCACAATTGTATGGTTAAGTAAACTTAAGGCATATGATATTTATGGCTTTTATGTTCTTATGTCCTGCTACTAATAAGGGAGGAGAGAGATAACTAAGTGACTAATTTAACTTAACTACTCATTAACTAAGTTCTAACTAATCCTAACACCAACATCCATTCCCACTTGTTGTACACATCTTGAACCAGTGCAACACTGCTGAGATTACCAAACGCTAATCGTTACTAGGTTACCAAGCATTACACACATGCTTGAAGTGGTCGTACTGAGTGTATTTACTTAAGAAAGTGTAGGGTGAGAGAAAACATTAATTAACTAGGAAAGCATTTAATAACATCAGTTAACACTAATTAATCTATTTTTGATGCTACAAGGTTTATCATAAAGTTCTTCTTTATTTCTATACACAAGCTGTGCTCAGGTACGCAATGCTCAAATAAAGATCCATTCACTTTATGACTCCTACTTCAGGGATGCAGAAATAATTCTAACTCTGGGAGGGAGAAAAGGCAAGAGTTTGGCTAAGGGTCTAATTAACTATTGCAAAACCAAGTGTGCCCGCCTCTTATTTATAGGCAAGGAGACAAGTCCCGATATTGGGTATCCAACATTGCATGGTAGGCTCTGATATCGCAGACCCGATATTGTGGATGCGATATCGCAATTTATCATACCCCCACGACGGAATGAAAATTTGTCCTCAAGTTCCTTACAAAATATTAGGAAGGTATGGGATTATTGACTAATTGACAACTGATGATGGAATGGGATGATAAACTCAACATGCCCAGTGAACAGATCAATAAGCATATTACAACATTAGTGTTTATTACCATTGTGGTGAACACTTGTACATAAATAACATCCAAGCCTTTATTTGGTAGCTTGAAGAGAAAGAGAGAGAGAAAGAAGATGAAGCATGTTGCCGCTAATGCCGAGATTGCACCTTCCATTATTTATCCATAGCCACACCATCAAACTTACTCCTTTCGTAAACGCTCCACTTCCAGTCCATCCTAAGTGCTTCCTCCAGGCCTAGTCCATTGTTTGTATGATTGCCATCTGCACACACAACACAGTCACAAATGAGCAAGGATAGATAAACCACAATGCAGTTGATACCTTGCCTTGATATGAAGTGCATTGGTTGAGTTGTGGTTATGGCAGAAACTAATTTAGAGATTTATCACTGGTGACTACCCAAGGTGTAGGCGTTAGGCAAATAGTAGAATTGAAAAAATTAAAAAATTTATGTTAGGGCCCCCACAACTAAGAGTGAACCTCCGGTAGCTATAAGATGGAAAAATATGAGGAACAAGAAAGATGAGAAAAATAACAATGATAATGCCAATAAAATGGATGTCATGGATGGGGGTGAAACAATAAATGATTGATTGTAAGAAATGTTTAAGGAAAAGAATGTCAGTGGGTCCTCCCCAAAGTAGGCTCATGCCCTTTATACCCTAACAAACCCACAAACCAAAGAGTCCGTAGGCTCTAGGAATGTCATTTGGAAGCAAAAGTTAAAAACTTACCCACAAGACTTCACCAAAGAAAAACAATGCATTAACCCAGAGATGGACTAATGATAAAACCAGCAATGAGGTGGAAAATGGAAAGAAAGATGGAAAGGAGAGAATGGAATGGAATCCCAAGAACAAGGTTGTGTAAAGTCCCTTGTGTATTTCATGGTTAATGTAACTGAGTAGAACTTGTTCCAAATCCAGACTCAAACCAACCACATTCAGTGACCTCGCATCAATACACTTGGCCAATCTATCCTCTTGAAGCAACAAAAATGCCTCTACAAAGAGTGACAACCATCCCAAGGAGAGCGAGATGGAGAAGCAAGAAGTGAGAAAGGGCCTTAGTTAGAGGGAACCTTCAAGCATGGGTAACATGTCTTTCCAATGCCATAACCAGTGCTCGTAGCCCATATTGCTTTATTATGTCTAAGGGGTGTGCTTTGAATTCTCACTTTTTTCTCTTTTTTTTTTTTTTTTGCTTGCATGAGAACCACACCATGCAAAGACTTATTTCTATTCACTCAGCTTTCTGATATTTGATTGATGGCAGAATGGCAAAAAATCCAAGAAAAAGCATCCAAGCACCTAAGAGAATGGCCAGCACAAATGCATCAAATCCCCTTGAAGTCACACCGTTTTCATCCCTTGAGTCTTTCCTTGGTTTGAAAAATACCCAGCCACCAATTTATTAACAAGTTTACTTAGAAAAAGGGAACTATACAGTTCCAAGCCAAAGGAGACCATAGAGTTGTATGGATGAGTGGACGGTGTGGACTCATTGCCTATTTTATCAAAATAACCATATCATAATATCAGCATCATAATTTAGAGGTAAAAACCAAACATTAGCAATCAATACAATATAATTCAATCCACCATCATGAGCACTTATTGGATGACGAATAAAAGTAAATCAAGCAAACAAAGAAATAGTAAAAATATGAACGATGGTATAAAACAAAAATAAGAAAAGTTGGAAAAATGTGTAAAACAAAAATTCAAAAAGAACTAAGGGTGTAGAAGTATTAACATAGGTGGCCATCTCCCCCATGAATGAGTTGGAAGAAGGAGATCCAAAATAGTGAGTATGGTTGTTCACCAACAAAGGTAGCATGTGTACTAGTTGTCCTAAGCTCATGGAAAGGTTTGGTTTGTTGTACATTGACCAACAGTTTCTTATTCAGGCTCTCAGGTTTGTATATTGTCATGGCCCTCGAAGAAAAAGTTGCATAAATGACATAAGGTCCTTCCCACAATGTTTGAAATTTGGTACGTTGTGGCACATGTGTGGGATTCCAGTAGAGAAGCTTATCTCCTAGTTGATATTTAACTTTCCTAATTTTTAGGTCATGATGTTGTTTATTGAATGCCTTATGCAATTCGTTAGATGACAAGGTAGCTAGTTGGTTTTCTTCTAGCAAGTTAAGGGTTACTAACCATTGGTTCTGTGCTAGATCAAGGTCAAGGTTGAGGTCACATGTCATGGATAGTGTACGAAGCTCAATTTGAATGGGAAGCATTGGTAATTTACCATACACTAACTCATAAGGAGAGTAGCCTATAAGGAGTTTCCATATGGAGCAGTATGCCTAAAGAGCTTCATTAAATTTAGTGCTCTAGTCTTGCCTAAACTTGCTAATAGTTCTTGTCAATATCTTCGTAATCTCCCTGTTGCTGACTTCAGCTTGACCATTCACTTGGGGGTGGTATGGTATTGTCAGTTTGTGTTCAACCCCTAAGCGTTGCATTAATTTTCAAAAACTCACACCTGTGAAGTGTGTACCATTGTTTGAAATAAGTGCACGAGGCACACCAAACCTATTTATGATTTATTGTTGAACAAATCATGTAGCTATAGATGATGTACAATCCTTAACAGTAGCTGCTTCTGCCCATTTTGTAAGGTAATCAATAGTAACAATAATATAAGCTTTTTCGTTGGACATTGTTGTAATTGGCCCCATAAAATTAATTCTCCAAATGTTGAAGGGTTCTAAAGGTTGAATCCATTATTGCGAATCCTCCATTCTAGTAGTCATTCCCCCATCACATTGATAACGATCACAAGATTGGACGAAACGATGGGTGTCCAAAAACAATATAGGCCAATAATATCTTGCAAGTAGGATCTTAATGGTTGTTCATCTCCCATCATAATGACCCCCACAAGGACCCTCATGAGCATCTTGAAGAACTTGCAGATGATTTATATCATGAACACACCATCAAACCAAGCCATCGAGACACACTTTGTAAAGTTGCCCATTGATCTTCATAAAGTACTTGGCTCAATGAAGAAACTGTTATTTCTTCTTAAGGTTTAACTCTTGTGGTATTTGTTGGGTGAAGAGATAGGTAAGAATGTTACTGTACCAATTTTTCTCCATGGGTAATTGATTATTCACTACACCAGCAAAGAGGAATTCATCAGGGAAATGATTAGAAATTGGATACTCATCCTTCTTGTTGTCCCATCGCAATCGACATAAATGATCAGCAACTACATTCTTGGTGCTTTTGCGATCAATCATTGTTAAATCGAACTCTTGTAGAATTACAAGCCATCATATGATACGAGGGCTTACCATTGGCTTATTCATGAGAAACTGGATTGCACTATGATCTATATGTATATATACTTTAAATCCCAATACATAGTGTCTAAAATTTTCTAGTGCAAACACTACAGCCATTAATTCTTTCTCTGTGGTAGTGTAGTTAAGTTGTGTACTAGCGATACTTCTAATTGCACAGTGGATGTAATAAGGATGCTTCTGCTCATCTAACTATGTAAGTACGGCTCCTAAGGCATAGTTGGATGCATTAGTCATGATATCAAATGGTTTGAACTAATTAGGAGCTTGTAGAATGGGTGTTTCTACTAGCTTCTATTTTAAAGTTTGGAAAGCTAGTTCGCATTCCCTGATCCATTCGAAAGGTATGCCCTTTTTCATTAATTCCACTAATGGTTTGGAAACCTTTGAAATGCTCTCAATAAATCTCCTATAGTAGCCAGTGCATCCAAGGAATGACCAAATATCTTTGATAGTTTCCGGTTGACGGGTAATTCCTTGGATAACTTTGATTTTCTCGGGGTCTACCTCTATCCCTGTGTGTGAGATTTTGTACCCTAGTACTATGCCTTCTTGGACCATCAAATGGCTTTTCTACTAGTTGAGCCTCAAATTGGTTTCTACACATCTTTTTAACACTTGCTCTAATTGGTCCAAGGCTAGATCAAAGTTTGCTCCATAAGTGGAGAAGTCGTCCATAAAGACCTCCATGCCATTCCCTATCTATTGTTGGAATATTCTTAGAACTAGTCGTTGAAATGTTGCAGGGGCATTCCACAAGCCAAATGGCATCTATTTGTATGTAAACGTTCCCCAAGGACTGGTGAACATAGTTTTGGCTTGGTCTTCTGGGGCTATTTCTATTTGGTTATATCCGCTTTATCCATCCAAAAAACTATAATAGCGATGCCCTGTGATGGTGTCTAAGACTTGGTCATCAAATGACAATGGAAAGTGATCTTTGAATGTTACAATATTTAGTAGCCTAAAATCTATGCACACCCTCCATTTGCCTTCCTTTTTAGGCACAATAACTAAGGGGCTAACCCATTCGCTATCAGCAATGGGGTATATGAACCTAGCCTTGAGAAGCTGTTCAATTTCTTCCTTAACTACTTGCTTCAGCTTTTGGTTCAATTGCCTCTGCAATTGTCTTCGAGGCTTCATGGAGGGGTCGGTGTAAATCCTATGTTGGCATATCCTAGGACCTATTCTAGTTAATTCAGGATATGACCAAGCGAAGGATTTCGACCATTTATTTATTACCTTCAACTATCTCTCTTTTTGTTGAGGAGCAAGCTTAGCATTAATAATTATCAGTTTTCCATTTTTAAGGAATGTGTATTCCATACCAGTGGGCAATGGTTTCAACTCAAGGGGCTCCTGCTGAAATTTCTCAAGGATTTCCAACTTCCCCCAGTTGATATTTTCAAAGCTAAGACTTGAAAGTTGGTGGTGGACTTGCTCTAATGCATCTATGATATCAATGTAAGTGCAAGTCAAACCCTTAGTTGGTTCCATGCATATGATTGAACTACTTTCTTGATTAGCTTTTAGCCACTAGGTGCCTTCCTGTCATGTGGCTACTGCATACAAGAATCTTTGTATGTTGATCACTTGTGCACACTGATTGCATACAGGCAATGTTAAACGTTGCACGAACCATGACTTCTACACACAATTACACCCTAAGTCACGGTATGCGATGCATGGAACTTTCTTCTTCTTGATCTTTCTAAATGTATTTTCCTTTGATATTTCTAGGGAAAGATCATGGATTCCTAGGTGTGCATCGATGGTTCTTAGCCATNTTGCATAGTTCACTTCCAGTGATTTGTAAGTATATCAGAGGACTCCCAGAATCAAAGAATTTCCTAGGAAGATGGCCAGCTTTGATCCAATTGGTGACAGCATGAGTTAGCATGACTGTATGCATTGAGTGTGGTGGTTGGGTTGAAGGAGGCTCCAAATTTTTGATTCATACTGAGGCATCTAAGGAATCAGCCACTCGTGATTGCAAGGGCTTGGTTGGACTGTTGGTTCTAAAGAAAGGTCTTTTCTTCATGTGGTTGTTGGAATCAACCGTAGGTTGAGAGTTAACAACCCTTGTGGAATTACGTTATTGTGACTAGGTAGGAATTTCACCCTACATAACTGGAGCATGTGGTAATGGAGTTATTGGTAGAAGAGATGCTACCGGATGAGAAGTATGGTATGTTTGTGGAACATCACCCCTAAGAGAAGGAGATATATAATACTCATGAGCTTGGTAGTGAGGTTGAGGAGTAACATGACCAGTAGAGTCATATGGAGAGACTGGCTGCTGCACGTAATATTCATACAAATCAGGTTGCTGGTAAGGATATTATTGCCTTGGTGGTGGCATTCCTCATGATTGTGGGTATTACCACTGTTGATACTACTCGATTGGTTGTGGTGGAGTTCCACTTGGATAATATGTTAAGGGTTGGTGAAACTGCCTTAGGTTACTTTGAGGATAAGGTAACCTTTGGGGTATTTTCCTTTTGTTTAATCGTGGGTTGAGTGCATACATCCCAGACTCCCGCAGATGTGAGATTATAGGGAAACATCCCTTAGGATGGTCATATTGGCATATCTCGCATCCACTGTCATTGTCTGTATCTGAATCCACAACTTCTTCAATGATGGCAACTTTGCCCTTACCTTATTATGTGCATGTTCAGTTTCTCCCTTCTTTCTTTTTTCGTGATCACTACCTTACTCTCTAGATTCCTCTACTATTTTAAGAACAGTTTGAAATCTATTATCTAGGGAATCCCACATTTAGTCTACCTTTGTCAATACTTCTGATGTCAACTTTTGGATAAGAAAATTTTTCCTATTCACCATCTCTTTGAGTGGTGACTCTTCTTTATCCTCACAAAATATTACTCCCCTCTTTCGGAGGGAAGGATCTCTATTATACTCTTTCACATTTTCTCTCTTCTATAGCTCACCTTCTTCCTTAGAAACTTTCTCCAATAGTCTTTGAATTTGATGGAACCTAAGCTTGAATAGTCTTCCCTGGGCATAAGTCCTAAGGGTTCTTCACATTTCATGGCTAAGCCCATCTACGAGATGGTGCAGTTGATCTCTCTGCGAATAACCATGGCTAGGACAATGATGTGACAGTGCATAATATTTGCCCATAGTGGCATCCAAGGGTTCATGTCCTCCTTGTTTCTAGCCTTGGATTTTCGTTCATAGGTTGGAAACTTGGGAGTACGTTTGGTACTAGTCATTGAACAATTCTAACATGGTACTCCACCTATGAATGGATTCCGGTTCTAAGGACCAGTACCAGCTCTCCGCTTCTTTGACTAGTGTCCATGGGAACAACTTAATTTTTTGTCATGTATTCTCTATGTTTTGTAAGGCACATGCATCATGAAATGCTTGTAGATGATTTTGAGGATCAACATTATATCCCCCTTCAAATCGTGGGATGGTATTTATATCTAATCTCTTGATCCTACTATCTTTTTGGTGCCTTGTTGAAATTCTAACAACCTTAATTATGTCTAACATACTTCGAATAGTGAGTAGGGGTTCATCGTGATCATCTCATCCATGACGTCTATGATTCTTACGTTGTTCCCTACTCTCCCTTCTTCTATGTTGTGATTCTCTAGAGTGCCCTCATCCTCTTTCTCGACTGTTTCGTCTATGAATCTTATTTTTCTTACACTTATCCTCATGGTCTTTTTCTTTGTAACTATGTCCAGATACTAAAGGAGAGGGTGAAGAAGATGATGAAGTTGAAGAAGAAGGAGAACTATCACCATAACAGTGTCTGCTACCTTCTCTTTAGCGGTCTCAGCCTCGATCACAATTGTGATCAGAATGTCCACCTTTATCATGTGTCAATGTCCCTTTTTCAGACCTTTTATGCCCATGGGTATCAAAACTTGGTTTATGAATAGTGGAATGAAGGTTCTGATACAAAACCCCTTGGCCAAAGTCAAAGGGAGGAACATTATTGTGTGGGTGATTGCCTAAGGTAGGTTCACCACCCTCATTTTCGCTTCAAACATGTGGGACATCCTGGGACCACTTACCCTTCAAAGACTTATGATGTCTCTCATGTTGCAAGTCCCTTTGATGTTGTGCCTCCATGGGATGGTATTCTCTCGAGTCATGATCTTGCACAATGTATTCAGCATGTAAGTGTTGCATGCCAATTCATGTGAGAGCCCGAAGAAGCATGCTTGGGATTGAACAATCAGGAGGTAACACTATGTTACCTTCTAAGTCTCGCCAATGCAGTTGTTCATCTTGATGGAGGATAAAGGTGAAGTTTGGTATATACTCATCGAGATGAATATATACCACTCAAAACTGTTGAGGGACTAGCAGATCAACGTCATGTGTATTATGCCATCGATTGTTTCCTATTTCAGACCTAGGCGATGAAGTGCTTTCGTATGAAAAAGGAGACATACTTGTCTATTCAGTGTGCAATGTATTATTTTTGTTTTCTCAACCAACCCTAAGGGTTCATTCCAATGATGTGAATGATTTCCTATGTTTTGGTTAGCGCACAACCAACAAAGTCCCCAGCAACGGTGCCAATGATGAGTAGCAAGGTATCCCTATGTTCAACCATACGAATACAAGCATACACGTACGATCTGATCAAATTCTAAGGACTAAGTGCTTATGTGCCTTTGTGAAACAAGAATGGGTTGGTTAATCATTGTCTTCCCAAGCTTAATTGTATGTCACGATTGTATGGTTAAGTACACTTGAGGCATATGATTTTTATGGCTTTTATGTTCTTATGTCCTGCTACTAATAAGGGAGGAGAGAGATAACTAAGTGATTAATTTAACAAACTACTCATTAACTAAGTTCTAACTAATCCTAACACCAACATCCATTCCCACTTGCTGTACACATCTTGAACCAGTGCAACACTGCTGAGATTACCAAACGCTAATCGTTACTAGGTTACCAAGCATTACACACATGCTCGAAGTGGTCGTACTAAGTGTATTTACTTAAGAAAGTGTAGGGTGAAAGAAAACATTAATTAACTAGGAAAGCATTTAATAACATCAGTTAACACTAATTAATCTATTTTTGATGCTACAAGGTTTATCATAAAGTTCTTCTTTATTTCTATACACAAGGTGTGCTCAGGTACGCAATGCTCAAATAAAGATCCATTTACTTTATGACTCCTACTTCAGGGATGCAGAAATAATTCTAACTCTGGGAGGGAGAAAAGGCAAGAGTTTGGCTAAGGGTCTAATTAACTATTGCAAAACCAAGTGTGCCTGCCTCTTATTTATAGGCAAGGAGACAAGTCCCGATATTGGGTATCCAACATTGCATGGTAGGCTTCGATATCGTAGACCCGATATTGTGGATGTGATATTAGGGTCTCGATATCGTAGTTCATCAACCATCGAGTGGATGAGCTTTGTGGACCATCGAATGGATGAGCTTTGTGGGCCATTGAGTAGATGGACTTTGCTTTTGATGCAACTACATTGCATTTGTAGGATAGGTGTTTCCTCCTAGGGATGAGGTACGTTACATTTGCTTGGGCTTTGACTAGCCAACAAAGGCTTCCCATGGGATGAGTTGCATTACATCTACCATGGATTCCACAGCATGATGTGAAAAGAATATTTCCTATGCATTTATAATGTGTATGCATTAGAGGGTTTACATGTAGGAGAATGCAAGAAATGAAAGAGGGTATGGGAATGCATGAGTGAATGTGCATAGGCTAAAATAAGATGAAGGGAATGTGCACTCTTGAGTGGCCTTGGTAGCCCAAATCATGCACATCAAAGCGATGTGGTGACTTGTTGCTATGATGAAAAGCACCTTTGCATGATAGTCTTTAGGGCTTCATCCTACAAACACAACTCTAAGAAGAAAAGAAAGCCACAAAATGTGAAATGCAAATGAAATGCCAAATGTAAAGATGTTGCAGATGCATGAAAAGCTAAACTAATTACAAGTGCTTAGGAAGCTAGTGGAAGTGCCAGTGTGATGATGCTGTGAGTGCCCCAAAGGTTACACTGATGGTAGGTGCTCTAAAAGTTTAGCAACATGCTAGTTTAAAGTCCTAGCAGACCATGAACCTAGTTTAAGATCCTAGCATACCATGGGATGCTAGTTTAGAGTCCTAGCAGACTACAGGGTGCTAGTTTAACATCATAGCGGATGGTGGATGTGGGTGTTAGTTTAACATCATAGAAAATGAGTTTTTGTGCCAATTTAATGTTATAAACCAAAGATGAATTTTGCTAGTTTTAGCATCATGGCAGACGAGTGCTGTGGATGCCAATTTTAGCATCATGGCCCAAGGACAATCTGTGCTAGTTCTAGCATTGTGGCAAAGGAGTTGTGTGCTTTACCTTGCTTCGGTAAGGTATGGTGCTACATGTGTAGCCTTGCTATGTGCCTACAAGATCTTGTAAAAATCAAAAAGAGTTGCATGCATAGCCATGTTATGTGCTTGCAAGATCCTGCAAAAATCAAGTAGAAAAACAACATCAAGTGGTAACTATGTACAAGGTTAATGTGCACAAGTGAAAGGAAAGTAATGTGAAAAGTGATAGTTTTGGGCCATTCCAGGCTACCATGATAGTTTAAAGCCATTTTAGGGCATTGCTAGTTTAAGCCCATTTTGGGCCATTGCTAGTTTAAGGCCTTTTCGGGCCATATGTTTTTGTAGTTTTATGATTTTTTTTTTATTTTTATGTGTTTTTGATGTTTTTCAAATGTAATGTGTAAGCTAAGTGGATGAATGCATAAACAAAGCAAAAATGTATAAACAAAGCAAGGCAATGTGTAAACTAAGCAAGTAGGCAAAATGTAAATGCATGAACAAATGTAACACAAGAAAAAACCAAAAATGCATGGCACATGAAGGCAAGGGGTAAGTAGGCACGTAGCACATTTTTGGCCAAGGGAATGAATTAATTGGGCAATTGTCTCCTAATCTAGTTTGGATTAGGGAATGTGCAAGACCAAGGGTCCTTTGGGAGGCTATTGGCTTCAACCACTTGTTTAGGTGTGTTAGCCTTATGCATTGCATTAGTTGCCGTAGATGTACCACCAAGAAACTCCACCTCCAACACTTTCCCCTTGTCTATGTTGTGGGTAGCTAAAGAGGAGACGTTATCACCATGGATGATAACTTGACCACCTTTATATGGAAGGTGGATTTCTTGATGGATTAGGAAGGAGATAGCCCATAGTTGAGCTAGCCAAGGTCAGCTTAGGATTAGGTTGAAGCCTAGCATCTCCTCTGTAACTATGAAATCTGCAGAGGTGGGTAATTGCTCCCCTACCATGAAGGTGATGTTGATTGTACCCCTGATAATGATGCATGATCTGTTAAAGGATCTTAGACATGTAGTTTTGGTAAGCCTGATCTCGTCTGTTAGGCCTAGCTTGTCAATGACAAAGTATAGAACTACATTTGTTGCTACACCATCATCAATGTGCACCCTATGGATGGGGCATTGCCCAATGCATATGCTAATTGACAATGGAGTTGTTGTGACCTCCCCTCATTTGAGGTTGGCCTTGACTACTTCATTGCAAAAGCACAAGGATGTTGAACTTGATTCCTATGGCATAAGAGGCAAGATCGCTACACAGATAGCATTCTCATCTGCAAGGATGTCCTTCATAATAAGAATGAAGGCCAACATCTAGGCCAGTACTTAGTGGTGAGTAGATGATATCATGACCAGGTCATACAAGCTCAACATTGTATTCTTCTGCTTGAGTGTTTGTTTCACCTAGGCTAGTGCAGCTATGAAGTCCTTGTCATTGACCGTTGTGCTAGCCTTTACCTCCTCCATCTGGCTCAAGAGATGAATCTCTTGCAGAGGGGACTTGGGCATAGATTATTTGGCTTGCTTAGGGGTAGGGGCCCTAGTGTTTAGTTACAACTTGTTGGTTATGGCCTTTTCTTTGGCTGTGGAGGCTACGAGGTGCTCGTTCAGCCTCTTACATTGCCATTTAGTAGGCCTACCCAGGTTGCCAGTGGGATCGGCCCTTGAAGGAGAAGAGATCGACATGTTGCCCACTATTGGGCTTTAGATAGGTGAGAGGCCATCATGTTGTGGCACCCTGATGATAAATAGCAATTGTTTAGGGGTTGTTGCTATGGAGCTAGCTCATTGTGGCACCTTGATGACAAAGGATTATTTAGTAGTTGTAGATGCAACATCATGTCAGTTTAACATCTTAGTGGATCAAGGTTGTGAGACCCTAACCATGAAAGATGTTGTGGATGCTCGAGGTGGTGCTTTGATCACAAAAGGAGGCCTCTTGCTTATGGAGGCAAAGGGAATCCTTGCCTTGCTAAGAGACACTCAGCTCACAAAAGGTTGCTATGTAGGTTTAGACTTACCTCCCATGCTAATGGAGTTTGTGATGTAGAGGGAATTTTCTACATTGGATTGGCTCATTGTGTCGAGCATAAGTTGGCCCCTTTCTATCATTCTTTGTAGGTCATCCTGCAAAGCTTGAAAGTTGTCCATGCTGTGATCGAACATTTGGTGGTAGTGATAGAATTGGTCCAGTCAAAAGTCCTTCGAGATCGAGGGCTTGTTTGGTATTATTAAGGTGGGGTTCCCTAGTAGTTCGCAGTAGCTATCATGTTTTTGATGGATGATCTTTGATACGTGTTTGTATTGGATTCGCCTAGTTTTTAGAAGTTCCTCTAGTAGCTTTGAGGATGTCATCGGTAATGGAATATACCTTGAGTGATCCTTGTGCTCAAAGTTGGCCCTCAAAGTGGCCTGCATTGTGGCCCCTACCAATGTAGGTGGATTAGCACCAGAGTTGGTGGCTTTGTGAGCTAGGTCCTTGGGCTGCTTAGTCGTCAGGCCTCAATTGGTTGCTTTGGTAGTTATGGCTACGATTCCCATGGTTGTGTTTTTCTTGCATGCATCTTTTTTTCTGTAAGCCACATAGGCCAAGTCATTACTTGCTTATGCTGCTTCCTCTATGCCCTTCATTTAGGCAAGGGCTTAGTTGAGAGACTTTGGGGCCAAGTAGTACAATTTTAACTTAATAAAGTTATTAATGGCACCTTTGAAGATGGTCAAGAGCTGAGTATCTACGATTGGCTCATGCATTTCATTTAATGCAAGGCTGCAACATTGGATAAACTTGGGCACAGGCTCTAGGGGTCCCTACTTGACCTACATGAGTTGGTCGAGGGTTGCTTCAAGTTTTAGGTTGTACTTGAATCGTGTCACAAACTGGCTTAGTAGGTCCTCCAAGGAGGAGATTGAGCCCTCGGGTAGCAAGTAGTACCAGTCAAGGGCATTACCAGTTAAGGATATGGAGAAGACACACATGATTACATGTGACCAGGTTTGCAACAATAAACACTTGGACCTAAACATGACCAAGTGCATGTTGGGGTTTCCCTAATCATTGTACATAGTGAGTTGAGGTAGTGGGACCCTAGTTGAAAGAGTTAGTGGTGGGACTGCAGGACTTATGGGATCATCCTAATAAATGTTCACCACCTTGATGGTTTCAGAGGAGGTAGCTTTGAGCTAGTTGATCTCCTCCATCAAACTTTGGATTAGCTAGAATGCCTGATCCAAGCTTGGGGATGTGCCATATGGTTGCATTGACTGGGCTTGTGTTGGTTGCACAACGAAGGGGTAGATTTTTGGTTGTAGAGTATGCCAGTTTAATGTGTTGGCAATTTAACGTTGTAGCAAACAAGCTTAATTGATGTGTTGGTTGAGGGATGGGTACAGTGACTGAGGTAGGCCACACACACGTGGGTTGGATTGATGCTAAGGGCACCATTGAAATAGGTGGGATGTAGGATGCCTGAATCATTTGGGGCTAGGAGGTGGCTCCTATGTGAGTGTAAGGTTGGGTAGATGAAACGATTGCTCACAAGGAAGGCTGAGCTAGCATGGTCACCATCTCAGAGAGCATGAGTGAATCTAATTGAGGAGGTGTCATACTAGGGAGTGAGTGTTGGAAGATGGTGTAGAGGGGGCTCTCACATTTGGAGTGGGCCTTGAACTCATCTTCTTCCTCTTGTGAGGCTTTCTCATAGGTTTTCCTTGCATTGTGCTCATTTGCACAAATGAGTTGGAACAACAACTCATGATAGGACTCTGTGAGTGGAATTATGTCGAACAAGGAAGGGTTATACTCTCGTCTGTTCTGGTGGACTCGTTTGAAGTCTTGTTTTGCCTCTATGTCAAGGCTATCCATAGGTAATCCTACTTGGATTTTGGTACAAAAAAAGTTGTATTGTTCATGGCTAAGTGCAACATGTTCTGGGTGGATTGTGAAGGCTTTAAGTGTGTTAGACACTAATGTGGAAGGCTAATCTAGATGCATGTTTGCAAATCGAGTTGTGATAGTTGCTATTTGAAAAAAAATAGCTAACTCTAAAAACTACATAAAAATGCCTAAGTCTACAAGTAGCTAAAAATAACTAAGTGTAAAAACTGCAAAAAATTGACTAAGTATAAAACTACAGAAAATTGGCGAAGTATGAAACTGTGAAAATTTGGCTAAGTATGAAAATGCAAAAAAAAATGCTAAGTATGGAAATGCAAAAAAATGGCTAAGTCTGTCGGTAGCAAAAAAATGGCTAAGTATAAAAAATGTAAAATTGCAGAAAAAATGCTATGGAGACTATGCTCCACACCAACTATGCTCTCCACCAACTACGCTCTCCACCAACGACGCTTCCTACACTCAAGGAATGAAGACTTAGAAAAAAGCAGAAAGCAACATGGTTTGGGTTGTCATATGGGGTCTCGGAGAGACTGACAACAGGGTCCAATTTACATTGATGAGGGTGTAGAGAGCATGCAAGGACAACCACAATGAAGACCAAAAGGAAATGGCACAGCCCTCCTTCTAGCACCAAAAATTGTAGCAATTGAAAACATCAATAGTTGAAACATCGAGGGGTCAACGAGTGCATAGCCTAACCCTGTGTCCACATAAGGGCCTTGTTGGAGGTAGAGACGAGGTGTCCTAAATGGTTTTTTTGATCAAATAGAGACTTACATAGTACAAATAGTTTTAATGCGAATAGTCCTAAGTGTTAAGCAATGTCAACTATGTTAACCGTGTGAACAGTGCTGACCGTAGTCAATGTTAACAATGTGAATAGTGCCAAGCCTAGTCATGTCTTTTGGCAAAAAACAATAGTGTTGACACATGTGGACTACTACCTGAATGTAGTTGTAGGCCAAAATGTAAACAAAATGTGAAAAAATGCAAAGAAAATGCAAGGAAAGAAGAGAGAGAAACGAAACACCACCCTAAATGGGGTTGAACATAGTTAACACCAAAAGGGATTGAAAAGGCACATGATGTACAACAGGAATAATGGAGAGCATAGTCACTATCTAGTGCTCACCGTGGTGTCTGTGCCTACAGAGTTGGTCATTGTAGTGTATCGTGGGTTGTGGTATTTAGCTAGCTACAAGGGAGCTACAATGGGCTGTGGTCTACAACTCTGCCTCTCTGGGTCACTAGTGTGCCTTAGGGTCTCATTCACCCAAATACCAAATGCCAAACTTGAAAAATGCCAACCACCTAAAATTTGCACCCCCCGCCCCCCCCCC